>JARHVA010002378.1:180000-405000 GCA_037957365.1 Torreya grandis | reverse complement strand
TTATTAAAGTAATTAAAAATAACAACATCACCAATATTTTTAATGCTTCCACTATGAAACTAAATAAACTAGAAATCTCACTCTCTTTACTCTGCACTTTCTCCTTTCTCCTTCATAGCATCCCCCATTCTTCTCCTCGAATCTCTCTTATCCTTTTTTACCTGTCTATCTCTTACCAACTTGAGCTTGCATGTAACTTCCCAAAACTTGTAGTCACCATGCATAAATTGAGTTTATTCATTCCAAGATGACTAAAACATAGTTAACTTCCGTTAACAAAACTAAGAAAAACCCTAATCTCTCTCTTACTCAAACTTACCTCATTTCATTAATCATTATTTTATTAATTTCAAATATTTTCATGATAAACGATGTTACATTCCTGATTAACCCACTCAAAAAGTCCACTTTTAACATTATTTAAAATGATAACTATACTTTTAATCTCAATGCAGTCCATGCATGTTAATCAAAGACTAGGTTTACATCATAGGATAGTGTTTAAGATAATTAAATCTCTTTCAATACTATTAAAGATAATAAACTCATGCATTTTATAGTATATATGACTATCACAAAGTCTATTATCTTCTTATATAAAAAATGGTAGACTGGAAAATTATTTATTCCAATCATAACAATATAATTGTTTATGTTATTACTAGTTTATATAGACTATCTATTTATTTCATTATCTTAATAGCTTAAGGCATATATTGACATTCCCAAATATTAATGATAACAAGCTTAATGTTTTAAAACATTACAAATACATTTTTTTTAGTCTATATATAATAGTAACTAGGTATTATCCACATAGATTTACATTCTTGTAATCATAAGCAAACATGAGTAAAGTGACATAATAAAATCATACTATAACATTATGAACTAAGTCTACGTAAAATATATAATGCAATCACATACATCATTTATTCCATATGTAAGTACTAAATTGAGATGACACTCACTAACACATAAAATCTAATATTTAAATGAAATTAACTTTAAAACCATACTAACACTAATAATCCACACAATGCTTATAACATATATAATATAATATGGTGTGTGCATGGGTTTTAGCCATTCCTATATCATCCCCCAACATCTCCATCTACATCACCATATTTGATGATGCTCTCCCTCCATCATGCTCTAAGGGATGAACTCTCTTGCATCTAACTCATGATAAGAAGGTAGTTAACGTGATACATCATGATATATATATATATATAATAAAACAATGTTGTGATAATAATTAACATAATCAAAATGTACTAAATTCATAATATGGCCAAATCATAGTAATGAAATCATGAAATCAAAGTAACATACAACTATCTCATAACAACATATGACTTAAAGTCTAGTTAAAAAGTAACTAATCAATTTAACAACCTTAATAATCCATGGATAATTAGGTAAATCAGCTTAATGAGAAATCAAGATGTGACACAATTTAAACCCTCTAAAACTTATAAATCTATCTAAAAATTTATTAAAATGTGTGTGGATCCTTGATCTCTATGATAATCAAACTAATATGCTCCCCTTTTGAGGTGAGGAATGTATCTATTTCTAACTGTTTTTCACTTTTCCATATTCAAAAGATGAAAGAAACTAAAGTAATGGTCAAGGGTTAGATGATACCCGGATGAAGTTTGCGCGCTGTTATCCAGACGTTGTAGGGACTCCTCTTTGGCTGTGGAGGATGACACCTGTAGAGAGAAATACTTAAACAAAGATATTGTTAGATGGATATAAGGTAGACTGCCAAGCAAAAGCTCAGTCCTGGAAGTGCACAGACTTCCTTGAGGGATGACAGTCCACTGTTTGATAAAAAGCAGAATGTTTCTGGAAAAAGAAATGATAAAAGACTGAACAAAAGAAATAGAGACAAATGCGTACCTGTATGTGGCAATCTGTCTTCTACAGTCGCCAACGTCGGTTAGTCTGTTGATGTCAGTTGGTCAAGGTCACCGGCATCAATTATACTACCAACATCGGTAGGGGAAATGGGCCTGGTGGCCAGTGTTAGTTAGGGAAATGAGGCTTTGGATGAGTCTCAGGGCTGTCTGTGGTCGACAAAATGGTCTTAAAGGAGTCTGGGTCTGTGCAAGGGATGCAAGGCAGTGGACAGGGTCTTTAGGAGGGGCAAAGGTAGGGGATAGGTTGTCAAGATGGGTTAGGATAGAAGACATGATTCTTCAACCTCTCAGGAAGGAGTTTGGTTAGGTCTGGTCTAGTTGATAGCTGGGTCTAGTTGGTAATGTGGCTTAGAAGTAGTAACTAGAGAACCAATTAATAATACATTCTAAATAATGAAATGAAATAAAAGGAGATTACTTAGCTCTGGTTTGCTGAAGAAAGAGTGAGGAAGATTTATTGCTAATGTAGCTGATGTACCTGCAATGTTTTTAACCCAAAGTTTGGAACTATTTCTGTAGAGTGCCTGTAGCCTGTGATGCTTGGTGTGTGTTTGGGAGAGAGAGAGAAGTTAGATTCAAAGGAAGAGAGTTAGCATTCGAGTATGTGATTCAGTGTCCAGTGCTATGATTTTGGCATCCCAGGGATTGAGAATTCACCTTCGGGCCTATCTTAAGCAACCAATGTTGGTGATCCCGCCGGCGTCGGCTGACTGGTAACCGACATCGGCAGCTAGAAGAAGGGAAAAAGGCTATTTTAAGCCTTTTGTCTGTTCCTCCATCTGTTGAGTTCAGTGGTCATGGTAAAATAGTCAAAGGCAGGTTTAATAGGCATGGGGAGGGTTGAAATAGGTCATAAATTGGTCATAGGGTGATGGGAGGCATCCAAGGAGAGGTATCCAAGGTGGGGTGAGGTATCATGGGTGATGTGTCAAGGGAGGTGTTTATTAATTTAAAATAAGTTATTATTTTAAATTAATAAGTGTGTGGGTTGGGAATGTGTAGAAGTGGACCAAGGGGACCAAGGGGGAGGATGACCAAGGAGTAGACATGATTTTGGTGTCTACATTTGCCCCTTTTTATCTTGTTGGTTGTTCTTGACAAACTGCAAGACAAAAATAGGAGTGAGTTGCCCCAGGTATGGGATGAGGTCTTTTACGTCCTGTTGGTTGTTCTAATGAACTGAAAGATAAAAATTAATGTAGGTTTCCCCAATTATGGGATGAGGTATTCCCCCTCAAAGTGGGATTTGAGGGAAGGGAACCTGAAATCGGGTGCTGATTTGATAGATAGTGGATGGATATGGTGAAGTTTGAGTGTGAACGCTACAAAAATTGAGATTGCACATATACCACTTCATGAGATGGTCAATTCAAATTTTCACAATCAAGGGTCGAAGAGTACTAAAATCAAAATAATTGGGCCCTAGCAGTTAGTCATAGCTGATTGGGTTAGTCGATCCAAGCTGTAGCTCCAATGGTCATCATGTTTCAAGTATCTCAGGCTCAGGAAGTGCTCTTGGAAAACATAAAAATGTCACAAGTAGTGGGGATCAACTTGCTCACGATCCAATACTTGTGAGGGTCAAAATATGGGTTGCAGACAATTTTTCTAACTATTCATGAGGTAGCATACATGCAAAAACAACCAAGGCAAAGTTGTCTTGAAAGTGGTCATGGTCTGAGGAGATAGGCATGATCTCCAATGTTATTGGTTGAGGTGGGTTGAGATAGATAGTTGGTCCATTAGATGGACGGACAAAGGAATGGTTGAGGTAACCTCAGAAGACCCCATGTCAACTGAGTGCTGCCTACATAGCCCCTATGTGAAGGGCCTCAGGCCAATGTAGTTCTCCCAAAAAGGGAGGAAGAGGGTCGATTATGGATTGGGTCTTGACTAGGTTAAGTCATGGTTAAAGGTTGAAATGGTTTATCCATCAGATAGATGAACAAATGGATGTGGCCGAGCTAAGCCAAGAAGACGTGATGTCATCTGAGTGCTACCTACATAGCCCCTGTTGGAAGGGCCTCAGACCAATTTAGTTTAGACTGGTTGATAGGTTGGTTTGGTCAGGTTATGAATGATGAGGGTATGATGATGTTACAATGTTTTCCATATTATGTGATGGTGTATTCTGTAACATAGGTTGAGTGGTCTTTCACCCCTAGAAATTTTCCATATTGGTGATGGATGTATGCTAAAAATGAAATGAGTCTATTTATGCTTCAGCAAGTAATGGTTTATGCTTGACATAAATTGAGTGGTCGATAGTTTCCATGTGTATTGGTGTCCATAAAAACTATGTGAAATGGACTATGTCATGTTGGTGGTCTAAAAATGTTTGGGTTGGTTTGGTTTGGTTGAGAAAATGATTTGGTTATGTGTGACCAAGATGTGGATAAAAATTCAAAGGCACGTTGTTATTTCATTGACAAGGACCATAATGATAGCATAGGTAAGGGGTTTTTAGAAACAAAAGCCCCAGTCATGCATTACGTCGTTGACCATTGGTTGTGTTAGAGAAGTAATCAAATCACTTTGACATTAAAATGAGCTCGAAATATCTTGAGTAGGTGATGTGATATGGGAGGAGAGGGTAACTCTTTTTAGTAGGGATAACTTTGCCCCCTTTTTATAGGAGACCCTGAGATGACTACAAGCCAAGTCCATGACCCCCTTTTTTTTTTTGGTGCAGACTGATCAATGTGGGAAGTCTACATAGGGATGTCATCTTGCTTTGTGGTCATTTGTGAAGCTGATCGATGCGGGAAGCTTCTAAGAAGGTGCTTTTTGTAGCAAGAGTTTAGTCATAGCCATCCTTCGAGGGAGTGGTCTATATTTTTGCTTTTTATATATAGGAGGGCTTTGAATATCTATCCTTCGAGGGAGCAGTCTGTTAGCTACAACAATGATGATACAACTGTCCTTTGAGGGAGTAGTCTGCATTTAGAGTTTATGACCTTTTAATATTTTGACATCTCAATTTATATTTTTTTTAGACTGAAATTTTAGTCATGGACAAGCCTGTAGAGGTTTAAGGGTTTCCCTTTTATTAGGACAAAGCATTCATAATTTATAAAAGGGTTACATAGGGTTTGTTTTAGGGAAATAGGGTTGAAAGAAATGAGGATTAAGATGACAGGGATTGCTCAAGGGATGAGCTCAAGTTAAATGTCAAGTGGATGAGTACTCGACTAACAGTAGAATGGTCGTAGATGCAAGGCATTAAGAGGCTCAGGTTCTAGTCAGCCTTTGAGAGAAGATAGATGATAAGTCCCTGATCCATACCTGTCCGTGATGATATAAGGTCCAAGCCATTTAGGAGCAAACTTTCCTCGTTTGCTTCTTTCCAAATTGGTCACATGTTCGTCGATGCTTGAGAGGTTGGGTGATGTTTTGTTCAATGCTTTGTTGAGGCTTGGTCAAGGCTTGGTCGAGGCTTGGTCGATGCTTGGTCGAGGCTTGGTCAATGCTTGGTCGAGACTGGGTTGATGTTTGGTTGAGACTTGGTCGAGGCTTGGTTGGTTGATGTTTGGTCAAGGTTGGTTGTTTGATGTTTGGTCAAGGTTGGTTGGTTGATATTTGGTCGAGGTTTGTTGAGGTCGTGATTAAAAGTTTGGTTGATGTTTGGTCGAGGTTGGTGGAGGTCATGATTAAAAGGTTGGTTGATGTTTGGTGGAGGTTGGTGGAGGTCGGTGTTTGGTTGAGGCTTGGTCGATGTTTGGTCGAGGCTTGGTTGAGGCTTGGTCGAGGCTTGGTCAAGGCTTGGTTGAGGCTTGGTTGATGCTTGGTTGAGGCTTGGTTGATGCTTGGTCAAGATTGGGTTGATGTTTTGTCGAGGCTTGGTCGAGGCTTGGTTGAGGCTTGGTCGAGGCTTGGTCAAGGCTTGGTTGAGGCTTGGTCGATGCTTGCTCAAGACTGGGTTGATGTTTGGTCAAGGCTTGGTTGAGGCTTGGTTGGGGTCGTGATAGTCAGTATAAACTTGAATTCCCCCAGTCGCTTTTATGGTGGGGAAAATGGTCAGATAAGATGGAGAGAAGACATTGAAGCTTCTCTTTGTCAAAGAGTGAAACACAAGGATACATCCTACGAAGTTTTTTTTCCTGATAGACTTAGTTTGAGAGGATGAGATCCTGATCTTCTAGGTTGGAGTTTGGAATCTCAAAATTATGGACAGTGATGGAGGCAATAGTTGGTAATGATGTGACCAAAGCAGCTAGTGGTTGGGGATCTCTAGGTTGGACCTTCACTGCTTGTAAGGCTTTGATCAAATTTTGATAATACTGCAGAGAGTTTTGTATGAGGTCATACAAAGATGTCTTCACAAAGGTTGGGTGAAGTTGTTTCACCTTGGAGTCATGAATTGGTTTTGAAAAAGTTGGTCGAGATGCGCCCAAGATTAGAGTCTTGGGTTTTGGTTGTGGTGAGGGCTTGATGAAAGGATATGTTTGAGGGAGAGAAACCTTCTCTTTCCCTATATCCTTCATGGGTTGTGACATGGTGGCCACATTGATGGTGTTGATTTCAAATAAAGGGGTTGAAGGTGGTAGAGGAACCACTGTTTGATGATGGGCTCCCGATTTAGGTGATGAAGTTTGAGAGGTATATGATGGTGTCGATGGTTTGTTGAAAAAGTGGTCAAAAGGATCCTTAGTGAAAGGGGTGTCCTTTTTGAAGTGTTGATGAATGAAAACTTTAAGAGTGCAACAATGCTCAGTGTCATGTCCAGGTGTGCGATGATATGCACAAAATTTAGTGTCATCGAACCAAGATGGCCTTGATCCAAGAGTTGATGAGTGTGACGGTGAAAATGTTTGGGAGACATGATACGGTGTTGGAGGTTTATCAAAGGGGTCCTTAATAAGAAGAGTGCCCTTTTTCAAGTGTTGGTGGATGACAACCTTAAGAGTGTAGCAATGCTCAGTGTCATGCCCAGGTGTGCAATGATATGCACAAATTTTAGTGTCATCGAACCAAGACAGTTTTGGTCTGAGAGGTTGAAATGGTTTGATAGGTGGGAGAGTGATGCTAGAGGATTGTAACAATTGACATAACAACAAGGTATAAGAACCTGCTAATGGGTCTACATGTTGTGTTGTAGTAAAAGTTGACAACTTCTATTTAAAAGTTGTTGAGGGAGTGTTTTGTACCATCCTTTTGTTTGGCAGTGTGGCTAGACGTGTAAATGACACTTTCGTGGTAGGAGGCATTGGATGTTTTGAAGGAGGTATGTTTTTGTTAGGTGTTGGTAGTAATGGAGGTGGTTTGTTATTGATAGGTTTCGGAGTAGGGAGCACTCCTATTAAGGTGGATGGGTGTGGGCCCAAAATGGAGGGCAATGGTGATGGTGGGAGAAAAGTTCTTTGATGTGTATTAGTAGACTTATTTGGTTGAGTGTGAGGCATAATATTGTGTGGGGTAAGGTTCAAGTCTACCCTCACCAGATCTTCTTCGACCGAAGTAGGTGAGGTGGCGATTTCCTCTCTCGGTGGAGAAGGGATTGAAGATTGTGGCTCGTCAAGAGGGTAGAGAGTAGGGGTGGTGATGGCTTCGACGTGTGGTTGAGTAGCAGGGAAGGTATGATCCCCCATTGATGATGAGAAGGATGAAGGCGAGGCTACCGGCATCGGATTCACCAAAACATCCTCCAATATGGGAGAGTTCAAAGTTGACTCTCCTTCATGTGAAAGAGGGATGGATGGAGGAATATCTTCTATTGGTGGAGGAAAAATAGGAGAAGAAGGTTCTTCTACCCGTGGTGGACTAATAGGTTGACTAACCTCTTCAGACTGTGGGAGAGGTTGGTTAGGCATAAGAGGAGAGATCATGTTGACCATGCATATATTACGCTCTTGAGGGTCATCGGCCATGGTCTGTATGTTGTTTTGACTAGGGGATGGTTAAGAAAAGGTTGTCTAAAGATGTCTATGTTTTGATTTGGTGGCGCATTCAGGTTATCCAAAACAAGATCACCTTTATTTATCATGTCTTGGATAATGTTCTTGAAAGTTTTATAGTTGTTGATGTCATGGCCCTAGACACGGTGAAAATGATAGAAGTCATTTTCCCTGTACCATGCAGGGATAGGTTTTGAGGGGTTGAATTGAGGTGGTCAAATTTGAGGGAGATTGAGGACCCCCTGCTTGACAAGTTTATCCAAAATAGAAGCGTATGATTCTCCTATAGGAGTATATTGACACTGTATATACCATTGTTAAAATTGTTTGGTGATGCTTTGTGATGTGGAGGGTTGAGATTGGTTGGTTGTTGTCAAAGATGATGGCCTAAGGACCACAACATTTGCCAATCCCTTGGACTTGGAATATGAAGAAGAAGGTTTGGATGAAGAGGGGTCATTTGACTTGGTGTTGGGGTTTTTACTCCGCAACTTGACTTTTTTTTCCTTGACGGCACGTAGTTCAAGCTTCCTAGCCATCGTGAAAGCTTTGTCAAAGGTGCAGAATGTTAGGACCCAGAGAGTAAATGAGATATGTTTGGCACACACCTATGAAAAGAGCTTGATGAGCTCGGGTTGAGGTAAAGAAAAGGAGAGTTAGTTGATTAAGCCTCTCCAATGGGCAAAAAAATTGGCTATGGATTCGTCATCAAACTGTTTGATAGAGTATAAGTCTGTGATTGAGACTTTTTTGGTGATATTGATCAAAAAGTGGTCAAGGAAAAGTTGGGCCAGTTGGGTGAATGTGAAAAGAGAGTGTCTAGTGAGAGAGCTATACCAATCGAGGGCAACACCAAAAAGCAACATCAGGAATGTGCGTAGCAATAATGCATCATCATGCGCTATAAGATAACAAGCATGTCTGAATGCTTTTAGGTGCTGCTGTGGGTCTTCCTTACTCTAGAAGTGAGTAAACTTAGGAAGTTCCCACTGACTGGGATATGGTCAGATTGGGACAGAGGGATGAATGGGTTCATTAAAAATTTGGTCATATGAAAGGACATTTCTTGAACCTAAAACTGAGGTCTCAAGATTAGACATTTTGTTCATCAACATCCTGATTAAATCAGTTGATAGATTTGCAGGCAGAGCACCCCCTAGATTGTAGGGCACTTGGAAGGTGTTAGGAGGGGCGTATGATGTAGTTGGTTGCACTTGTGTAGGCACAACATATCGATGACTAGTCATAGGGACAGAAGTGGAAGCCAAGGGAGGTTGTGTCATGAAGCTAGGAGGCATAACTTGGCTTGATGTTGCTACAGGTGGTTAAATGGTGGCACTGGTAAAAGAATAGGTAGTCACTCCCACCTTTATAGGCATAAGAATGTGTGGAGTCGAGACAATCAAGTTCTAAAAATGTGATGAACTTGGTTGAATTAAAGAGTCTCACGTTTGGCTCTTAGCGAGATAGTGTTGGAGAGCCTTGACGTTATGGTCAAGGAATCTCTCAAAATTTTGATCCCCTTCGAGAACAATTAGAGATTGATCAGGGGTTGACTGGATAGGAGAATATTCAGTGTCTAAAGTACACTCCATTAGGGGACTTGTTATGCAGGGTGAAGGTGGAAATGGTTGTTGCCCTGCATGGTCAACAAGAGTTTTGGTTTGACTATGTGTCAAAACCATTCAAGGCAAAAAGGGTCAGGTTCCAAAAATTGTGTTTTTTTTTCAGTTTCAGAAACTCAGAATGTGTGTCTAACAGCAAGAAAATTGGGTTTTAGGCTTGATATTTTTGAATAAGGATTTTGATAGTGACCGACATCAGTGGAAAAATTGATGTCGGTGAAGAATAGGGGCCGATGTCAGTCAGATAACCAATGTTGGTGAAAATAGGTTACCGATGTCGGTGTAAAAACTGATGTTGGTGACTGTGTTTCCAGAAACTTCAGAAGACTGAAAGTTTTTGGAAGAAAGAAGAAAGTCTGAGTTGTTCTTAAAGCTCAGAATGCGACCTCACCAACTCAAAAAATGAGATAGAGATAGAAAAATGGATGAAGACAAGCAGCCCCTAAATGTTAATCCCTAAGAATAAGTTTTAGAGTCTTGTTGGCTTATGCCTTAGAGTGTGTTTGGGAAGTTGGCTTATAGAATGGGTCTTAAAAGAAGTAGTCTAAGGTTGGTTTTAGGTTAGTTTTGGTGCTCAATGTCTGTGTTAGGTTCCATATGTGGCCTTGTGCTAAGGAGCAAGCTCCCCTCACTTCATGAGCCCAGAGATAAGCTAGGTCGCTTAGCCAGTATATACTTCTCCTAGAGTTTATACTCTGCCAGAGAATAGAGTGGGCTTTCCCCTTGGTAGTGAAGTCCAAGTAGGATTACCAGGAAGGGTAAGGTATCCACTAGGTGATGAAATCCTAGTCAGACCTTTTCTCAAGTATGTTTTGATGTTTGATTTGTGATAGTGGTCTAGTCGTGTAACATAAGTGGACTACACTTTATTCATGATGCAGTTTTAATTACTAGATGTGTGGACTAAATATGCATTCAATCAGAAATGAGATGCAATAGATTTTAATCCCAAATTGAAATGTGTGTTTGAATGTAGAAAAATGGAGAAAAGGTTGAAGAGTATGAAATTTCACTACTCTAGATGCAGAAAAGAAAGAAAAAGAAGGATTCTTTTTAACTTTGCTGATGGTGTCTTTTGGAAGAGATAGCAGAAAAAGATGCAAGAAGAGACCTAATGCACATATATGAAAATTTTGTTTTTAGAAGAAAAGGATGAACCCAAGGAAAACTCCTAGGTTCCCACCAGGCGTGCTAGAATGTTTCTAACTATTTTTCGCTTTTCCACATTCAAAAGATGAAAGAAACTAAATTAATGGTCAAGGGTTAGATGATACCCAGATGAAGTTTGCACGCCATTATCCAGATGTTGTAGGGACTCCTCTTTGGCTGTGGAGGATGACACCTGTAGAGAGAAAGACTCAAACAAAGAGATTGTTAGATGGATATAAGGTGGACTACCAAGTAAAAGCTCAGTCCCAGAAGTGCAAAGACTTCCTTGAGGGATGACAGTCCACTGTTTGATAAAAAGCAAAATGTTGCTAGAAAAAGAAATGATAAAAGACTGAACAAAAGAAATAGACAAATGCATACCTGTATGTGGCAATCTGTCTTCTACAATCACCGATGTCAGTTAGTCTACCGACATCAGTTGGTCAAGGTCACTAGCATCGGTTATACTACTGACGTCAATCGGGGAAATGGGCCTAGTGGCCAGCATCGGTCAGGGCAATGAGGCTTTGGATGAGTCTCAGGGCTGTCTGTGGTTGACAAAATGGTCTTAAAGGAGTCTGGGTCTGTGCAAGGGATGCAGGGTAGTGGACAGGGTCTTTAGGAGGGACAAAGGCAGGGGATAGGTTGTCAAGATGGGTTAGGATAGAAGACAGGATTCTTCAGCCTCTCAGGAAGGAGTTTGGTTAGGTCTGGTCTAGTTGATAGCTGGGTCTGGTTGGTAATGTGGCTTAGAAGTAGTAACTAGAGAACCAATTACTAATACATTCTAAATAATGAAATGAAATAAAAGGAGAGTACTTAGCTCTAGTTTGCTGAAGAAAGAGTGAGGAAGATTTATTGCTGATGTAGCTGATGTACCTGCAATGTCTTTAACCCAAAGTCTGGAGCTATTTCTGTAGAGTGCATGTAGCCTATGATGCTTGGTGTGTGTCTGGGAGAGAGAGAGAGAAGTTAGATTCAAAGGAAGAGAGTTAGCATTCGGGTCTATGATTCAACATCTAGTGCTATGATTTTGGCATCTTAGGGATCGAGAATTTGCCTTCAGGCCTGTCTTAAGCAACTAATGTCAGCGATCCCGCCGGCATTGGCCGACTGGTAACCAACGTTGGCAGCTAGAAGAAGGGAAAAAGGCTATTTTAAGCCTTTTGTCCATTCCTCCGTTTGCCGAGTTCAATGGTCATGGTAAAACAGTTGAAGGTGGGTTTAATAGGCATGGGGAGGGTTGAAATAGGTCATAAATTGGTCATAGGGTGATGGGAGGCATCCAAGGAGAGGTATCTAAGGTGGGGTGAGGTGTCATGGGTGATGTGTCAAGGGAGGTGTTTATTAATTTAAAATAAGTTATTATTTTAAATTAATAAGTGTGTGGGTTAGGAATGTGTAGAAGTGGACCAAGGGGACCAAGGGGGAGGACGACCAAGGAGTAGACACGATTTCGGTGTCTATAGTATCCTAGATATCACTCATCTTAAAATAAAAGAGTTAAACACATCATGTCATTTAAAAATATGTAAGCATGTAAAGTATGTGATAATATGAGGAGAATATGCCATCATAACATGCTTATATTTTCAAATTATATATTAAACATGTATCCTAATGCATAAAAGTATCATGTCAAAATAGATATAACAATTAGGAAATAATTAGGTATAAAGTAGTAGTTCATAGAGATATAATCATTCAATAAGAAACCATGCAAGAAGATGTATTATATAAATCATGGCATCACACACAAGTATAAAATGTGTGATATGGTTCACAAAACCAAAAGATCCATAGGAAATCCTATATTTATTAAAAATTTTGGACATAATGTCATGGCCATGATGTACACAATAAAATCACAAGCAACAGTACTATGTCTTATATAATTAGATTCACACATGGTACACTCAATGTCACACAAGGAAAAAATAATGTCTCATAGTCACATAATGCAATATCCATATTAATTAATGTCATTCAATACAAGATCCACATACAATGAAAAATCAATGGAATACAATGTCACACAACGGATAATCAATATCATAGAAGGCAATGGCCACACACAATCAATGTCATCAAGGAAAAAATCAAACATAAAGTACACGCTCAAGGATCACATGATATAAAATTGAAAATTTATCATGCATGAAGGATTGTAATATAAAAAAAACAACAACAAACATAGAATAAGCAAATCTAGTCTACACTATCAAAGTATGTAATCATCACAAAAGGTAAAGTATAATATCCATATAACACTCTATGTAGTATAAGAAAGGGAAAGACATGTATTATAAATTTAATGTAGCTCAATATGATGAATTCAGTTGTGATATAACTATGTAACCTAGATAAATTTACCAAAGTGATGTTCCTAGTGTACACATGTATAGCTTCATCGGTTTAGGAATGCACCACATCTAAATGTCCATGACATATGAAACCTATATGTCTTGCATTCACTCATTTTTACCATGAAATTCATGTGCATATGAAAAAAGATATTTAGTCTACCAAAATGTGATAAATAATGTAAATTAATAATGCAAACTAGCAATACATGTCATGGATAGGTCTTAATTTTATTTTTTGAATATTTTGATTTATTTTTAAATTTTAAATATATTTATGATTATTAGTTTATTTCAAATTTAAATGCAGAGTAACACATATAGAGTATGTGAATAATCAACCTATGGATCTATTGGAAGGTTGCATAATTTTTGATATTGAATCATGTCCAATTCTCATATATCATCATCATCATACCATTGTGCATCTATAATGTTTTCCTTACTTTTTGTAATTTTTTGAATCTTATGCATATGTATCACATTTTTTTCATTTTATATGAGAATGTTCATGTTTTTTCTTAGTAAATAATAAAATTGGATTCATCCTTGGATCTTTTATTATCATAAGTTCCATCATGGAAAATTTTGATAGTATTTTCATCAAATCTAATGTGATACACTTATTAGGTGTATCCACTATAACCTACATCTATTTTAACCATTATTGACCTAATGTATCCTACTATATTCTCATCACAAATATTAGCATCATTTGGACCACAAGAAACTAGTTATGTAATACATCCAATTGATCCCTCACAATGTATGAGATGTTTTAATTTTTCTATATGATATATAATGTAAAAATTAAACTATGCATGTATTTTGATATTCTTCCATATTAATTTGAACTTATTTCTTATACTCATTAGTGTAGTCACATTTAGGTATTTCGATTAAGATATGACTTAGACCATGCAACTCTAAAAATATGCAATGGAATAATTATAGGAAAGTATCCACAAAAATTCATATCTATTATTATATTTCAACTAAAGGAAATACAACAAGCCCCATGGAAATAATGACACTAGAATATCGCAATGAGATGTGTTTCAACATTAGATCTATAGATGTTAGCTTTGATAACTCTCTATCTTTGAAAGTATGTCAATCTCAGGATAAAACTCACAAATATATCCTTTTAACCCCTAAAATAAGTCCCTTTACACAAGTGTAGAGCATGCTTATAAATACACAATACTACCTACTTACATTAAGTGATTTTACCCCATTAACAACATTAGATGTATCTTAAAATTCCAAGACATAATAACATGTTATATCTTAACACATCACAAATATATCATGGACATTATTAAATGAATCCTTATCAAATTCCATAAATTTTGGGATTATATGCCAAATAATTAGCAATGTCTCCTTCCATAACATATCACTAGATACATGTGTCTATCATAGTGCACATACATAAATTCACATGAAATAATGGGACTTTATAACCAACAATGATCATGAAAATTTGTGTGCCATGATCCTCATGTTTTCTCAAGAATGATACCATATTTTATCATAAACTCTTCATATGATCTAGAATTCAACACACAAGTTGTGAAATGAAGGTCCATCTCCTTTAGATAATCTCACACGCTCATTTTATTATACAATGAAGAATGATATCTATTGAATGCCTTATTGCTAAATAAATATCATAAATAGAAAGAATGATACTACAAATTTGGGCACAACTATGTTAAGTGAATATATTCACACTAGTTCATGCATAGGACCTTATCAACTTATTTAAGCAAGCAAGAGATATAATTATGTGTAACATGTAGAAAATTACAAACACATGTGTTTTTAGGTAGCATAGACTTACACTAAACACATGCATACCAAAGGTGACTCAAAATAACACAAAAAAGGTTTTTGTATCACAAAATATTGATGTGAACTTACAATAAGAAATATACAAAAATATAAAACCTATGCAATATGATAGTTAGATAAGTTTCCAAAAATAACATATTTCTGGCTGATGCAAGATTTCATGTGAATCTAGATGCTCTTGCATCATACACCATGGGTAAGAAAATAAACATGTGTTCTTGATCATATGACTTATTATAAATATACCAATGGCATTCATTATTTTTTAGTCTTATGATGCACTAATTCATGTCACATCTTTTATGTCTTAGACTTTTTATTTCACTATATATTCTATATATTCCTTTCTTCACTTAGTTTTCCCAACTTTCATGTTAATCACTTATTCTATTCCTTTGTACTCTTTTTCATCCACATAAAATCTCTAGTTCATTTATTCAAAATATGAACATGCATTTCACTATTTTCCCTTCATAATATGGATAAAAGTTAGCTAAATTGAAAATAATAGATATATCTATCCCTTCAGGTAATTTGATCTTGTATGCATTCTTTTAAATAAATTGAAAAATTATGCATAAACTAATTTTTTTCCACTTTAATTTATCATAAGTGCCTTTCTAAAGTATCTCTTTTCTCATATGTGTTAGGGTTAATTATCCCACTAGATATTCAACTTTTTCCCTTCATATCTACATGTTATTTTTATTGTATTGTATTTATTTTCAAACACTTTTCATATATGCTCTACAAAATCTTTTACTTTAACACTTCTCTCTTATTCATTTCTCATGTCACGTAAATTCGAAACTCCTCTTGGACTTGAACCATAAACAATTTTAAATAGTATCTTCCATGTTCTTCTATTCATTGAATTATTTAATAAAACTAATCTTACACTAGAATGTTATTCCATGTTCTTGACTTAACTTCAAATAAACATCACAAAATATTACCCAAATTTTTGTTGACTTCCTCTTTTTTCTTATTTGTTTGAGGATGGTGTGCTAAAAAGAATTGTATCTTAGTATTCAAATCCTTCCACAAAGTCCTTCAAAAAAGTCCAACAAATTTCACATCTTTATCTGATATTATACTGCATGGTAAACCATGTAGTTTTATAACTTATTTAAAAAATAAATTATCAATGTTTGTTGCATCACTAGTCTTACTACATGCCATAAAATATTTCATCTTTAAAAATATATCAACTATAAAAAATATTGAATCATTTAATTTATGTGTTCTAAGAAAACCTAAAATAAAATCCATAGTTATATCTTCCCAAGGTTTATATAAAACAGGTAATGGTTGATACAACACTGTATTTAGACTTCTACCTTTTGCTAGTTGTAAAACTCTACACTCTTGAACAAATTTGTGAACATATATAATCATTCTTGGCCAAAAAAAATTTTATACCACTTTTGATAATATTTTATATTAGCGAAAATGATGTGCCAATCCTCCACTATGCTTTACCTTGAACAAATTGTGTCACATTGTACCCTTCGATATACACAATTGTCTTCCTTTTAATAAAAAACCTTATTAACTAAAATAGTCTAACCATGGTGCTCTATCTTGACTCACTGGTTTTGTACATGACTTCCATATTTCTTGAAAATATTCATATTGTTTATTCATAAGATAAAATACTATAAATTCCTCTCTTAAATCTTTTAAAAAATGAATTCTTCTACTCAATGCATCAACAACTCCTATGCTTCAACATAAATCAATAACTTTGTAGGAATTAAATATATTTCTTATGTCTTTGATTTAGCTTATTTTTACAATTAATGAATTGTAATTCTTGATGATATGTACACAATACAAATTAATTTGGAAAAAAAATATGTCTCTATTTATTTATCACTTGCACAATTTCATATAACTCTTGATTGATCAAGCACTAAATAATTATTCTTTGCATCATTCAAATTTTCACCAAAATACTCAATAGGTCTTAATTCTTGACTCAATATTGCTCATATTGTTGAGATACTCAATACTACTCATATTGTCAAGTTACTCACATGAAAATCTACTTGAAATAATTTATTAAAATATGGTAATGACAATATTGGTTAGTTCATTATCTTTTTCTTCGATTGTTGGAAAATATGTTTTGCTTCTACTATCCATACAAATTCTCTTTTATTATTATGCCTCACATTAGTTTTTTTTTTTTTTTGCACATCCCATTGAAATTCTTGATAAAATTTCTATATAAACTCATTATTCCATGAAAATTACATGCCTCAAATGTAATTTTTGATGAAAACCAATCCATTATAACTCATACCTTTTCTTGATCCATATTTAAACCTTCTTGAAAAATCACAAGTCTAAAGTATACCAATTTTTTTTGCATGAATCTACATTAATTTAAATTCCCAAGTAAATTTTCATCTCTCAATTTTTCTAACACTTTGCATAAATGTCATAAATGTTCTTCCTCTATTCTAATAAAAATTAACATGTCATCAAGATACATAATGAAAAATTTACCCAAAAATGGTTTAAGAACTTCATTCATCCATTTTTTGAATGTAATTGGTATATTAATTAATCCAAACAATGTAACCAACCACTCATATAATCTTTTTTCTTTTTTTAATTTTATTTTCCATTCATCACTCTCTCTTATGCAAATCTGATGATAACCACTTCAAATATATTTTTTGTGAATTATATCACTCCACTCAAGCAATCCTTTAAAATATCCATGCTAAAAATTTATACTTTATATTAATATTTTTAATGAATATAAAATTAGTGCACATTCTCCATTCTTCATTATCCATTATTCTTATACTTTATAGTAATCTTATTAGTACCTTTGTATTTTTTTATAGAGTCAATATATATGCAGCTTTGTTTGGTAAACTCAAAGCAAATATTAAATCCATGAGATGACTTAAGATTATCATCATTATTAATCCATCTATAAAATCATTAGATATAATATCCTCAAACTAGGGTAAATTTTAGTGGTGAATATTTGTTAATTCATGAATATTCTATTTTGGGGAATTTGAATTTGGTGATTTTTTAGGGTGAAACATATGACCCTTTCACCTAAAATTCTAGGATGTCATTTTTTTAGGGGCTAGATCACCAATGAGTTATAATAATTATGGGGTTATCCATGTAATTAGCCATATATATATAGTGCATACGTTCTTAGAGGTCATGAACTTACCACCAAAGTATCTTTCTTTACCATATTGTGAAAATCTTGAGACTTGACGCTGTACTCTATCACTTGACTACTTTTAGCAACTTGACCTCCACCAGCATTATGTCACATGATAATAATTGAACAACTAGTGACATTGTTTCATGTAGTGGAAATTAGGAACTTGGTCATAATGTGCTACACTATGGTAACCTGATGCCCAGTGTTAATGTGTCATTAAATGGAAACCGACCATGTGACGGTAATGTTCCACATGATGACAACCTAATACCCAATAGTAATGTATCGTACGATAGCAATCAATCACCTAAAAAATATCTACCATATGATGATAACATGGCATCTGATAGCAGTATGTCATGTGGCTATGGATTGATGGCTATAGCACTGTGCTACACAACAATTTGTTACTCAACAACACTATGTTGCATGAGTATAGCTTGATGCCTAGTAGTGGATGGGAAGTTAAAAAAAATAAACCACCCAAAAACAAAGCTCTAGAATTAAGAGGGATTAACAAGGGTTAAACATCATAGCAAATACTAGAAAAAATTAACATCATGTGTTATTTTAGAAATCTAGGAAAAAGGACTGTGTAAAAGTAGGTACTTTGAATACAAATAATTTTGAATCTTTTTAAAAAATATCAGTTAATTTTTTTTACTATAAAATAATTGAAAAACCATTTTAATATACAAATCAACATGGATATTGATACTATTTCATTAGAAAAAATTAATCCCAATAACTTCTCACCACTTGAAGATTTTATTGATGAAATGGCATTCCTAGAAGACACATCTCTAGGCACTTCACAATAGAAATGTAGTTATTTTCAGACACCAAATTTTGTTGAAAATTCCATTCAAAAAAGTTGTCAGAGGAAGAGAAGTACATGGACAATAGGAAGGTATTTTCAAGTTGACTAGGTTGCAAAATATCCATTTATAGAACCTGTAGAACCAAAAAATGGTAATGAGCCTCCAAAAAAATGAAGATTTAAAATTTAAAATTGGAAACTTGGAAAATAACATAGAATACAACTTAAATTAGACACAATTAAGAAAAAATATGGAATATATATATATATATATATATATATATATATATATATATATATATATATATATATATATATATATATATATATATATATATATGAAGCACCCAAATAGATAGATAATAAGAACACACAAATGGAAAAATGAATAAGAATACATGCATGTAAGATATGCATGTGAGTATGAAAATGATTAGAAGTGACAAAAACATCTTTTTGAGAAAGGGGGAACCATCAAAGTACAATTTGGAAAATTTATGCAGTCCAATCGTAGGGAAAAATATGTATAGTTCTCTACTATTTTTCATAATTTAAAAAAGGGAAGACCCATTTATGATTTTATAGATTACAAAATTTTGTTTCAACATAATGTGTTTCTCGATATTCCACAGTCACATTGGTCAGATAATAGTGCTTGGGAAATGGAAAATGTCTAGCCATTATTGAGAAGGAAGATTTGAAAGAAAGTGCTAAGATATCACTATTTATCTCTCTATCCATTGATGAGTTCACTATAGTTGACAACACAGCATGGGTTTTCATGCATGTGTATACCTTTGAAAACTATTCAAGGCAATCTCATCTTTTACATATCCATAAAATGATAGAAAATTTCAATGTGAAAAACTTCCATAAATTGGTTGTATCCAATTTAAGAGAGAGAGTTGGGATGGATGAGTATGATATAGCTATGATTCTAGTGTGTGTTGGTACTAATGGTGGATCAGTGATGTAGGGGCATAGAAAGGGTCTTTGTGTTCACCTACAAACAATGATTTCTTAATTTATGATTCCAATCCATTACATGGCACATAGGATGAATCTTTCTTACAAAATTGTTATCACATTCAATAATGTCACAAAAGTAGAAGATCTTAATTTTGACTTGCATGCATACATGTCAAGAAACCCAAAAATATTTATTAAGTTCCATAAATTTGCAATTGGGGTGATAGATGGTAAAAAACTACTGAAAGATGTGGAAACTAGATGGATTTCCATGTATAAACCTACTTATAGAATTTTTTAGTAATATCCATCTTTGATAGGGTTTATGTATAAATATCATAGGGAAGTCGATAAATCAAAATATTTGTTGTGTTGTTTAGAAAATTTACTCACATTATGTGGTATTTTGCTAATGTTGAAGGAAATCAATTGTTTAATGAAACATGCCCAAAAGAGATCTATCTTTATTGTTGACTACATATATTTGAAAAAATATGTATGTCAATGTTTAGATATATTATACACATCGAATGAAAGCTTTCATGGACCTATTTTTAGAACCTGTAAAATTTTGATAGATTTTTAGAATCTAGAGAGATATTTGAAATTCAATACACATGATCATATTTATGTCTTGGTAAATGGCATTGAGATCCCAATGCACACATGCTCTACAAGACTTGAATTTGTGGGAGCTAAGCTCGAAGATATACCTATGACATGTTTACTAAATGATACTATTTTTTATAAAACATGATTTAAATTGAGCAAAATCTCACAAAGTTTAGTTGTTGAGATCAAAGAATGTTTTTGAAGGGATGAGTTGTTGGAGGGCATGGGAGTTTTGAAGCCCATTTTTTAGAATAGTGTTAACAGTCAAAAAGAGATCAACAAATTATTTCACAAATACATGGGTACAATTATTATGCATTTCTATAGATTTGTAGATGTGAATAGAGTTTAGATTAATGGTATTTTAAATAAACAATTATTGATGTATCAATCAACATAGTTTGGTATTACAATGATGGATCAAGTTTAGTGTTTAAGTGACCCAACAAAAATTGGTGCCATTACTCGTCTATGGAAAAAACTTTATCCAAGTAGCTTATTAAAATAAAGTATTAGTGAATATTTTAGATTATATGAACTTGTTCAAATAATTATTTTGGATTCTATGGAAGATGAATGAGTGTTTAGTGCATTATCCTTCATGAATTCAAAACTTAGAAAGATATTGGATAAAAGTCTAAAGACTTGCTTGAGACTATATGTTTCACATTATTCTATGGACAAGTTTCCATATGACAGAGTAGTGGCAACATGGAGTTATCTAGTGGAAAGAAGAGGCATGACTAATACATCTACCAATGTAGAGGATGAGAATACCAAGACTGAATATGACAATGGCATGGTAAATGCAAATCACACTTATGATGAGCAAGTTTTTCAAGGATTATTTTAGCTGCTTGACTTTTAGTTTGATAAGTATAGAAATTATTAATTTCTAAAATATTTAGTATTCTTTCATCTTCAAATACATTAAATTATGTAATCTATTTCTTGGATGTTACAATCATGAATCATATTCAATACATTGTAATTTATTATTTTTTGTCTCATTAAAATTCTATGTATTTCAAATAGTAATTTATCTTTTCAATGCATGTCATTCATAAAGAAACAATCATAATTATCATTAAAATTTGACAGAGCATTTTATTATAGCATTCATTAAAGCATTGTATGACTAATACAGCTACCACCATAGAGGATGAGAATACCAAGACTGAACACAACACGAACATGGTAGATGCAAATCACACTTATGATGAGCAAGTTTCTTGAGGATTGTTTCATATACTTGAATTTTGGTTTGATAAGTATAGCAATTACTATTTTCTAAAATATTTCTTATTCTTTCATCTTCAAATACATTAAATTCTATAATCTATTTCCTGGATGTTAAAATCATGAATCTTATTCAATACAAATTAATATTTTTTTATCCTATTAAAATTTTGTGTATTTAAAATAGTACTTTATCTTTGCAATGCATGCAATTCATTATGTAGCAATCATAACTCTCACTAACATTGTATAGAGCATTTCCTTATAACATTTATTAAATCACACAAGTCTTATGTCTAGGCATGCATAGTGCACCATAGGGCACTAGTTCTCTTGTAATTAAAACTCTAATTATTAAGATTTATTGTTATACATGCATAACAATGTAACTATAATTATTTTATTGCACATTTACATTAGTACCATTACACAAATATATAGCAAATATTTTTCCTATATTTGGAACTTAGGGTTGTATATTTCCAAATTCCACTATAATCAATCAATTCAATACTACAGCTACTAGAATAGTGTAACAATGCATTCAAATCTACAACTACTAGAACAATATAACACTAACAATGCATTCAATACTACAACTACTAGAATAGTATAATTCTATAGAATATTTACTCTACAATAGGATATTTTTCCTATAACTACTACAATATTCAAATATTATAGCTACTATAAATATTTTCCTATAGTTGGGTTCGCATATTTCTGAATTCCATCACAATTAATGCATTTAATGCTACAACTACTAGAACAGTTTAACAATGCATTCAAATCTATAACTACTAGAAAAATATAATACGAATAATGCATTCAATACTATAACTACTAGAATAGTATAATTTCATATAATATTTACTCTATAATAGGCTATTTTTCCTATAACTAGTACAATATTAAAATACTACAACTACTAGAAATATTTTTCCTATAGTTGGGTTCACATATTTCTAAATTGCACCACAATCAATGCATTGAATTCTACAACTACTAGAATAGTTTAACAATGCATTCAATGCTACAACTACTAGAACATTATAACTGCATTCAAATGTTACAACTAGTAGAATGGTATAACAATGCATTCAAATCTACAACTACTAGAACAATATAACACTATAAAAATGCATTCAATATTTAAACTACTAGAACAATATAATAATGTATTCAAATCTACAACTACTATAATAGTATAATAGTCTAATAATGCATTCAAATACTAGAACTACACCCTAGAACAATATAATTTCATAGAATATTTACTCTACTTTTTCTCCAACTAGAGATTATAGTAGGTTATTGTTGATAGTCATATCATATTGAGGCATCTACACTAGGCCTCTAATCTGGCATTGATCAATCTAGTCAACATAGGATTCAAGTCGATCCAACATTTAGAGGAAATATAGACACAATAAATTTTTGAAAATATAGTTTTGGATCTATCTTGATTGAATCTAAGTTTTAATGGATGTGAAAGCCTAAAAATTTTGAGTTGGAAGTAGGTAGGTTGAGTTGGAAGTAAGTAGGTTGAGTTAGAAGTATGTAGATTGAGTTGGAAGTAAGTAGGATGAGAAAACGTCTTAAATAATGTGTGAAAATGAGGTTACTATAGTGGAATTTATAAGAAAGGATGAGAACCAGAGAAACTAGTTGGCATGATTAGTAATCAATGATAGATGGGGTAACATACAGTCATACAATAGTGTGGTATCATACAAGATCACGATGTCATGCATGATGTTATATAACAACATGATTTTTCATGATAACATGATGCCATGTGGTAGCATTATGTTTCACAACAACATGGTACTGTGTGGAATCATGGAGCCACATGGCATCATGGAACCACATGATAACATGGTGTTGCATGATAACATGAGCCCATGGGGTAGCATAGTGCTGCACAATAGCATTGTACTGTGTATCAACATGGCACCTCATGATATTATGGTGCCACATGACATCATATTATGAAACGATAGCATATTATTGTATGATAGAATATTATCATGTGATAACATATTGTCACATGATAGTAACATGTTGTGTGATAACATGTTATTATGGTATCTTTATGCCTCCCAGTGGTGTAGTGTCACCTAGCAACATAATGACATCTGGTGGTATAATGATTCCCTTTAGCATTATGATGCTCAACAACTTGAATCACTCGATAACATGTGGTCACATGACAATGTAGTATCATGGAAAATAAATAGGGCAATTTTTAACCTGCTTTGCATACTCCTAAACAAAACTAAGGGGTTTCTGACATGGCCTTGTAAAGTGAACCCTACCTCAAACTCGCTTTAGATATCCTATATTACATCAATAATTATTTCTTCTTCTGCTACACTTGTAGATTCTTGCACTAGTTTTGAAATTAATGTATAATATGTGTTCTATTTGAATTCCTTCATAGATTATTTTCCTAAAATCATCAACACTTTTGGACTCATTTCCACTTCTTCATGTTTATCCTCTAAGGGATTCAATGTGCTTGTGTTAATTCATCTTTCCACAACGTATATGTGTTAGCATGACCATCATGTTATACCCTATGTTCAAAATTCCAAGGTCTTCCAATAAAAATATGATAAACATCAAAAGGCATTATATCACATAAACTTCATATTTATATGTAATAATATTAAAACTTACCAAACATTGTTCATCCACTATAAATTGATGTCTCTTCAGTAACCAATAAACCTTGTATGGATTCAGATGTAAAATTATCTTCAATTTAAGTTTATTTACCTTTTTTTTTGAAATAACGTTATCTATGCTTCTAATAATAGTAATGAATTTGTAACATTTACCTTTAGATTTGAAAACTATTCTAAACAAATTATTTTTATATGTAAGACTATTTTACTCTTTCATAGGGTTCAACAATACCCTTTTCATCATGAGAGGTTCTCCAATCTCCTATTCATTTATGTTTTGAATAGAGGTAACACTATTCAGTTTCTTGTGTGATATGTGCACTCTCATAAAAAAAAATTATTTCCTTCAGTATGCATATGAGGACTCTCAATTTCTCTATCACTAATCTCACCATATCTGAAACATGTGCCATTAAATTTTTGACCTCTGCCTCAACTATAAGATCCTTTACCTCTAAAATTACCTCTATTTCTTTGGTTATTAACATCATGATGTTGTGAATTGCTTAACTCACCCTATTTCACTTTTGTATAAAAACCTATACCACTTCTACGTCCACATGTGAATATTCTTCTTCATCATGTTGATCCTTGTTATTTGTGTAATATATTTTTCTAGATTTTTCTCTACCTTTAGTGCACATTGATAAGCTTATTTTATAGACCATAATCACATCATACCAAAATCATACTGAATTATCATGGGAAATCCATTTACATATGTGGATATATTTTTAACATGACTCACTCTAATATTACATTGATAATACTCCTTAATTTACTCTTTGACACTCATATCTCTTTATCACAAGTTTTGAAGTTTCTTAATCAAACTCATATTATAATCCATATGGATGAATTTAAATTTCAACTTCATGATGAGGCCAATCCATGTGTTAATATTTTATTTATTTTTGTTCACTCTCTCAAATTGTACATGTTCTCACCATAAGGATGCATGACCTTTAAAATTTTCATGAGTAAACATAAATTTCTTAGGTTCTTTCATACTTTCATACTCAATATTTATCTGACTCAGTGATTTAGTCAATGAGTTATTCAAGACTAAAACTTCTAGAATAACATCTAAGGTCTAACTTTAGTTTACTTGTCATTCTATCAATAACTCACAAGAATATATCTTCATGTTAATAAGTTTTTTATCCTACAACTTGATCTTCAAGATATTCCTCTATGACTTTAATATCACTTTCATCATCTACCACTTTAACACCATGATGATGTGTGGTTCCATAACCTCCATTTAGGCTTGTATTTCTCTCATTAATCCCATCAGATTTTATAATCTTGATGCTCCAACTAATTGGGCTTTTCATCACCAAAGCCTCCTCTATGTGACATTTTCATTAAAACTATATATCCTTATGCTTCACTTATACCTTCCACACAATCTCATTGAAATATGTTTTTATCTACTTTATACCCACACTCACAAATGTGGAAAATAACAAGAATCATTAAACATATTCTAATACCAAATGATGCATTTGCATTTATAGATCTCAATTACGAGCTGCTTGTTAACTATTCTAGTCACCATTTGGTTTCAACATGGGTTTCAAGGTTCTTAATATATATTCATGAGCTCACATTAATTAGAGTGTATTACTATTCATAAAATACTATCCACCAAACATTATTCATGTAGGCACTATTCATGGTCACTGTGCATAGTGATGTGACATAGTTGTGATGTGGCATAATGGTGAGGTGTATTTTAGATGATGTTGAATGGACCACATGGAATATTTTATGAAGAAAATCTGATATGATAAGAGTGTGTCTAAATTATCTGGATGGGTTCATAACTATGACATATCTTCATAAGTGCTTGCTTTCCCATGTGAAAGTGGGGCGAATTTCTTTAAGTGGACCTATATTTTATTGCATAAGTCAAAAGTTGATTTCCATTTATCTTGGAATCTTTGAAATAAATCTATATATATTTTTTTCATGTTATTGGGCTCACACATGTGAGATTAGGGGACAATATATAGAATCACATGAAAGTGATTGATATTAGTTATAATAGAGAATCATCTTTTTGACCTCTTACACATGTTGACAATGATCACATGTGTTAGTGAAAATGGTGTATCACTCTTGGATATTCCTTTATCATGTATCTCTATTTTTATTTTAAAAATTTATTAAATTTTTCCTTTCCTTAGAAAAGGCTTCTTCTTGAAGTTTTAGCTTTGAAGCCTTAACACTTGTAAAAAATTCTTTGAAGAAGAAAAAGCTGATTTTTTTCCCTTTTCACTGCTTGTATTTTATGTGGATCCATGGATTTTTGATCTTATAATGTGATGAAGTTATTTTTATCCTTGATATATTGTCCAATTATCTCACCCTTGTGTAAGAAATTACAAATTTACAGGTTGTTGGTTGTGTGGTGAGGAGTTTATGCAATGTTTAATTATGGATTTTCAATTTTTCGTCCCTTTTAAGTGTTGTCACAAACTCTATGCATTATTAAAAAATACTTATGCAAGTTTATAGAATTTTGAGGTGTATATGATTTTAGTTTCTTCAACATCATTGTGCATAATCAAACAAAGATAAGAGTCAAGTAATTTTTTGTGCATCACCTCCATTGTTATTTTCATTTAGTTTGTATGTTGTTCTCTTATCCTTTTATTTATTATAGCATTAGATTAGATTAGAATTAGGTGATTCACTTGGGAAAAAACTCTCTCTAGAGAATCCCTTCTCACATAAGGTCACCCACAACCTAAGGAGTGCTTCCATTGTGTTAGTTGAAGGGAGAAGTCTTGAAACCACTTCTCCAAAGGGTGAAACTTCATCTTGACAATAGTTTCCCCGATGGGATGTGATTTGATGATCCTGACATCATATACTAAATAATTTTTGGTGTTTTTCTTTAGTACATCATCCTTTAGAGGAATTTCTAAAAGCATCAATGGTGACTCTAAGTTCATCCAACTAGTTTTAGTAGCCCAGGTATTCTTTCTAAGTTTGTGTTTTGCTTTTCACATGAATTTTGATGGCTAGATATGGAGGGAATTTCTATTTTACACCTCCTTATCAACAATATAATGATACATAACAACCCTATTTTGATCCATATCAGTCCTATAATGACCCCAATTTTTTTCCATGTGTCTCTCATTATGCTTATTACCAACCTACCCATGCTTATAATCATCCCTTTATAAGTGATGTTTCTCTTAATCAACCCCAAAAAATATTCACTTGTTAAGATAAATTAACACCCAAATCTATCCCCAAACCACATACAAGAGAAACTATGAAATGAATTAATCAAACATTCAAAAAATAAACATATATATGCACATAACAAGAGACACCAGATTTAATGTGGTTCACCCAAGATGGGATAATCCACCAAACTTGTCCAGTATATTATTTCCAACAATACAATGGAGAAATAAAATTGTGTAACAACCTTGTTACACCTCTCTACCTTTTCCACCTCCTCTCTATGTATAATATTTCATTATCTTTCATACTCATACATCTCAACCATATATAAATATATTTTAGGGTAAAAATCACCTAAATATAACCTTTACCATCAGATCTAGAAACCTTTAATTAACAGTCCAGATTGACTACAAAATTACAATTTAACAAGACAATTTTAATAAAAAATTTCTCCAAAGCATGCAACCCCCAAACCCCCCACCGAGGGGGTCATCCCCCTAGACCTCATAAGAGGGATTCCCATGTACAACCCCCAATGCCATCAGGGATTCAAATAATGGGATCCAAACCCAACTAAAATAACATCAAAATTTCAACCTTTGATCTTGGAAGACAATCAAGCTTCACACCTAATAATCTCCCACTTGGAGATAGATTGCAAAAACTCCACCACTACTGCATCCACTATACTATCTAGACCTAGACAAGTTTCTTAATTTAATTATCATCCATGAAGACCAATTGAAGCTGAACAAATATTTAACTTCTTTCTTGTAACTACCTTGGTCATCATATTCATAGGATTTTCACTGGTATGTATCTTCTCCAATTTTAGTTGTTCTTCCTCTATCACTAAATGAATGAAATGATACCACAAATGAATGTGTTTTTCCCATGAGTGAAAATCTAAGTTTTTTGCTAGATGGATTACACTCTAACTGTCACTACATAGTGTACATCTTTATTGACTATGTTCTAATTCCTCCATCAACCTTTGTAACCAAATTATTTCCTTGCTTGATTTTGTAGTAGCAACATACTCAACCTCTATGGTTAAAAGTTACACAACCTTTTATAACTGTGAACCTAATTAACTACTATACCACCTATTATAAACACATACCATATAGTGCTTATTATACCATCCAAATCACCTTCCATATCTGAGTCAACATATCCCTATAATTTCACATCTAATCTACCATAACTTAACAATATATCTATGGTCCCTCTTAAGTAATGAAGGATCCATTTTACTACCTTCCAATGTTCCTTTCCTATATCATTCATGAACCTACTCACCACTCCTACTACATGTGCAATGTTTAGCCTTATACACACCATTGTATATATTAAACTACCAAATTTTAAAGAGTATGGAATGTTAGACATCAGATTATTTTCTTCTTATATTTTAGGACATTTTTCCTTTGTTATTTTAAAGTGTGTAGCCAAAGGTGTCCTAACTAATTTTGAATCTTGCATATTAAATCTTTCCAACACTTTTTTTGTTGTACTATCCCTGTGATAATTCTAACTTCCTATTATTTTTATCTCTAGTTATCTGCATACCAAGTATCTATTTAGTTTCACCTAGATCCTTCATAGAAAATCAATCACTTAATTTTTTCTTGATTACATTAATATTATGCATGCTAGAACCAACTACAAGCATATCATCTACATATAAAATTAAAATAATATAGCTTCCATTTTGAAATCTTTTAAAATATACACAATGGTCTGAATGACATCTAGAATAACCCTATTCCATCAATAAACTATCAAACTTAATATTCCATTATCTTAGAGCTTGTTTCAGGAGATACAAGCTCTTCTTTAATTTTCACACCAAATTCTCCTTACCACTAGCCTCATACCCTTGTGGCTGATCCATGTATATTTTCTCCTTCAAATCCCCATGAAGGAAAGTATTCTTTACATCTGACTGTTCTAAGTGTAAATCTTCAATAGCTACTAAGCTCAAAATAGTTTTAATTGAAGTCATTTTAACAACTAGAGAAAATATTTAATCAAAATCTATACCTTTTTTTGTGTAAAACCTTTAACCATCATTTTGGCCTTAAATTGTTTTTAGCTGCATTCTCTTCCTTTATCCTATATACCCACTTATTCTATAATGCCTTCTTTCTTTTGGGAATTTCTACCAAATCCCATGTCTGGTATTCCATTAGAGAATCATACTCCTCATCCATAGCTTGCTCCCAGTTATCCATGGCATCAATTGTCACTTCTTCATAAATTTCTAGCTCACCACCATTAGTAAGTAATAAATAATATAAAGGAGAAAAACAATTAGGTGGTCTATTTACTCTTGTAGATCTTCTAACAGGGGTTTGAGATACTTATTCCTATTACATATTTTGATCAAGAAACTTTGAGACATGTTTTTCTATAATGTCTTCTAATATTGTACATTCCTTTTTCAATTCTTTTTGCTTATTTTCCTACAACTAGTCCCTATACATGAATTTTTCATTGAACACAACATCTCTACTCTTTATTATTTTCTTATCTTCCATATTCCATAACCAAACTCCAAAGTCATTAGTTCCATAACCAATAAATGTGCATTTTTGAGACTTAGATTATAACTTACTCTTATAATCTTTGTCAATATAATAAAATTTATCACAAAAAAAAATCTTAGAAAATAATAAGCTTCCTTATTTCTATTCCATTCATCCTATGTTATTCCACCATCCAAAGTACTCAAAGGTTCCTATTTATCAGATAAATTACTGTAGTTAAAACATCTATCCAAAATTATAAAGACAAACCTATATGCAATCTCATGCATCTGGCACATTCCATAATAGTCATGTTCATTATTTTTGACACACTATTCTATTGTGGTGTTCTTGGAACTATTTTCTATCTATGAATTCCACTTTGTGAATGTAATTGTTAAAAGTGTTACTATAATACTCACCTCTATTATCTAATTTGAGAAATTTTAGTTTTAAAATTATTTCATTTTTAATTAAAGCTTTCTATTTATTGAATGTATCAAAAAAATTAGACTTCATTTGTATACAGTATACCCAAACCTTCCTAGTTGCATCATTAATAAAATCAACATAATTATATGAACCACCAAGTGAAGATACATGAGCTGGTCCCCATATATCTGTATGCAAAATCTCTAAATTTTGCTCATTCTTAGCGGGTTCAACCCTGAGAAACCTTAAACATTTTTATTTCCCATATACACAGTGCTCACAAAAGTCTAGATCTAATTCTTTCAGAACTAGTAGTTTATCCTTTGCATGTAGGGTCTTCATTTCCTTTTCACTCATGTGGCCAAGTTTATAATGCCACAAAGCTACGTCTTTATCTATAGGAGCTACATAAAAAGATGAATTAGCATTATTTGTAGACAAATATAAAGTGCCTAATTTCCTACCTTTTTCAAACACCAAATAACCATTTGTAACCTTCCATGATTTGACTATAAATGTGACCTTACAACCCTCAGTACCCAACTATCGTGTAGAGATCATATTTCTCCTCATGCTTGGAACATGCTTGACATCCTTCAACACCCAAGTGTTTTTATTTTGTAATTTAACCTAAACACTTCTTTTTCCAATAATGTTATAGGTTTTATCATCTCCAAGGTAAACATTCCCATAATTACCTTGAATATAATCTATAAAATAATGTCTATGAGGGGTAGCATGAAAAGAAGCACCTAAATCTAAAACCCAAGATTCAATAATATTATCCAAAGAAAGTATAAGAGCATCTTGTAATACATCACCTAATAAATTTGCTTCTCTATTACCTTCATGTTGGTCCTTACCCAATTTTTCCTTTCAAAACTAACATTGTTTTTTTGTGTCCTAGATTGCCACAAATCCAACATTCCATCTTGCCTTTGGATTTAGATCTTGCATCACATTTTGATTTTCTATGGTTTCATCTTCCTCTATTCTTCTACATTCCTCTATTCTCCACTATTAATGTATTTCCAGATATGGATATTTCACCTTTGCTTTTCCTTCATATTTCCTCACTTAGAATAACACCCACCACATCTTTAAACTTTAGTTTGGCATTTTTAGACATAGAGTTGCTTATAACCATTACCAAGCTATTCCATCTTTCAAGCAAATAAAAAAGAATAAGAATAGCCCTAACTTCATCATCAAAGTCAATATTTATGAAATTTAACTTACTAGTAATCATGTTAAACTCATTTAAATAATCTAGGACTGAACCATTTTCAGACATTTTTATTTTAAACAATTTTTTCATCAAATTTTTTATTTGAGTCAGAAGGTTTTTCATATAACTTGATTAGTGAACTCATAAGACCACTTATATTTTCTTATGATATGTTTAATGCTATAGAAGATCCAAGGCACAATCGTATGATTCCAAGGGCTTTCTGATCTAATAATTCCCAATGTTCATCTAACATTATCAATGTCTTATTGCCTTTCCCTCCTAATGGTAAATAGAGGTCCTTCTGGTAAAGGTAATCCTCCATTTTCATCTTCCACAATCCAAATTTATGTCCGTTGAACTTCTCCACCTTATATTTATTTTTATCTACCATAGCTCCCACTCGAAGTTAAACCCTTTTTTTCCTCTAATTTAAAATTATGCAAAAAAACCCCTTACACTGATACCACTTGTTAGGATAAATTTAAACCTAGATATATCCCCAAACCACATACAAGAGAAACTATGAAAAGAATTAATCAAAAATTCAAAAAATAAACTTAAACATATACATAACAAGAGATACTATATTTAATGTCATTCGATCAAGATTGGTTACATACACCAAACTTATCTAGTATATTATTTCCAACAATACAAGGGACAAACAAAATCTTGTAACAAACCCTGTTACACCTCTCTACCTTTTTTACCTCCTCTCTATGTAAAATATTTTATTTTCTTTAAACTCATACATTTAAGCCATATATAAATAAATTTTAAGGTAAAAAACACCTAAACATAACCTCTACCATTAGATCTGAAAACCTTTATTGAATAACCTAGATTGACTATGAAATTATAATTTAATAAAGCAATTTTAATTAAAAAAAATCTCTAGGACACAAAGCCCTCAAACCCCCCACTGGGAGGGTCATCCCCATAAAATCCAAAAGGGTGGTTTCCCCCCTTGAAACCCCCATGACATTATGTATTCAAAGAATGGGATCTAAACCCAACTGAAATAACATCAAAATTTTAACCTTTGATCTTGGAATACAATCATGATCCACACCTAAAAAGACTATGACTTGATTATAAGAGACAAATGAGGGAGATTGATAAAGATTAAGAATATTATTTATACCGTTCCATGAAATCTCCTATACCTATGCAATATCCACCCATTATTCCTCAAGTTCCACAAACTCTTTAACCTAGGAAACTCAAATATGAAGGTAGTTGTAGCCATTGGAAAGAGGGGAGGTGCAATGGCTACCTTCATATTTAATACCCTAGGTGACCATTGGTTCTCTACACTTTTTAAGTAGCACATGTTTGTTGCTCAATTATTAATCCTTTGTTCTCTTGATGAAAAATCATAGGTTGTGATCTGAAACATCGAGCTAAATAAAAAGACACTTTTATTCCAAAAGCTATTTATTCACAACACGAACCTTAATTAACTCAAATGCAAAACAATAAGGTTTCCAAGAAAGTTTCAAAGTTTTAGAAATAACCACTCTAAAAGTTTTAGGAATCAGAGAAACTATTCAACATGTGTCCACACCCGATCTATTGCATGCGTAACATGATTTATAACCTCATTTATCATTCTATATTATGATCTTAAAATTATGAAAAATAAGTATTGATAATAATTGAATTTGAAAAACTAAATTTTAAATGGTAAATCCTAAAACTCTATAATCAATTTCAGAAGATGTTGAGTGGCCCTAATTTTTTATATTAGTAAAATAAATTTAAAGTATAAGAATATAATAAAAAAAATCAAAATTATTTTTTGTTCAACACAAAAATATTATTTTAAAATTTATAAATATAAAATTTAATGTATTCACTTCATGTGTCATCAATTAAACTTTTTGGTGGAATTAATTAATAATAATTATTTATTCATTTCATATTTTTTCTATCGATTGTATGTATTATTTTATAAAAATGTAAAATATATTATATATTCAATTAAAAAAGTGAATGAAATGAGATCACACTTTACACCTTGAATTAAAATTACAATAAAATAACATCATTATCAAATTATTAGAATATATCAATAATATAAACTAATTTTTATAAAGTGTGAGAAAGTATGATGATAATTTAATATAAGGCCCAATCTCTTATTTAAGTGAACCTAGTGAATGATTTTGTGAACATAACCAAGAAATTTATAAAAATTAGTTTATATTATTGATATATTCTAATAATTTGATCTTCTTATCTACTTTTAATGTGCCAATACAAAATCAAGAGAGAGAAGAGGTTGTAGAAGACAAGCCAAAAAAATTTCCAAGTTTTAAGAGTAATATTTAAAACCCTCCACCAACTCATGAATATATTCATCCCACTCTTCCCCAAGAGCATCCCATAATTCCTTATGTTCTTACTCCACCAAGTGGACCTTCTTGCCCTCCCACCATCTCCCTTTGTAAAGGAGAAACTATTGTATGGAGAGCACATAAAGACCATTCAGCTGAAGATGATTTTATAATTGAATAAAATGAGGAAATAATCATTGGTATTCTTTATTATACCATTAGATTATACTTTAGACAAGAAGAATAAAATCATTATTTTAGGCACATTTTTTATGAAGAGGATGTTGAGCATGAAAAATAAGACATCAACTTGTTTAATGAGCTACCCATTTTTATGATGGAGGAGTACCTTGAGGGTGAAAAAATATTTCAATACGAACATGTAATTAAATAATAAGGTCATAATTAGTTCAGAATCATCTTACATATGCCTACAAGTGATAGGGAGTTAGAGGACTTACTTGAGATCTTAGGATTTGGTTATGTTCTCTTTAAGGAGACTATGATCTAAATATGCCTAAGGAGAAGAAATATGCAAGAGTGAAGGAAAATTTAATTGATTAATTTTTGTCTTGATAAGAAGATATCCTATCGGATATATAAATTGGTTGGAGGCCAATAAGGATAAACCATCACATGTTGTGCTTAATTTAGAGCATAAAATTGAGCATCAAGAAGAGCAAGATCAGCTTGCCTATCTACTCCAAGATAATTGTATGTCCAACCAATTATATTAGATAAGTGAGTTTATTTATGTTCTTATCCCTGGAGAATCATATCACCAATTTGTTGAAAATTTTATTTTTCTCCATCTTTTGTTGGCTGCCCTTAAACATGAAAAACATATTAGATTAGTAAGAAGGGACATCTATTTTATACAACTAGTCAACGAATTTGTGTCAATGCCATTTTTATTGGTTATTTTAGGTAGGTTATATGTTTTTATTTCTTCCAAGTGATGATTACACATTTTAATAATAGGATTAGTTGTATTTTTCTTTCTTCTAAGTGTCTGTGTGCACATGTAGTTATTATTGGGAGGGCATTTTCAATCCTTATAAGGTTATTTCAAGGCATGTTGCAACCATGGTAACATGTTAAGATAATATTTGTGATATAACACATGAATCCATGCCTAATGGAATGCATAAGGCTATTGGATTCATGACTAGTAGGTAGTCATCCCACAAAGGTTGCCAAAATGTTAACTATTCCTCTCACTATTTGGTTGCAACATGGGTTGTAAGGTTTTCTATAGATCTTCATGAGATAAAATTTCTTATATTGGATTACTATTCATAAAATAATATTCACTAAACATTATTCATGTGGGCACTATTTATGGTCACTATTTATGGTGGACGTGCATAGTGATGTGGTGTCGTTATGATGTGGCATAGTGGTGAGGTGTATTTTAGATGATGTGGAATGGTCTAGATGAAATAATTATGAGGAAAAGTTGATATGACAAGAGTGGTTTGAAATGTTTTGGATGGGTTCATAATTTTGACATGTCTTCACAAGTGTTTGCTTTCCCATGTGAAAGTGGGGTAAATTTATTTAAGTGGACCTATATTTAATTGCATAACTCAAAAGTTGATTTACATTTATCTTGGAATCTTTGAAAGAAAGAAATAAGTTATCATGTTATTAGGCTCACACATGTGAGAGTGGGGGATAATATATGGAATCACATGCAAGTGATTGATATTGGCTATAATGGAGAATCATCTTTTTGACCTCTTACACATGTTGATAAGGATCACATGTGTTCACTATTCATGAATAATGAAAATGGCATAGCATTATTGGATATTCATTTCTCATGTATCTCTTTCTTTATGCAAAAAAATTATTAAATTTTTCATCTCCTTGAAAAAGGATTCTTCTTGAAGTTTTGGCTTTGAAGCCTTAACACTTGTGAAAAACTCTTTGAAGAAGAAAAAGCTGATTTTTTTTCCTTCTCACTACTTGTATTTTGTGTGGATCAATGGATTATTGATCTTATCATGTCATTAATTTTTTTTAATCCTTCATATGTTATCCAATTATCTCACATTTATGTAGGAAATTGTAAATTTGAAGGTTGTTGGTTGTGTGATGAAGAGTTTATGCAATGTTTAATTATGGATTTTTAATTTTCCATCCCTTCTAAGTGTTGTCACAAACTCCATGCCTTCCTAAAAAACAATTATGCAATTTTAAAAATTTGTGATTTATGTATAATTTCAGTTTATTCAACTTCATTTTTCATAATCAAGCAAAGAGAAGAGTCAAGCAATTTCTAATGCATCACCTCCATTGTTAGTTTCATTTAGTTTTTATGTTATTCTCTTATCCCTTTTCTTTGTTGCAGTAGTAAAGTAGATTATAATTAGGTGATTCAATAGGGTAACTATCCATCTCTAGAGATTCACTTCTCACATAAGGTCACCCATAACCTAATGATTTTTTTCATTATGTCAGTTGAAGGGAGAAGTCTTGAAACCACTTCTCCAAAGAGTGCAACTTCATATTGACAATAGTGTCTTAGACCATGCAACCCTTAGAATAAACCATAGAATAATTATAATTTAATGTAGTAAAAATAATTCAAATATTTTATTAGATTACAACCAAAAAAAATATAATAGACATAATGATAACAATAACACTAAAATCTCACAATGAGATTCATTACAACATCAAATATGTAAATCTTAGCGTTTATAACTCATAATATTTACCAGTATGTCAATATTAGAACAAAAATCATAGATCAATCATCTTTTCCCCAAAAATAATTCCCTTTTCACAATCATAGGGGCATGCCTAAGTAAGTCTTACCTACTTACATTAAGTGTTGGACCCCGCTAACAACACTAAATGTATCTTACAATTCCAAGGCATAGTAACCCATTATAGCTTAATTCATCATGAACATATCATGGAAATTATTATCAAATTCCATGAATTTTAGGATTAAATGCCACATAATCAATAAAATATCCATCAACAATACATCATTGGATACATATGCCCAATCAATTGCACATACATAAAGGCATATAAATTCTTAGGACTTTATAATGAATAATGATCTTGAACACCTTTCCATAATGATCCTCATGTCTTCTCAAGAATGATACCACATTTTATCACTGACTGTTCAAAAAATTTAAAATTAAACACCCTAGGTACACAATGAATTTTAATTCCTCCAAAAAATATCACTAACTTTATTACTTATGTGATGAAGAACCATCTCTACTAAATAATGTGTTGCTCAATAGATATCATATATCAAAATAAATATACTGTAAATCTTCACATGGTTATGCCAAGTGAACAAAATCACACTAATTCATGCAAGACCTCATAATATTATTTGGAAAAAAAAGAGATACAACTATAAGTAATAAAAGGATGTACATTACATTACAAACACATGTGCTCATAGGCAACACAGAATCACACTAAATATTTGAATACCAAAAGTGACACATAATAACATAATGAAGGTTTGTGCAACATAAAGAAGTTATCACCATTGGTGATCTTAAGAAAAGGGGTTTCCAATTTCCTAACATGTGTAGTTATGCTTAAAGGTGGAATAAATTATCAATCACATCTTTTTAAAAAGCACTTATGTTGCTTGTGTCGAGCACTTGATCCTTTATTCACTCAAAATCTCTTGGGTCCTGCCTAGATCCCTTTGGGACATTTTTATACAATGAAACCTACCTTAGAATAACAAGTCATTGAAGTTAATCTAGAATATTTCTCTTCCTCATTTTCTTTAGGGCATATAGAAAGAAAGAAACCACAAAATTTTTAGAGACAAATTTTTAGATTGGTGGATCATTAAAGGAAAAATTATTGAGGCTATCAATGAAAATTAGGTTGTAATGATTCCTAGAAAAAATGAGGTGACTGATGGTGATTTCTTGATCATGCTATTTTCATGGACCTCAAGCTCCCCTAGGATCCTATATTATTAGCAATTCCACTCAAGAATATACCAAGTGGACTTCTCCTTTTGATGGAAGGTTTAAACTCAACTTTGATGGATCCTCAAAAGGTAATCTAGGGACCATGAGAGGTAGGGGAGTGATCAAAGACACTAATGGTAATTTGGTGATCTCCTATGCTAGTAAAATGGGAGTACAAACTAATCATGTGGTAGAAGCTAGGGCCACCCTTTAGGGAATAAAATATATAGTAGATAAAGGAATTTTCATGTTGGCTATGGAAGGTGATTCTTTAAACATCATTAACTATATTAGAGGGAATTATTAGACTTATTAGACCATTAAAATGATATCAGGGATGTGAGGACCCTTCTAGCCTCATTTTAGGATTTCTATCTTGCCCATGTTTATAGAGAAGGTAACAACTGTGTATATCTCCTAGTGAACATGGGGATATCTTGTGATTTTATGATTTGGGATGTCAAAGGAACTCACTCACCCCTATCAATATTATGAATATTTCTCTTTTAAATAACAAGAGGGAAGTCTATGTCCCCTTCATTCGAGTGGGAGCTAATCATATCCTTCCTATGCTCTTTGGGGATTAGGGCCCTCTTGGGTTCATTCCTATCTCTTGGCACTTGTTTCTTCATTTTTGGGTATGATTATTTTATCTTCCTCTTTAGGTGAGTTTTATAGGGTTTGGGTCCCTCAAGCACCCCACTAGTTTCTTTTTTCCGTATTTTATTATTTGTCTTTTTTTTTGTTCTTGATCCTATCTATTCAATTTATGGATACCTGGGGATCCCTCTTTGTGAGTTTAGGATAGTTCCCATACCAATATTTTTTTTTTTTGAATTGAGGTCCTTCCAAAACCCTTGTTGGGTCCTTCTCATCCTTTTTTTGGTTTCTATTTTATTTTCCTAGGTTATTATTTATCTATTATCTTCTTTTGTTTGCCAAGAGCAATACCTGAGCCTCCTAGTATGTTCAAGACTAGATTCCACACTGGTCAAATGTGGGTTCATCTCAATATGAACATAAAATACTCACACAAACTTACAATAAGACATGCAAAAATATAAAACCTATGAAATGCAACACTTGCATAAATTTATTAAAATGATATTTTTTTGGTTGATGTAAGATTGTATATGAACTCAGATGCTCATTCATCACTCATTATCAATGAGAATTTAAATAATCATAATTTCACTTCATAGGTTCTCTTAATTTATATATGTTATTCCTCTATGTTGAGTTATATTAAAACCCACTTTATTTGGATAATTTATGTGGATCCTGTTATAACTGTATCACCTTAATGTGCCCTTCATTATTAAATTTTAAATATTTTGTTATAATTTTCCACAACTATTTGTCTCATTTATTATGATTTTATGTTAATAAAAATAATATTTTCCTTTTTTATTTGATAACCAACCCATTGATATATGTCTCATGTTAGGTAAAGGAACCTACTTTTTGTTAAGTAACATTTGTAAGATGATCTTTGGTTTATCTTGAATGTTAGTTACTTGTAATTTCATGGAAGGCTCCACATCCATAAACTCCACATTATTAACTAAATTATGATTTTTTTTTTTTTTTTCAATTTTGATACACAACACAATATGAAGGTGTTCTTTTTCTTGAGTGATGCTTAATTATACAAAATTTTATCTTAACAATGCACTTAACCTGTGAGGCTCCTAGTATGATATAACATTATAAAAACTATTTGCATCCCCAAAATTTTAATTATCTTGAATTATTTTCTTTCCTTTGTCCACTTTAGATTTTTTTAGTAGGTTTTTTATTTTTCAATATTATTTATATGTGAGTTATCTTGATACTCTCATGGACCTATAGGTGTTTACATGTTATGAGATAAATACTCTTCTAGATCAATAGGTGTAAATTTTAACCTCATCAAATAGTCATCAATATTTTATTTGATTTCATAATCATCATATTTATTTATTTATTTATTTGTGTGTGTATGTGTGTGTGTGTGTGTTATTTGGATCTTATGACATGACCAAGAGTGGAATATCTGGTATTATCTCTCTTTTTTTAAAAATTGGTTTGTGATTCCTTATTTTTCTATTCATTACTTACCATATTTTCAATTGTTTCCTTATAATTATCTTTACTTGAGTCTATAGCCTTGTCTATATGTATTTTATCTGATGGAATAATCTATGATAAAGGAACTATAAAATAATGAATAAAATCTGATTATGAGTTACCTTCATTATTAGGTTGCATCATTTTATAATATTTGAAGGGATTATTATCTATAGGATGTGTATTAGTGTACCTTATTCATTAATTTCAAGTATCTATGTAACGTAGATGGCATTTCTTCTATAACATGTATATATGGCTTACCAAAGAGAGTTATAGTGTAGATTACTAGATATGACTTGAAATATAGTGGTAAATGTCATGGGTCCTGCTATTACATCCAATGATATTGACCCAAGTACCTATCACAACATAATATTAAATCCTCTTATATTCTTATCCTAATTTTGAATAATTTATGCATTAACACCTAATGGTTATAAGAAGGTTGTGTTACATATATTCAACCTCGGTCCATTGTCTATCAAGACATGTGTGACTCCTATATTTTTTAACTTTAGCTTGAATGAATAAAAGGAAATTTTATTATACTAAATTTTTGGTAGGATAATTACCATTTTCAAAGGAAATCATATCTTTACTATTCTTTAATGCATTTATAATGGAAGAAAAATATACAAACTCTATATCATTAGGAAAGTTTGTATTCTTAAATACATCATATAGGATATCCTTGTCAATGGATTCTTACTTTAGTATTTCAAGGATATAAATATTAACTTGGGTAATTTTTAGATGATCAATGATATCATACTCTTTATTTTGATTGATTGTCCTTGTAGGAGGTGGAGGGGGAGAGGAGGCACATGTTGATTACCTCCATTTTTTCATGCATGTTGAGGCACCCAACTTCTTCATGTAGTGAAAACATGGACCATGGTATCTAGTATAATCCTTGGAAAAATAATGGGGTCATGATGGTAGGTATCACAACATTGAAATTGGGGAGGAGGAATAAAACTAGTCGTTCGTACACTTTGACATATAGTAGTAACTATAATCAACTCGGATTCAATATTTTAATAATATGAACTAAAGAAGGCTAAGGATTCTTCAAAAACAATTTCAACCTTAATATTATTTATAAATGATTTGAATCTCTTAATTACATGGTTGTTAAATATATTTTAGTTTAAAATAAAGAAACATGTAATGATTACAATCATAGTTTGAGTGATAAAATAGAAACTATGTATAACTATTATATCCATGAGTAAATTATTTGAATGAGGGAAAATTAGAAAACATTCCTCGAAATAAATCCTAAATACAAAAATTTGAAACCTTAGAAAGAAGGTTGAAACCCTAAAGAAAAAATCTAGGGTCTGACATGCTCATTAAAAGAAATCAAGTTCACCAATATGGTTTACCTTTTTTTTTATGAATTTGATCTTAGAAAATAAAACTTTAGTATAAATTCATATTATTTAAAATATGTCTAAATGAAAAAAATAATAATGTGAAAAAAAATATAATTGAATTATTGTACTTAATATAAATATAAATACACAAAGGGATAATATCTTAACTTATTTTGGGTATGTGCTGGTCTGAGACCACATGTAGGTGATATGAAGGATTGAAAATAGATCAAAAGTTGCTCAAAATTAGAAACTAATTGTTTGGACCTACTTGAATAAATATGGTAATAATTGGATGTTAAATTAAAAATAGGCATCTAATGTATGATGAAATTATCACTATAAAATGTTCCCAACTATATTATCACATATCATTATGCTTACTTATAAACCATTATTTTGTGTGATATTAGGAGCTTGTTGTGTGCATAGGTCCATAAATCTTGTTTCCTTTCACTTTGAAACCCTGGACCCACTTTTCATATTAGTATTGACCTATAAAATGAAAATAAATTTGGGTTGAGTCACCCTAACCCCCCTATTTAGTGGCTAAGAATTACTTATGTTTCCAATATTCCATACAGGGATCAAATAATGCATAACTCTCTTAGTTAGGTGTATGTGAGGAATAATGATCCTTTAGATTAATGCAACCTATGATATAGGTTTCACCACTTAACAATGGTAAAACTTGACTTGAATTGAGGGTGCTTTAGGCTTTACTAGGGCCTATTCCTTGTGACTAATTTCTAATTTGGAATCTTTAGGGTTGTTCCTCACAATGTGCAAGTGATTTATTATGAGTAATGAATGTATGCTTGATAAGTGATAAATAGGGATAGTATTAGACACATTATGTATAAATAGATGACACTTTATGTTATTTTTCATACCACCAAAATGTGAAACATATGGTCCAACCCATATGAATGATTTAAATTCGTAAAATGACCATTATAGGGCACACATGAATCTAGCACAAGAGGATGAGTTCATCAGATAGAGGCATATAGGTGTGACCTAAGATATTTATAAAATAGGAATTATGATCTGATGATTAGGATTTAGTCTAATTATGATGATAATTAGATTATGCATAGACTAAGAAATTCATGTAGGTAGTTGATATCAAATTGAGAATGCCAATTCTATAAAAGGCAAATGGATAAAAGAGAAGGATATGTAAGAGCCATATGTGTACACACAAGTCATGTAAGATAAAAATAGGTCAAGATTAATATTTAAAAAATAAAAATACCATATTTTAGAGTCTAAGTCATTTTTATTTTATCTTTTCCAAGTTCACAATAAATAATAAGAGAACTTATAAGAGAATTTATTGCATACTTCATGGGTATGTTAGGAATGAATTCTCCATTTTTATGGACTATTTTTTGGTTCCTATTTGATGATGTAAATCTATTTTGATGTAAAATTGAATAATAAGATTTTTTTTTTAATCTTAGATACTTTTATAAATGGGTTCATTTCTCATATTTTAGTCAAATATCCCATTATAGGACTCAGTTTTAAATGTTAGTTTGTGGCACATACATGGTGAAACTATGAATAAGTGTTCATATTATTTTTAGAATCTACCACCTAATGGATAAATCTTGGTGGGCCCACTTAGTGCTTTCTTTAATTCAATATATTATCTTTTGTTATTTTTAAGTCAATTTGTTAAAAAGTGAAAGGTGAATGTAAAAATGGAATATAAATCTTGGAAAGAGCAGTTACAAGAAAACAAAAGGTTATTTCCATCATCCTATGAGTTATATATAAGAGAGATGGCCATTGTAAAAGGGGTCTTCTCTCTTTCAACTCTTGGGGAAGGGTTGGCTGTAACTTTTCATGTTGCATGTACTTTTCTAGTTTTTTTAATGGATTAGAATCAAATTAATTAAATAATTATTTGGATTTGTGAGTTTTAATGCTCTTTATTTATGAAATAAACAAATATTTTTTGTAAATAGAGAATTCACTAAAATGCGTCACTTTTATTTATTGTGTGCAACTCACGAATTCCAATATTTTTGTTCAAAACCTTATTTATGGGATTTACTCCAAGTATATTGAATCTGAGTTTTGAGGAGACTTTGTGCTTCCAATAAATCCATATTGTTCTCATATATTCACTTCTCCTAATTTCATTTTCATTTTATAAGAATAATTCCCATGCACTTCATTTAAATCTAAGTTATTCTAGCAATTCTCTATGTTTATTCCACTATGAGTTTCTTACCTTCACCTCCATCCTCCTTTATTTTCCCATTTTCACCTTTCACCATTTTCCAATTTTTTTTTATATGTTTTCTAGTTAAAATTACACAAAAACCCAAAAAAATCCATAATCATATGGAACTTCCCCTCTCAAACACAGAGTTATATCAACATCTCAACAATGATTTATCCATTTTTATTGCTCATTAGGTGAGTCATAAAACCAAGAGAACCCCAAGACACATAATTTTCTGATGAATCCATTGGGGAACAAATAATCCATTTGATTTTAAAAATTTTAATTGATTCTTCCTATTTCAAAAGAATATTGGTATCTCTATTAAAATGAATCCTAAAAATTATGGAACATGGCCTAAGATTTTGATATTTTGAGCTTTATAATTGTTACCCAATGTTTGATTTGTTGAAAAAATTGGTGGAATGGATAATTAATGGTAAAGAGAAGAAATTAATGACAAAAATATTTTAGATGAGCATGAAATAAGGGTTGATTAGGATCTTCAAAATAATGATACAATGAGAAATATTTTCCTTTTTATATTTATTTTTGAAATATTTCAATAAATTTTTCATGATCCTAAGAGAGTGTAGTTTTTGAAAGATTTCTATGGAGTTATACAAATAAAAAAATTACAATTTTTCCCAAATTCAAAACTTGCAAAAGATAAAACAAATAAAAAAAGAAGAGTTTCTTGGTGTTGGGAATGAAATTTATGGTTTGAATTCCACCATGGTGAACACTTTCATAGAAGAATCAACTTCTTTCATTTAGTTCTCCAAATAAGATCTTGGGATTTTAGCACAAGAAATGGAAACTAATGAATAATGTATTAAAAACCCATTTTCAGCTTCCTTTAAAGAACATGAGATGAATCATGATCATAACAAATTTTATATTGGTGAAGAAGAGATAGGTGGTAAGATTTAATATAATCACATTTAAAAAATTTAAGGAGATACAAACAAAAATCAACAAGAAGAAGTTGATGATGTTCAACATCATGAAGTTAAGATTCCAAGAAAGTATTTGGAAACCTTTGATGATGATTTTCTATGTAAAAATATAAATTATCATTCTTCTTCACCCACATTTTATAAATATCATATTTTAGATTAATTCATTAATGAATAAGTGATATTCCCCCTTTTATTCCCTAATTTTCAAAGAGCTCTTTGAAGTAGTTGTAACTAAAAGGAATAAAGTTCTTTATTAAAATGGCTATGACCCCATGGCCATAAAACCTTTTGATCATAAGTCTAATATGAAAATAAAGGAAAAGGAGACTTGCCAATTTCAATACCTTTTAATGCTCACTTTTGTAAAATTAATCCCATATATTGTGACTTGTAGGACTTCAAAAATATAAGGAGAATAATCATACCTCAAATAGGTGGAATTTTCAAGGTAATGATATGGATAAATAATTAATTTTCATTTATCATACAATTGGGATAGGTGAATTAGTTGTCATACATTTCGGGGCATGAGTGTGTATTATGCATCATATACAAGTAGTTATAATAGGAAAATATGTGGAAATTATAATGTAATGATTTGGCTAAGCAATGCATTTTTATTCCCATACTTTTGGGATAGGTGAAGTGGTTACTAGTTATTTGGATCTAGATGTGAAAGTGAGATGCACACTATCCATAAGGTGGATGAGGCATTGATCACCAAATAATTTATATTTATCCTTCATTCCTCTATGGAATGTGGTCCCATAGTTAGAACCAAGATTTTTTAATCCAAAATTAGAATTCATGAAAAGTTTTAAAATTTGGTTTCCACATGGAGAAATTAGAAATTTGGCATCAGTGTTGGAAGTACAACCACTAAGGGGGGGGGGGGGAGAATCAGTGAGATCTTAAAAATTTCTTCTAATTATTTCATTCATTATCCAAGAATCAATATAAAATCCATAGAGAAATAAAACCACAAAAAAAAAAACATAAATACATAACACATGATATATTTTGGAAACCTTTTAAAGGAAATAAAACCCACAATGATCATTGCATGGACTACTTGTCATAAATCATATATTCAATGAGTCAAAAAGATTTATGAGAACCCACTCAGCTTGAGGCACCAACCCAAAATAGTCAAGCACCAACTTGTTAAAAATATTCAATAAGCACCCACTTGCTAGGAAGCACCAACTCCCTAATTTGTAGATAGCAATCTATAGGAGGATACAACCACCTTTGCCAAGCACCAACTCAGTTTCTTGAAATCATCTACCTGTCTTAGTTGATTTTATCAAAAATTGATGGTAAAATTATGCTCTCTCTGATTCTTAATCACATATTTTGTTGTTTTTTATTCATCACTCTTAAATTAATTATATTGTTGTATGCTCTCTTTATCTTCTCAATCTAATAGACACATTAATCTCTCTTTCTCTGATCTTCAAAATACTCTATCCTCTCTACCTTTTGTGTTCATCTCTTCTAGTATATTATGTATACTCTTTTAATCATTTGATTATTTCATAATCATGCCCCTCTATCCCTCTATTCCTTAATATATCTCTACTCTTCTCCTAAGATAGTTTTTCCTATCATTCTCTCTAACCATTTATTTCTTAACATATCTATACACTACTCCTTAGTGAAGTTATATATTCATTCTCTCTGGCCATTCATTCCTTAGTAGACATTTTCTCTACTCTTTATTGAATTTATCTATTAATCCTCTCTGGTCATTAGTTACTTAACAAACCTCTACTCTACTCCTTAGTGAATAAGTATTCTCTATATTTCACACATCTCAAAAAAGATAATTTGATCTTGCCTATATACAAGAAAGTAATCAATAATCTCTTGAAGTTCAACAAAACAAAACTCTCGATTCAATTACATAATGCTTTATTCTCTTTTACAAACATAATTCTCATTAGCTTATCTAAAATATCACTCACATAGGTCATCCTAAGTGAAATGAAGCTAGGATAGACCTATCAATCATTAGAATACATTTAGTTTTATCCTGATGAAGTCTATATCAGCTTTGATGTAGTCTATAACATGCTTGATGTAGTTTGTAAAAAGCTTAGTGAAATTCATAGCAATATTAGTGTAATCCTTGTAAGTTTGATGTAATCCATAACAATCCTAATGTAATTTGTAACATGCCTGATGTAATTAGTAACACACCTAATGCATTTTGTATCAGACTTGATGTAACCTATAGCATGTTTGATGTTATCTGTAGCATGATTGATGTAATTCATAGTAAGATTTATTTAATCTATAACAAACCTTATATAGTTTGTATCATACCTAAGTTTACTCACCTCATCATACCACCAACTCATACCTTCACCATGCCATAGCTAAGCTCAATCTTCCAATTCACTTGACACCTTGACCTATTCCTTCCATGTCATGACCTCAATAAAACATCAAACAAGTAGACATAATACATCAAAACACACTCATATCATTACACTATTCTCTTTTTTATGACAACAATCTTCCATAGCCTCATACAGACCTAAAACCACATGACCAAGCTTCATATGACTTGACATCTCTCTTCCATGTACTTGAACACTTTTGACACCAAACCTCACAAGATGTAACATTAATGACAACATTAAACCTGATCACTTATCACCTTTGAAAACATCATGCTACCAACTAAGTACACAATCTCAATATGCTACTCATATCCATAATACTCGCTCACTGATCAACACTCATTTTATGCCACTACCATGCTCAAGCACTTGACTAAATATACCTTTAACATCAATGGCCATCATGCCTTTACATGATGCACCCTTTTGACATAAATGACAATAACATGCCAAAAACTCCCCATTTTTCATTGATGGAAAACACACTGATGACAAACACACTATAATCTAAAATCACTTCAAAATGGTACTTTTCCCATCTACTTGTTCTCCCCATTTTAACATTAATGACAAAGGGTATTACACAAAATATCATCTAATCTTTGGAACTAAACTTTAATAAACAACACAATGAAATGCTAACAAAATCTCACCTAAAAAACATATCGATTATTGTAGATAACTTTAAAAACACTTGAATTATACTATAAGAAACCATGCTTCTTATGACTTCTACATCATTGTCTTGACAATTCACAACACAAAGCTACAAATCTCCCCCTAACTCCATACATACCATCTTCAAATGAATCTAGATACATAGGAACACTCACCTTATCCTTATATGACTAATATAGATGAAACTCTTAATCAATCACTAAGTTACCCCACTTTTGACACCAATTAAAGAATTAGGAACTCACCCTTTGTCTTCATAGCTTATGATCATCACTTGAGTCATCAAGACTCTCAAACCATCCTCAACTTCCTTCAAGCATCTTGATACCAATACCAATTCTCAACATAGATCAAGTTATCAATTGTTAGAAACAAGAACAACTTTTTACTTACCTCTCATATACCAATCAACTACACAATCTTTCAACTCTATCAACAACACCCAACTTATCTCTATGACCATATTGGTCTGATAGATCAATCCATATTCCATATGTCTCTAAACATAATCTTATGTTGAAACTTGCATTTCATACTAGGGATCCTCATGAACTGATCTCCAGAATTAATGCTCATACTAACCAAAACTCCTTTCACCTTGTCATATATATACAAGCTACAAAGAAAATAACTCATACCTTACAATGTAGAAAACCTGAAATCCTCTCAAGATGAATCCTTATTTGACTATAACCTCATACTTCTACTGATAAAAGAGTGTCTCCATGAATCCTAATGAAATCACCCCTTTCCATAGGACTCTCAAAACATCATGAGCTCAGGAGATTCCTAGATCTCCAAACCACTCTTCTTAGCCATCTTATAATTATGAGACTGATAGTCCCTCCTTAGAATCCACTTAGGCTTGACTGAAGCATTAAACTCTTCCACTTTGTCATCCTTATTCTTCTCTTTTGTTGCCTTATCAATATATGTAGATAACAAGTGTTCTTGACATTCCTTTACTTCTAATCATTGCTCTACCTTAACAAATAATTCATTTTGAATCTTGGGCTCAATCTGATCATTCCTCACTTTCTTTGGCTTCCATACCAATGTTTGACCATTCTTATGTACTCTAGGAGTTCCATATACTTATTAAGTCTTGAGGGCCTTATAAATATATTAGGACATAATCTTGTAATGTGTCCCATATTATGACAACTATAGTAAACAAAATTACTGTACTTACCTATTAACTGATCACTCCTCCCATGGCCCATGATAACTCATCCCTTAGAACCATTCTATAGTCACTTGCTCTATGACCAAAGATATGACAAGTAAAACAATAACAATTAAAATAATTGGAACACCTTATTATATTGGGTTACATGATTTGTCTCTTCATGTTGAATTTCATGTTGGTTCTCTTGATTTTTTGATGATCACTTTCAGTCTCAAATTTGAGAGTTTTTACATAGGTATTTTACTTACTAATATTTTTCTCTTCTTTGCTACTCTTATGTTCATCTATGTATCCAAGGCCTATTTTGATGAAAGGTGACCTTTGACTTCTTAATATGTCATCAAGAATTCCATTTTTATTTTCAAACTTGACAGTGAACTATTCTAAATCTGACTTCAATGAACCTATCTCATATTTGTAATCATTTCACTTTCCTTCCTTGGAATTCAAAATTGAATTTTCTTATTATAACTAAGTCTTGAGATTTTTTATGACCTCCTAAGCTTCCTTATCACTCTTATTTATTTTAGTTTCTAAGATACACATCTATTCTTCATGATTTTTGACTAGAGACTTCAACTTTTGGTTTTTCTTTCTTTGATTCTTTAGTTAATTCAAAGCACTAATAAGTTCTACCTCAAGATCAACCTTAGTTTATTCTTCATCCATTTATTCATAATCCATGAAGACTTGTTATTTTGAACTATTCCCTTCTTCAACTTCAATGACCATGAATAAAGCTTCATTGCTTCTATGGTTTGAACTATAGTCATCATTGTCTGAGATATCTTTATCACTAACTTCAGAAGAGTTATTGTCTTCTTTATAATATAGACTCTTTTTATTATTGAGTAACTTTTTCTCACTCTTGTCATACTTGTTAGACTTCTTATTCTCTTCACCATTATCTTCATCATGATCATGTTTTTCCCTTTGAGGATACTTACCAGAAAAATAACCAATTATGCCACAATTAAAATATTTGAATGGTAGCTTGACTTTGTATCTACCTAAACCTTTTCTTATTTTCCTCACAAATAAGGCTTCAACTTTGTCTTCATCAACATCAGTGTCACTATTAATTTCAACCTTTCTGATTTGTGTTTTCTTTGTAACCTTGAATGTTGCTTCCCTTTTGAAAGATTTTCCATCACCAGTCCTCATCTCATAAGCAGTAAGTATTCCATGAAGATCATCCACTTTAGCTTGTCTAAATCTTTTACTTCTTCAATAGCTGACACCTTTGAGTCAAATATTAAGATAAAGGATCTTATAACCTTTTGAATAATAGTTGACTCATTATCCTTTTCTCTAAGACATCTTATTATGTTGACTACTTCATCAAATCTAAGAAGATATATTGTAATATTCTCTTTTTCCTTCGTCTTTAGACCTTCAAACTATCTTTTATAGATATGAAGCTTTGCCAATTTTAACTTGGTGTCACCTTCATATATAAGCTATATCTTATCCCATATTTTCTTAGCTGACTCATATTGCATCACCTTGATAAACTCAAATTCTTCAAATCCACACAATATAACATTCATAGCCTTTGAATTTTTCTCACTTTCTTTATTTCTTACAACATTAGTTGGAAGAATTTGAGGGAGAGTATACCCATCAACAATTGACTACCAAATGTCAAACCTAAGAGCCATCAAATAGGTCTTCATATTAATGCTCCAAAAGGCATAATTGGTTCTAGTAAACAAAGGGGCCTTATTTGTTGAAAACCCTCCTTGTGCTTGATGACTATACATTGTGCTTCTTAGGATCTACATTTCAGCTGTAAGTCCTAACCTTGAAGGACCTACTCTAGTACCAATTATTAAAAACACATCCACTAAGTGGGGGGGGGGGGGGGTGAATCAATGAAATCTTATAACATTTTTATAATTATTTAGTTTGTTAGTCAAGCATCAATATATAATATATAGAGAAATCAAACCATAATAAAAAAACATAAATACATAACACATGATATATGTGGGAAACCCTTAAAAGAAAGAAAACCCATAGTGATCACTACATAGACTACTTGTCATAAATAAGATATGCAATGAGTCAACAAGATTGATGATCACCCACTTAGCTTGAGGCACCAACCCCAAATAGTCAAGCACCAACTTGATAAAAAGATTCATTAAGCACCGACTTGCTAGGAAGCACCAACTCTCTAATTTGTAGGTACCAATCTACATGAGGCTACAACCCCTTTTTCCAAGCACCAACTCAGCTACTTCATATCATCCACCTTTCTCAGTTGTTTATATCAATAAATGATGGTACAATTATGATATCTCTACTTATCAACCTTACATTTATTCTTCTATTTTTATACTTATCATCCTCACATTTACTCTACTACTTTTAAGCCTCACATTTACTCTACTACTTTTCTACTTTATCAATGAAATAGACACATTAGGGTCTCTTCTTCGCTACTCTTTATTTTCAAATAATTTTTCCTCTCTTCCTTCTCTACTCATCTATTTTATCAAATTCTATATGAATCATTTGATGATTTCATACTCACACCTTTTTGGCCATCCATTCCTCAATGGACCTCTGATTTGATCCTTAGTGACTAATATTTCTCTATTTCCATAATTTAAAAAGACAATTTGATCTTGTTTATATACAATATGTTGATCAATAACCTTTTCAATTTGGCCAAAAAAAACTCCATGGCCAAATATAAAATGATTTATTCTCTTTTGAAAACATATTTTGCATTAGCTTATTTAAAAGATCAATCACATAGGTCGGCTTGATTAAAACAAAGCTAAGATAGACTAAGTAATCATTAGAATAGATTTAGTGTCAGCTTGATGAATTATATAATAGACTTGATGAAATTCATAGAAGCTTTGATGTAGTGTGTATCACCTTTGATGCAATCCATATCAAGCCTGATGTAATATGTAACATGCCTAATATAGTTTATAACAAGCCTAATGCAGTCAGTAGAAAACTTGATGTAATTTATAATTCCCTAATGCAGTAGTAAGCTTGCTATAATTCATAGCAAACCTCATTTAATCTATAACATGCCTCATGTAATCTATAGAAAACCATAACCTCATACTTCATGATCACTCTTGAAACAACTTGACTTAACTCTATCCATGATCTCATTCAAACATTCACCTTGAAATCTGCTCCTCATACCTCATTAGGCTAGGTAGGGCTAAATAATGGTCTAGGTGTAGACCAATACTAAAGGACCTACCTTCAAAGCTTCACTTTGAAACACTTTTGAGTGTATCCACTGTCAAGCATGAAATATATTGAGAATGGGGGGTGAATAATAATATTATATATATTTTACTTAATCTAATTTCTTTTCTTTGACTACTTAATCACACATTCAATATATGAAATAAAACTAAAACAATAATATGCACCACACAAGAGAGAGAGAGAGAGAGAGAGAGAGAGAGAGAGAGAGAGAGAGAGAGAGAGAGAGAGAGAGAGAGAGAGAGAGAGAGAGAGAGAGAGAGAGAGAGAGAGAATTTTTACGTGGAAACCCAAAGTGGGAAAAACCATGCAGAACAATCTCAAGTATATGAATGAGGACCAACTCAAATTAAAAATTTCACAAGCACTAACTTGTAGGAGCACCAACCCCTTTTCCAAGCACCAAAATAACATCTATTTGTGAGCACCAACCCATATGATCACCAACCCCTCTTATGTATAAAACACAACTATATCTCAATATTGCTTACTCAAAAAATGATAGAACTCTATAATATCTCCTACTTTTCTCTCCTCTTTTCTTACATAAAACAATTAAAAAACCATGAAATATATTGCATATTAAAAATTGATTTTCAAGCCTTTATTTATGTCTTTCCAAATGGCCTTTGGAATTCACCCTTTGTGACCCTTCAATCCTCATGGAAAATGGTGCCAAACTTGCATGACCCTTCATATCCTTGCATTTGAAAAGTCATATGGTGACCCTTCATAAGCAAATTCATCCTTTCCTCTTTTTTATTTATCTTTGTGACCTTTTGAATTCCTCAAGATGACTCTTCATGGAAAAATGTGACATACCATCTTTTGTCTTCACTTGGTGACTCTTGAAATTCCTCAAGATGACTCTTCATGGGAAAATGCATCCCATTCCTCTTTTGTCTTTACCCTATGACTCTTTGACTTCTTCATGGGACATATTTTAACTTTTATGCAACCAAAAATGTATTTGTTAACATTAAATAAATGTTAACACACATTAGCCAAGACATTAATATTAAAAACACCATTAAATGTTATGGGGCCTTTATCACCAATTCTAGACCTTTGACATCAATGACAATATTTCCAACATCTACACCTCTTTATCATGCTAACATAACCTTCACATCCTCTCAAATGCCTAAGTTCACTCACCTCATCATGCCACCAGTTCATACCTTCACCATGTCATGATTAGGCTCAAGCTTCTAATGTACTTGACACATTGACATGTTTCTTCCATGTCATAACCTCAATAAAACATCAAAGAAGTAGACATAAGACATCACAACACACTCATATAATTGAGCCATTATATTTTTGATGACAATAATCTTTCATATCCTCATATATACCTAAAACCATATGACCAAGCTTCATATGAATCGACATATCTTTTACATGCACCTAGACACCTTTGACACCAAATCTCATAGGATGAAACATTAATGACAACATCAACCTTGATCACTAATCACCTTTAAAAACATAATGTTTCCAACTAAGAACACACTTCAACAAGCTACTCATATCCATAATACTGTCATGTCCCCTTTTCAATTGACATCTTCAGAGTTGATGGTTAGCCTATTATGTGACCTTCGTAGGCTGATAGGATAGATAGAGGGTCTTGATGGAGCTTGGATTGGCTTCGATTAGCATAATTTTACTAGTTGGCTTTCGTTTGAGCTCTTTCAGACATATATTGAGGAAGATATTAATATTTGATTGATTTAATTAAATATTAATTATTTGGCCTATTTTTTATTATGAAACCCTAATTAGGGAAAGCACACCTTTTAGAGGATATAAGGGTTTCTCATAGGAGGGAGTCTCATATTATTGAAAATTATTGATTAGAAGACATATTTTGCTAAGGATTTTTCCTGAGAAGACTGAGCCAAGGGTTCTAGTATTCTATCTGCATTGGAGAACATGCACTCTTCAATGTGTGCAATTCAGAGGCTATGAGAGATCAGTTGATCTATTGCCAATTTGAGAGATAAATTCATACAAAAGTTATCACAGATGTTCACAAGTATTTTCTTTCATTAGGTTTTGATTCAAAATTATCCACATTAGATTTTCCGTGATAGTGCCATATTTCTTCAGATCAAGTGTTCAAAATTCAGGCCGTACTAGATTCTATTTTCTCCTATACGGAATCCATACATATCCGTGCAAATCCATACCATTCTATAGCAATCTAGACATCACCACAGGTGACCCAGAGACTGACATTGGCAGCCCAATGACCGACATTGGTTGACTTCATACCGACGTTGGTAGAGTAGCTGATCGACAGTGATCGACATCGGCAATATATCGACTGATGATGGTAGAATAACTGACGTCGATGATTGTGTTTTTGACACAGCAACCTGAGACACACAGATCCAAGGTTTACTTCTAGTTTTCTAGAATAATCAAGTTTTTAAGACAATATTTTAATATTATAGTGGTATCCATGACATAGGACTTTTATTGTAATCATCTAAACAAGTAATAAGATCATTAATTTTCCAGTTAAGAGATTATACTGTGGTTTATTTATTTATATGGAATTATTTTGTAAAACTCACAATTTTTCTTATTACATGCATAAAACACCAAAAAAAATCAAAATACATAGAAAAGTAATTCAAAATATCCAGTTTCAGAGTTGAAGGGAAATAGGGGATATTACAGTGGTATCAGAGCTTTTGTTCTGCCATCCTGTTGGGTAGATTGGTCATTGAATTAACGTAACCATGATTACTTCAAGTACTCAAAAATAATGGGACAATGATATGGAGAAGCTTAAACAAAGTTTGCATAAATCGGTTGAAAACCAGAGGAGGATGAATGAATGGCTTTCACACCCTACAACCGAAGATAAATTAGCATGGTATATGCCATCCATTTTTAAAGGGTCCACATCAAAAAACAAAAAGGAGGAGAAACAAGAGGATATGAGGGCAGCCATGTGGAATGAGTTATCTATATCATCTTTGCAAGAAGCTTCACTTGAGACTTCTATATTGGAGGCCAGCATAGAGCATGCTAATGATATGGATAATAAAGGTATGGATTCTTTGGATGATCATATTACTACTTCACCTTCACATCATGAGCATTAGACTTGGAAGGATGTGGAAAGGACACAAAATTTATGTGATATGTGGTCACAAAGGGCCAAGGAAGCTAGATTAGTGGCTGCCAATGCAAGACAACATCTACAAGACATAAAAGGAAAGGTCAATCTCTCAACATGGAGAGATAGAAAAGAGTCATAGCAGGGTCTTCTTGTGATGACTTACAGCGAGATCTACAGGAGTCACAATTTTAGTTAGAGGAGGTGACCATGGAGTTGGAGCATTTGTGATCTTCACTAGCCCCAAACCTAGTTCATTTGTATATTGAGGTGGTTGGTGGTGAGTACGTTCCTGTAGTTGTTGCTGAGGAACATGTTGTTGGGGTTGACACACATGTTCAAGATTTGGGAGTACCTGGTCCTGATGAGTTTGGGATACTAGTGGAGTCGAGTCTCTAGATTGATTCTTCTCACATAGATGATAGTGTGGTACAGTTGGCTATGCCACCTTTATAAAGGGATCAATTGTGGTGTGCATGGGAGTATGTTGATGCTTCCTCATATAATTTTTACTGCATTGAATTGTTCATGGAGTATTTGATGGATAGTGCAGTTGTTCATCTGGACTCGCATAAAGTGATAGAAGGTGTTCTCATCTGAGGTACTAGTGTTATTAGTAGATTGGGTGGGGAGATTATAGTGATCCTTTCTACTATGCTACCTCACAAGGATTTTGAGGTGGGGTATGCTCATTATTCTTCTTTTGACCCAGAGAGAAGATTTGATTTCACGTAGGTGTAGATCGACACCCATTTTTTACCATCCTTATGGGATGGATTGACACCATCTTTTGTAGATGGAATTGGTAGTTACAAGTTACACAACATGCAGTATCGACACACCTAAGATAGTTTATCAGAGATTAGATTTGGTGGCAGTGACTCAGTTTCTTAGTTGCTGATTTTTTTACTATTGATGTTGATGGTTTCATCACAGGGGTTGATTGGTGACATGAGGGACATTACACAACTTTTTCCTTGGGATCCAGGTGGATTGAGTGGTTTATTGTTTCATGATTTCTTGGGGACAAGCGATTTCAGGAGGGGCAGATTGTCATGTCCCCTTTTTAGTTGACGTCTTTAGAGTTGATGGTTAGCCTATTATATAACCCTCGTAGGCTGATAGGATGGATAGAGGGTCTTGATAGAGCTTGGCTTGGCTTTGATTAGCAAAATTTTACTAGTTGGCTTTCGTTTGGGCTCTTTTAGACATATATTGAGGAAGATATTAATATTTGATTGATTTAATTAAATATTAATTATTTGGCTTATTTTTTATTATGAAACCCTAATTCTTAATTATGAAACCCTAATTAGGGCAAGCACACCTTTTAGAGGATATAAGGGTTTCTCATAGGAGGGAGTCTCATATTATTAAAAATTATTGATAAGAAGATAGATTTTGCTAAGGATTTTTCCTGAGAAGACTGAGCCAAGGGTTCCAGTATTCTATCTACATTGGAGAATGTGCACTCTTTAGTGTGTGCAATTTAAAGGCTATCAGAGATCAGCTGATCTATTGCCAATTTGAGAGATAACTTCATATAGAAGTTATCACAGAGGTTCACAAGTATTTTCTTTCATTAGGTTTTGATTTAGAATTATCCAGATTAGATTTTTTGTATTAGTGCCATATTTCTTTAGATCAAGTGTTCAGCATTTAGGCCAGACTAGATTATATTTTCTCCTATATAGAATCCATAAAAATCTATGCAAATTGATACCATTCTACAGCAGGCCGGACAGTGCTGCAGGGGACCCAAAGACTGACATCAACAGCCCAGTGACCGACATCGGCTGACTTCATACCGACGTCGGTAGAGTAGCCGACTGACAGTGACCAACATCAGAAATATATCGACCAATGATGGTAGAATAACTGACGTTAGTGACTATGTTTTTGACACAGTAACCCAAGCCACACAGATCCAAGGTTTACTTTTAGTTTTCTAGAATAATCAGGTTTTTAAGATAGTATTTTAATATTACAGCGGTATCCATGACAGAGGACTTTTATTGTAATCATCTGGACAAGTAATAAGATCATTAATTTTCTAGTTAAGAGATTATACTATGGTTTATTTATTTATTTGGAATTATTTTGCAAAATTCACAATTTTTCTTATTACATGCATAAAACACCAAAAAAAATCAGAATACACAAAAAAGTAATTCAAAATATCTAGTTTTAGAGTTGAAGGGAAACAGGGGATATTACAGTGGTATCAGAGCTTTTGTTCTACCATCTTGTTGGGTAGATTGGTCATTGAATCGACATAACCATGATTACTTCAAGTACTCAAAAATAGTGGGACAATGATATGGAGAAGCTTAAGCAAAGTTTGCATAAATTGGTTGAAAACCAGAGGAGGATGAATGAATGGCTTTCACACCCTACAACTGAATACAAATTAGCACAGTATATGCCATCCATTTTCAAAGGGTCCACATCACAAAACAAAAAGGAGGAGAAACAAGAGGATATGAGGGCAGCCATGGGGAATTAGTTGTCTATATCATCTTTGCAAGAAGCTTCACTTGAGACTTCTATATTGGAGGCCAGCATAGAGCATGCTAATGATATGGATAATAAAGGTATGGATTCTTTGGATGATCATATTACTACTTCACCTTCACATCATGAGCATCAGACTTGGAAGGATGTGGAAATGACACAAAATTTATGTGATATGTGGTCACAAAGGGCCAAGGAAGCTAGATTAGTGGCTGCCAATGCAAGACAGCATCTACAAGACATAAAAGGAAATGTCAATCTCTCCAACATGGAGAGATAGAAAGGAGTCACATCAGGGTCTTCTTGTGATGAATTACAATGAGATCTATAGGAGTTGCAGTTTCAATTAGAGGAGGTGACTACGGAGTTGGAGCATTTGTGGTCTTCACCAGCCCCAGACCTAGTTCATTTGTGTATTGAGGTGGTTGGTGGTGAGTACGTTCTTGTAGTTGTTGCTGAGGAACATGTTGTTGGGGCTGACACACATGTTTAGGATTTGGGAGTACCTGGTCTTGATGAGTTTGGGATACCAGTGGAGTTGAGTCTCCAGATTGATTCTTCTCACATAGATGATAGTGTGGTACAGTTGGCTATGCCACCTTTACAGAGGGATTAGTTGTGGTGTGTGGGGGAGTATGTTGATGCTTCCTCGTATAATTTTTACTTCACTAAATCATTCATGGATTATTTTTTGGATAGTTCAGGTGTTCATTTGGACTCGCATAAAGTGACAGAAGGTGTTCTCATCTGAGGTAATAGTGCTATTAGCAGATTGGGTGGGGAGATTATAGTGATCCTTTCTACTATGCTACCTCACAAGGATTTTGAGGTGGGGTATGCTCATTATTTTTCTTTTAACCTAGAGAGAGAAGATTTGATTTCATGTAGGTGTAGATCAACACCCATTTCTTACCATCCATTATGGGATGGATTGACACCATCTTTTGCAGATGGAATTGGCAGTTGCAAGTTACACAGTGTGTAGTATCGACACACCTAAGACATTTATTAGAGATTAGATTTGGTGGCAGTGACTCAGTTTCTCAGTTGCTGATTTTTATACTGTTGATGCTGATGGTTTTGTCATAGGGGTTGATTGGTGACATGAGGGACATTACACAACTTTTTCCTTGGGATCCAAGTGGATTGAGTGGTTTATTGTTCTACAATTGCTTAGGGACAAGCAATTTCAGGAGGGGCGGATTGTCATGTCCCCTTTTCAGTTGACATCTTTAGATTTGATGGTTAGCCTATTATGTAACCCTTGTAGGCTAATAAGATGGATAGAGGGTCTTGATGGAGCTTGGCTTGGCTTCGATTAGCAAAATTTTACCAGTTGGCTTTTATTTGGGCTCTTTCAGACATATATTAAGGAAGATATTAATATTTGATTGATTTAATTAAATATTAATTATTTGGCCTATTTTTTATTATGAAACCCTAATTCTTAATTATGAAACCCTAATTAGGGCAAGCACACCTTTTATAGGATATAAGGGTTTCTCATAGGAGGGAGTCTCATATTATTGAAAATTATTGATTAGAAGACAGATTTTGCTAAGGATTTTTCCTAAGAAGATTGAGCCAAGGGTTCCAGTATTCTATTTGCATTGGAGAATGTGCACTCTTTAGTGTGTGAAATTCAGAGGCTGTGAGAGATTAGCTGATCTATTGCCAATTTGAGAGATAACTTCATACAGAAGTTATCACAGAGGTTCACAGGTATTTTCTTTCATTAGGTTTTGATTCAGAATTATCCAAATTAGATTTTCCGTATTAGTGCCATATTTCTTCAGATCAAGTGTTCAGCATTCAGGCTGCACTAGATTCTATTTTCTCCCATACAGAATCCGTACATATCCATGCAAATTTGTACCATTCTACAACAGGGTGGATAGTGCCGTAGGGGACCCAAAGACCGACATCGGCAGCCCAGTGACCGACATCGGCCGACTTCATACCGACGTTGTTAGAGTAGCCAACCGACAGTGACTGACGTTGGAAATATATCAACCGACAATGGCATAATAACTGATGTTGATGATTATGTTTTTGACACAACAACCTGAGCTGCACAAATCTAAGGTTTACTTCCAGTTTGCTAGAATAATCAGGTTTTTAAGACAATATTTTAATATTACAGTGGTATCCATGACAAAGGACTTTTATTGTAATCATTTAGATGAGTAATAAGATCATTAATTTTCTAGTTAAGATATTATACTGTGGTTTATTTATTTATTTGGAATTATTTTTCAAAACTCACAATTTTTCTTATTACATGCATAAAACACCAAAAAAAATCAGAATACACAGAAAAGTAATTCAAAATATCTAGTTTCAGAGTTGAAGGGAAACAGAGGATATTACAAATACTCACTAATCAATAATCTCTTTATGCCACTACCATGCTCAAGCACTTGACTAAATAGACCTTTGACATCAATGCCCATTATGCCTTTACATGATGCACCCTTTTGACATAAATGACAACAACATGCCAACAATTTGTATCAGTTGGGCCTCATGACCATGTAAGGTCTTATTCATGTTCCACTTGAGAAACTTTAATTTTTGATAAATATAACTTTGGCATAGTACCAACACCAACTCAAGTATACAACAAGAAAGATTCTTTTGTTTTGTCATATCTTTCACATCCTGATTTTGTTTTGGTTCTTTTTTTATGCGTTATAAATATATTTTCTCAAGGATAATATTTTTCCAAAGGATCAAAATAAAAAAATATATATTTTATGTAAAATACAACCATATAAATATGACATCATTCACACCTCAAGTGTGTAGTAGGTGCAATTATTTTATCATTCCATATCTTTCACATCTAGACTTTGTTTTGATTATCATTTGATGAATTTGAAATATATTGTCCTAATGATTTTATTGATCCAAAGGCTCAATTTCCCAAACTTTATATATTTTATGTAAATTCCAAACATGTATCCATAACTTTGGCTCTAGATGTCCAAGCATCATGGGTACATCCGACGTTGTTCTCTACCTTGTCCAAAATTGAACTTTATCAAAATAAAAAAAAATAGTTCCCATGTGTTGTGCTCATTCAAGAGATTATATTTTTCCAAAGTGTTAGGTATCAAAACATGATAGATTTTTCATAAATCCAATCAAAAATATATAAATATGGAGCTAGGTTGGCTTGGCCTTACACAATAGGCTTAAAAACACACCAAAAGATAAAGGCAAAAATGTAGATTCTTGTTTTAACCATACCTTTCACATTAAAAATTTGTTTTTGCTCTCATTTTAGAGTGTTGGAAATATATTTAAATGATAAATCTAATGATGTGAAATATTTTATCTTTAGAGGAAAATTTTAGCTAAAAAAAGGGAAAAATGTTATTTTGATTGTACCTCATGGGCATGCCAAGTGTGAATTATTTATTTTGTCATATCTTTCACATCTAGACTTTGATTTGGGTCCTATTTAAATATATGTAAATTTATTCCATAGGAATTATAATTATGTGAAATTTTCATCCTCTTAGACTTTTATAGATGGGTTCACTTCTTAACTCCTAAACAAATGTTCCTTAACATGACCCAGTTTTAAATGTTAGTGTGTGGCACACACATGGTGGGACTATGAATAAGTGTTCATACTGTAGATAACTAAAATTGGCCACCAATGACCTTTGAATGTACTTTAGATTGATTCCTACCAACCTTTGCAAATTAAGCCTAAGAATCACTAAACACCCCAAATTTTGTTGTGCATCATTCATCAAAGCTCAGAATATCATTAAGACATCCCTAATTGTTGTTTCCTATCATAAACAATAAAAAACTCTCATGGATTCATCTCTAATCAGCCTAAAACATCATAACATGCAATTTGTCATATAGACCTATTAAGTGGGCAAAGTGCACACATAAATCAAATATTGGAAATGCTAAAAAGCCTAATCAAAATTAATTAAAATGTTAAACCAAATTAAATGCCTAGTTAAATTATCCATGTGTAATTAATGAAATTTTTAAAAATGAAATTTAAAAATACAAATATCCTAGTTTTTCATGATTACCTTTTGTGAGTTGTCAAGCCTTTGAAAATATCTCACCCATGCCTATTCATTGTAAATCATTAGTTCTTGACACATATTAACTTTAATGGGGTTAACTAACTCATTTAGGTTAAGTTTAACCCATTTCATGTTTAATTTACACTCTAAATCACTTGTTCTAACACTTGATATAACCTCCCTTCTTGGATTTCTTGATCAAAAATGGCATGTCCAGTGGGACATGTACCCCAAAAAGTTGATCTTAAATCCTTCTAGATCATTTTACTAATGACTATCATGTCAAAATTTGATCTCGATAACCAAGAAAGGTGAAAATATCAAGCCAAAGGATGTTTTTTTGGAAAATTGTGAATTTGTTCTCTAGATAACAATACCATAACTTATATAGTTGTGATTTTGCCTTATTTTTAGTGGTTTTTCCTTTAACCACCATGGTTTACACTAATTTTTTTTTCCATAGGAGTTAGTGGTGATATTGTAATATCATGACTCTAAATTCATGATATTGTAATACCATAACTTCTCAAGTCATGATTTTGCCTAAACAATTACAATTTTGTAACTAAACCATTAGCGATTAGGCTAGCCTTCATGGTTAAGTTGAAATATCATAACTCTCAAAGTTTTAATTTTTTCATACTAGTTACAGTTTTTCCATTTATACTATCTATCTTATGTGATATGCTCTATTTTCTTGAGGTTTGCATTATTACATTAATACTTACGATTTTGCAAATTTTTAGTTTTTCTCTATGTATTTGTGGTTTTGTTCTATGTAAACTTGAGAGTTATATTTCCAAAACTTATTTTCTCATCCATAAATGTTCTTCAAAGTAGGAGGAAACTCTCTAACCCTTTCATGTCTAAGGTGGGAATAGAGCATGAATTTTCATGTTTAGACTCATGAACATTTTATTTTGCGTGTTTAAAATGAATTTGGATAACTCTTGAACACTTCATTTTGGTGATAAAAATAATTTCTAAGTCTTGAAAATTTTATTTTAGTGCTTAAATAGAACTTATAATTGCTAAGTCTTGAACACTCCATTTTGGTGCTTAAAAAGAATGGTTAAGTCTCGAATATTTGGTTTTAGTGCTAAAAATGAACATAGGTGTTTTTGCTTAAGTTTTTTTTATGTAAATTCTTACAAGCTTTTCAAATAATCCAAGGATCCAAATAAATTAATCAAATAATTCATTTGGTGCATCAAATTGACATTCACTTAGATTGTAATTTCTTGAAAGTGTTTGTTACTTGTTTATTTATTTGTAAAAAATGAAGAGTGTGTGTATGCTCTCCCCCATCCCCTATAAGGAACTTGGGTGACCAAAATTTACTTTTCACTTGTAATTTTTGCCTACTCCAAGGAATGGAAAGAATGTTGTCTAGGCTCTCCCCAAAACCCACATGGTTTGGGTGATCTAAAAATAACCTCTAAAGTTTTTCCACTTAGTTTTATTTTCATGCACTTTGGCTTGTGAAAGGAAGTTCATAGCTTCACAAGTTATTTAGGGAATCTTTGACCCAGGGTTTCATCCCCTAATATTGTTTCAACCCCACTCTATGGTAGGGTATACAAATTAGGGTATGCATACTATGAGAGATAGGGGGTTGAGTGATTAACCTCTCCCTTCATAAGGAAAACCTAAGTTAGATCTAGTTAACTAGGGGATTCCACTAAGTAGTATATGGATGGAATCACTATGTAAAGGAATAGACACTTTTAAAGTAAGTTAACTAGTATGAACTCAATTGACGTGATGTATCTCTAGTGTTAGTCATACTTGGGACTAATCTAGATGTTTGAAAATTATAATTTTAGTCAACCCCATTTGATCAACCTTGTTAGTTTAAGGATTAGGATGATTTAATTAGTTGTGTTTGGTATTTTTCCTTTATTTAATTTTTATTTGATTTTAAAACTTTTTTTTATGTCACAAAAAAATGAGTTGTTTGTCCACACTAATCCATTATTTGAGGAGGTGTTATGTCATTCATTGTTTGTACCTTATACTTTTTGTGTAAAAACATTGTGTGTGTCACTTGATTGAAATGGGTAACATTACGTTACCCAAATCATTTCAAGTTTGTGCCTTGTAGTCTTTGGAAAAAATCATTGTTTACATATTTAGAGAGTGATAATGTTGTTATGCTTCTCAAATTATTTCATAGCCTCATCTTGTCTTATGTCCAACTTTCACATTTGAAACCATTTAATCCATGTATGCCTTTGTGGTCTTTGTTTAGTGTCATTATGAAATTTAATTTTATCTAGTTTATTTGTTTAAAAAGCCTAAGTTTTCTTAAGTTGAGTTTTTGATTAACATTGACAAGTTAAAATCCAAACATTGATTTATTTATGTTTAGGCCTTGTCTAATTAGGGATTAGATACTAATATTTTTATTTTGGGTTGTGTAACTTAGGTTATTTATTTACCCAAATTTGAAAAATATTTGTTTGTATCATTACTTGGGAGAAAATAGTCTATCCCCAATTGCCTTTTTTTTCATGCCTTATACCAATTTGACTAAGTTTATGTCTAAAAATCAAGTGCCTAGTCTATGCCAAAGTATTCCAAGTTTGTTATATTAAATACCCATTTGATTTAAGTCTATATTTTGACATTGTGTTTGGCTAAAAGTCATAGCACATGCCTTGTTTGAGCCTAGCTTTTAAACCTACGTTTAGCCAAAAGACCTATCAACCTTTAATTTTCCTAGATTAGACTTATTTAGAACACTTTTGGACCTAGATTTTGGCATTTTTTTTTAGTTCATCCACTTGACCTTGTTTGTGTGATACATTTAATGTTATACATTTTACATATAATATTTTATACCAAGTTTTATCACAAACCATTTTGGAGATACAACTCCATTTTTTTGACCAATTTAGATAGAGTTTGAACCTTTTATTTTTTTACACATTCTTTTTAAGAGTTTGTATAACTCTCATCCCTTTTTTTTTAAAAATATTCACCATTGATTTAACCATGTCTCACTATACATGTAGTGGTGTCATGTATAATTTAGGGTATGGAAATGTTGTCTCACAAGAAGACTTTATTCAAGACCCTTGTGGCGATGATGTAGTTTATGAGATAGATCCTTATAAACCTTACAACATGAAAATGGGGGAATAAATTCAAGATTTTTTGGCCCATTATTTTGTTAATATGCCTCTATACTCAAATTAGGACCAAGAATAGATGGCACAATATTTGGCTAGTGTACCTTCAATTATAGAGAATGTCCAAACATAACCTTATTACATTACAATGCCATCAGCCTATGACCCATATTTTTTTTATCATCACTTGCTTACAAATAAGGATGAAGTCTTAATTATAATTATAGATGTATGGGCTAAGTTTTTGGCAGACTTCCCCCATGAAAACTTGCCAAGTCTAGTAAAAGGGCCTTATAACATGTCTCATAATCAAAAAATTGAATAGGCCTCTTCTAACAACCCTCATACCATTGATATGATGCCATATTAGTACCCTCATATGTTTGTCACAAGAAAGGGCCTCATAAAGGACCATTTCATATATATGTAGATGACATATCAAACATACCTAAACTTAGTGCATAAATTCAACAATATGACCATGTCAAGTGTTCCTCTTATTAAGATAGCTCCTTCAACATTGGTTTTAATCAAATTAATAGGCCAAGATAATTAGGGTATAGATCTTTTATTCAAATTAATTTAGTAGAAAACATGTTCAATACCCCAACTATCGAAGAAGTATCTTATGCTTATATATATAATAGTGAGTCAAACATAGTGGACAACACACAAATAACATCCAAACCATACCAAAGTGGTGTAAATACACAAACAACTAGTCAACAACAAAATGTGTCATTAGTTAACACCATGAGTGGTTCACAAACTTAGGGGGTAGGAAATTTTACCTCCTAACCTCAAACAACTACCTTTAATCCTCAACTAGTTTCTTCTTTAAGTATCCAACATCAAGGATTAAGTAGCCAAGCAATGATTAGTACCACACCTCAACAAAATGTGATGAATGTTACTCTACCATAAAAAGTGATGAGTACCATTACATAATGATAGGTACCATCTAACTTACCCATGTAGTAGAGGAAAAACATCTTGCAACCTCAACATGGGGTAACCAACATTCCACCTTACCAAGTAGTGATGAATATACCTCTTTAATTGCAGACCAATATGCCATTAAAAAACTAAATTATGTTTAATCAACATCATACAAGTATTGGTCAATGACAAATCCTAAATATTTAACATGCACCTATTTCTCAATAAGGATTCATGCAACCTATAGGTTCTAATATTCCACAAGTACCAATTAGGCAATAATTTATTTTCATGCCAAGTGTGCCACAAGTCTAATGATAGGGCCTTGGTTTACAAGTTCCCCTTAATAATCAAGGTTTGACTAGTTGAAAACATATCCCTATTCAAACTCAATAGAAATAGTACAACCATATCCCTCCATCTCAACCACAATTTCCACAAAATCATGCCCATATACCTAATCCTAACTAGAATAGCATACCACAATGCATGTAATTTCAATAATCATACCCTAATCTGCATATGCATATTCCTGGTCCATTCCTAAATCAAACTAACATTCCATAGTAAATTCCTCCACTATACCCTAGTCTAAGTAATCCACTTATGACCACCCAGCCTCCACCTCAAGCCAATGTTCTCACCAGTTTCCTCACATAATAAATATAAAAAATGAAGGATGCAGTTGCTACCATCTAGGCAAGAAAGCATACCAAAAATTTTATGTTAGATGATGTGTGTTCCTACTCCTTCAACATGGATTACTTTAATATACCATTTACTCTAGGGTATGAACCAATGAAGTTTGATAAATATAAGGGGAAAGGTGACCCCAAGGCCCATTTAACAAAATTATTTATTACATGCCAGCCAGTGGCCTACAATGATGTATACCTTTTACTATTGTTTCCAAGAAGCATAGTAGGACAAGCATTGGAATGGTTACTAAAATTATCAAAGAATTTAGTTTTTGATTTTGATGATCTTTCAAAAAAGTTTGTACAACACTTCTACAATATTGAACATGAGATTTCATTGGTAGATTTGACACAGGGCAAACAAAAGGCTATTGAAAGCTTTACAATTTATCTATATTGATAGAGATCCCTTACAAGCCAATTTACCCATAGTCTACCAGATAAGAAACTAGCCACTTTGTTTACCAAAAATCTACATAGTAAGATATCTTACCATCTAGAGCTACAGTGTGCACACACTTTTAAGGAAATCATTGATAAAGGTTTGTTGATATAAAGAGCCCTTAATAAAAAAGGGATCATTAAACTTACCTAGTCCAATTAAAGATAGAATTAAAACCAAAATAATGGCCAAAATCAAAACCAAGTCCAAGCATAAGCATCATAACTAGCCCAAGCTAATAATTATGATAAACCCAAGAAATTAAATTGCAACAAGAATGTTATGGGAAATGGATTAACCAAGTCATGACATGTCCAAATTGTGAAAACACCATTTGCTTAGCAAACATCGCATATACAAATTACTCCTTACCAACAACCCATTCAATAAACATAAAAAATGTAGCAGCATAGACCAATGCAACAAATATAGCAACCTATGCCTTTGCAAAACCCTCTTTTAAGGAGAACTATGCTTACTCATTACATCTTTAGTGACCTTGGATAACCCATCAAATCTATGTTTCACAAGATTGCCATAGCTAACTTGATTAACTGGCCTATTCTAAAATACTATCATGAGGGGATTGACTATCTAGACTAGTATAGGAAAAATGAATTCTGAGTATCATAGGTTTAATGGCCATCATGTGTTATATTGTGTGAAAATTAAACATTTGATTGAAAACATGTTAGAAAATAGGGAGATCACACTGGATCATGGAGTTTCCATATATAATCATAACCTTAACATTTATCAAAATCCCTTTCCATAACATAATAATCAACAACAATAGTGGCTAATATAAAAATAGTATCAATAGCCAAGATAGAACCAAAAAAATCAATAGTAGAACCAACAACATCAAATAAATGGATGGAACCAAGGCTAGATTGATGTTAACAACCAATAGATCTAACATGCAATTACACATGACTAAAACAAAGTTGTAGGCCATATTGCATGAGGTTATGTTAACACCATTTCAATCAATCCAAGACCAAGTACCAATCAAACAAGACCATTTCTAATCATTTCCAATCAACCAACCCATGTCAATGATTATTTCTTGACTTGGGACCACATACAGGCATACCAGAAATTAGGGACTCCCACTTTTGGACCTTGTATTGATAACTCATTATTAGCATGTGACCATGTACAAGTACACCAAGAATTGAGTGTTATCCTATCTAGTCCCCCTCCATCATCATTTGTTAGTAAAAATGGTCTTATATCTAATATCAATTGTGAAATCACAACTCATTGGCCAAAGATTATCATACCAGGCCCACAACCATCTACCACTTCATCCATCCAATCAACCATTCTAGTTAGGAAGAAACCATTTATTGTTGTATAAGAAGAGATGCTCGATAGTATGGAATAATTGTAGAAGATGCCTATATAAATATCTATTTTGGACTTGTTGCATACACCCATCATTCACAAGAATATCTTAATAGATTTTCTTATCCAATCCCAAGTTCCTAATGACATATCTCCTAAAAAATTCCAAGCTTTGGTTGGACAACTAGCTCCAGGATAATAATTAACCTTTGACCAAAGTGATATGTCATCCCTTGGCCCACCGCATAACAATCAATTATACACAAAAGTTGTCATAATGTACATATAAGTTGTCATAATGTGGCACAAATTGAAATGTGTCCTTATAGACAATGAATTAGGTATAAATATTATGTCTCTAAAGATCATTAAGCTTCTCAGGTACATGCCAGTTGATCTCTAGCTAGAAATGATCACCACCAAAGCTTATGATAATAAAGAGTGGGAATCACAGGGCACTATCAGCTTGCTAGTTATCATTGGGCCCTTGACCCATGATACACTATGCCATGTGTTAGGCCTTAATTTATCATATAATATGATTTTGGGTAGACATTGGATACATGAGATCATGAAATCCTATCAACATTGCATTGGTGTAGCATGTTCCACCATTTAGGTATGGAGGCTACCATTCATGAATATTTCCATCCATATGAGTATTGTAAACATTTAGAGACTGATTACCAAATCTATAACTATTGTTTTGGCTGATCTAGTTCTTAATAAAGACAAGGGAAAAGAAATACTTGTTGATTTACTAGAGGCCAACTGCATTAACCCTAACACCCTTGATTCACTTTCCCATATGCCACCTCCTAAAATATATAATCATTATACCATCTTTGCTAATAGCCTAGGAGAATATTTGACCCATGATACATTCCACATTTTCTATTTGAATAAAACCCCAAGTCCTTTAGAAGACAAAAAGCTAAACTTCCCTACATGGAATGGAAAAGAAAGGAAAAAGCCAAACTGCATAATATAACACCTATTATTTTCATATTAGCCTCTGGTCAAGAAAAGGACCCACTTGAAGGTAATGAATCATGGTTGTATAATGATAAATTAGCCAGTTGTTATATAAATTCCAACTATCCAATTTCAAATAGAATCATGGAAAATCATGCCTATGAAGAAGGAGGCCTTGGGCTAAATCAACAGGGTCTACTTTAGCCAAATTTTTCCACTCAGTATAAAGGAACATATGGACTCAGATTTAAACTACTTGGGGGTGACCCCACATACCTTATTCATATTCCAATGCCAACACTTAGTGATGATAATGTTGATAACAAAGTAGAGTCTGATCATAGTCATTTTGATGACCTAGCCAATACTAATTTGTTTAACACTAATTCCATTTGTACCCTTTGAATAGTTATTCAGCATAACCTACTTCCATTATACTATCCTCAATTGATAGACTGGGACCAAAAAGAATCAATACTGTAAATTGATGAGTTCCAAAATGATGAGGCCTTCTATGATTTCCTTAGCCTTAGGGATAATGTTTCATTAGAAGAACACAAACAAGGGTTCTCAATCAAACTAGATCTTGAAGCCTATTTTGGAGAATGGGTGAACACCCTTAGCCATAAATAATTAAATAAAACATTGAGGTCCCAAAGTGAAAACCTCTTTGACACACTTATAAACTCGGTAAATAGTAAATAAATAGGCCATTCTAGTGGTGAAAACCTATTTCACGTGCCATTAGATGAGGGTGTTTAACCTTACTCAAACATAGATCAAGAGACCACGAATGATGAACTTACCTATGGGTACAAGTTTAATCTTGAAGAGAAATAGGATTTTAATTGAATCATCCAAGAGTTTTCAATAGTATTTGTTACATGGCCATCCCTACCATTGGGATATTTTGATTCATCATGCCTAGGAGAACTTGAAGAGCAAGTCCTAATAGAAGACTCTACCATTGTAGTCAAGTTTAAATCTTTGTCAATTATTTTCGTATATGGTTTGACCCTTCTAGTAGAGTATACTATAGATGTTAACATCAAGACTCTAGATTACCCAAAATGGATCAAATTAGGCACGTTCTTCATTAAGGAGAATTGTGAAGTCTTTACAACCATTTTGAGGGAGTTTGTTGACATATTTACTTGGACCTACTCTGACATGCTTAGTCTAGACCCCACCTTGGTTGTATACCACCTCGTGGTACATCTTGATGCCAAACCTATGAAACAAAAATTGTTAAACATGCATCCTCTCATTATTGTATTAGTAAAAAAAGAGTTGGAAAATCTCTTGGAAGTAGGATGTATTAGACCGATTGACTACTTATAGTGGATCTCCAATGTTATACTAGTCAACAAGAAGCTAAAAGGCATCAAAATATGCATTGATTTTAGAGACATAAATAAGGCCTACCCAAATGATGACTTTCCTCTACATAACATTGATATGATTGTTGACTCCATAATGGGTTGTGAAATGATTTCACTGATGGATGGATTTTCAAGGTACAACTAGATTTAAATAGTACTAGAAGACCAACAAAAAATAACATTAACCACATAATAGGGAACACTATATTATTAGGTTATGCCATTTGGTCTTAAAAATGTAGGGGCCACATACAAAAGAGCCATGACCATCATATTTCATGATATGATGCATGACATTGTTGAAGACTATGTCAATGACATACTAGGTAAATCAAAGACCAGGGTCGATCATCTAACATCACTAAGGAGGATATTTGAGTGACTATATGAATACAAAGTACAAATCAATCCTAATAAGTCTATTTTTGGAATTACTTCAAGAAAATTTCTTGGCTTCATTATGTCTCATAGAGGCATTGAAGTCAACCTAGCTAAAGTACAAGCCATAATAGAGATACCACCACTGACCAATTTGAAGTAGCTCCATAGTTTATAGGGAAATATCCTATCCATTATATGTTTCATCTCTAAATTGGATGACAAGTGACATCCCTTCACACACTTTCTAAATAAAGGGGTATAATTTGATTAGGATGACAATTACCATAAAGATTTCTAATAATTAAAGGACTATCATGCAAATATACTTGTTTTATTACCTCCTATACTAGGAAAACCATTCTTAGTATATCTATTATCTATCATCAAATATATAGGGTCACTTCTAACTCAACATGATGATAATGGAAAAGAGCATGCCATGTACTATCTAAGGCATACACTAGTCATGTATGAGCACAATTATATTCCCATTGAAAAAGACTATTTAGCTATGGTCTTCATATCTCAAAAACTATGACATTATAGTTAAATAATAAGACCATGGTCATTTCAAAAGTAGATCTGCTCAAGTATTTATTATCTAAAATAACTTTACAAAGATGCATGGCTAAATAGATCATGCTTCTTAGTGAGTTTGAGATAGAGTATGTTAATCAGAAAGCCATCAAGGGGAAAGTTCTTGTAGATTAACTTTTTGAAGCATCCCTTACAGATACTGAGCACTAACATTCTAATTCCTAGATGAATTCATTATGACCATCATTGAAACAACTCTTGAGGATCAACACTAGAATCTATATTTTGATGGATCATTTATAACACATGGATTAGGGGCTGGCCTTTTATTCATTACTCCATAGCGGGATCTAATCCCTAAGTCATTAAAAATCATCTTTCTTTGTACCAATAACATGGATGAATATGAATCACTCATTTTAGGGACTTGATAGGTAGTATAATGGAACATACATCATCTAAAGGTTTATGGTGATTCTCAATTAATCATCAATCTACAGATAATTTTTAGACTAAAGATGATAAGTTGGTCCCATACAAGGCCATGGTCGACACTCTCAAACAAAAGATTATCGATATCTAGTTTGAACATATACCAAGGGCTAATAATAGAACATTATATTACATGAATACCATTACATCTTTGATTCAACATACAGATACAATAAAAGAATACCAATTTCTTGTTAAAAATCTACTAGTGCCAGCTCATGAACCTTTAACCATCATAATGATTTGTGATATTATTGGTCCTAGATCTATTTGGTATTCAAACCTATACATCTATTTTCATGACCAAATAATTCCACCATATTTATCTCATAAATAATCCAAAGCCTTTGTCCACCATGTTGCATGTTATACCTTACTTAGACTAACCTTATATCATCATAGATTTATGGAACTATGCTTCATTATTTAACTTCAAAAAAATCTATATTAGTATTACAAGAAGTTCATGAAGGAGTATGTGGATCCCACACAAGTGAGGGCAATCCTATCCAAAAATCTCTTACTTACCAAGCATTATTGGCCAACTATGGATGAATATGAATCTACATACATGAAAATATGTGATAAATGTGTAATATCCCTTTCTAGACGAGATGAAGTTTTTTGATTGAGTTCCAATTTGGTATAAATTCTATTTTTGAAAATTTTATATATAACATTGCATGAACAATAAATAACTACTCAAATGGGAATTATGCATGAATATACCACTATACTCAGAGGTTAACTTCACTTTATTTGGACTGAGATTTATACTGGTTTGTATTTTAGACTTTGTTATGTTGATCTGAGCATAAATAGGACTGTTATTGGCCATATTTGAGCAAGAAACAAGTGCGGCAGTGCCCAAAAATAGATCACAACTTATCAAAAATTTATATCAAATTAATACTTGCTCAGAAATAATTACGAGACTAGTTCTAAACTTAGCATAACCTTCAATGGCAGATTACAACATTCTTAGAGTGATAGAAGACCATAGAAACATAAATTGACTTCTATTTCTAGATAGGATAGATACAAATTTTAGACTCAGAATTATTGCAACAACATTTACATAGCAGAATCATTATTTTGATTTGCAACAAAAGCAACCAAAATTCATAATCAAATTCTTAAACCTAGAGATATGAATTGTTCTGAGTATAGAATGGCAACTAGACATTACTTGTCATTGAAGAAGAGTCCTGATGACTCTAAGGCCCTCCAGTGATCTCCTTAAGATGTAAAACCTCCTACAAAAAGCCCCATGTGAACATTTAGAGGCTACCTTGACAGTCTACTTCCTTGTCTATCAAACTTGGGTAGGTCACCTTTGATTTTAATGCAGCACTCAATAAATTAATTCCACGCTTCCACTGACTCATGAAAATGCATTGATAAGAATTTATCAAGCCTTAATGAAGTGCGTCCCTCTCAATAATATTATCACCTTACAAGTAGGTCCTGACTTGGAGAATTCATGGCATATATTTTAGCTATTTCTTTGACTTGTCTCCTGATGGTTCTAAAATAGCTTCCCTTTTGATGTTATATTCAACCTTTGTCTTTATCGACCAGCTGCCAGTTTGGATTTATCCAAAATCTTGATATTTAAAGAATTTGAATCCAAACATTCAAACACTTAAATGCTCTTAAATTATTTAATTCCATAATAAAACCTCAGCTTGAAAAATCCTTTGATTCTAAAAATTATCAGGAACCCTAAAATTAAATATTGTAATGACTGCCACTGAATGAAAATAGATATCCCTTGATATATCAAATTAATCCTAGAAATTTTGTATTCAAAGAAGACACACAAAATTTCCAAAAAATAGCTCTCCTTAGCGAATGACCTTTGAAGCCCCAAATCTGAATTAATAAGATCATTGTGAACTCCATTGTGAATGCACTCTCGAAAAGAGCTAGGTTTTCATCTAACCCTTTTCCAATCTGCTGAAGGTTTTCATCCTCAAAGATTTAGCTGAATTGGAGATTCAAGCTTTGCCATAATGCATCAAAAATATTACTCAACAATTGATCTCAATTGCTTTGCTCTCAACTTCTTTTAAAGGCTCTAAAGAATCTTCTAGAAGAAGCCAACTTGAAACTAATTCCAACTTCTAGAAGAAACTTATTTAATAAGGTGACATTTTTAATATTTTATTATTTCTATTTTAATTTAATTAAAATAATTAATTAAAGTCATCCTTTTGAAATAATATTAATTTTTGGACAAATTAAATTAATTAAATCACTTTATCATAATTTTGGGGACATTACAATCCTCCCTTCCTAGAGATTGCTTGTCCTCAAGCAATTCACACCTGATACCTAACACCAACTTCTAGGATCCCATATCATTCTTAGAAATTTGAAAACTCTAATATCTGAAACACTATGCTGTAATATATATGTGAATAATTTCTCCTTATCTCTCCTAGATAGTAGTGGGATAATTCTCAATATGTAATTAACAAACTCACCATCACATACCTTAGTCTTTGCAGAAGACTGTTGCGCTACTCTGATTATCATGCTCTCCAAATCCCCATAAGGATGATGACTAATAATTGGAAGTGAAAATGTCATGCAACATATAGAATCATTTACCTCATCATTCATAAAATGATGCTCCATCCTCTTTGTTGTCATAACACTTGGATCATCATCTGATGTGAAATATAGCTCCATCTCTATACCATGCTCAAAACCTCTATCTGGAGGTACCCCTTAAGGTATGTCACCTAATACTCTCCCTTGATGGTCCATCACTGACTAAATATCAACATGAAATACCCGGTCATCCTGAGGTGTGGGTGTTTTGGACTTAACCAAACAATATGTAGCCCAAATCACATCATTATGTCTAATAATAGTCTCCATCCTACGAGACAACTCCTCTTTAGGTCCACCATCTAATGTTTCCCTTATGATAGTCTTCTTTCCCCCAGAAAGGAACTCTAACTGCATACGGTGGTGATCAATAATGTAACGCCCAATACCCTATAACCACTGCATTCCCAAGACCACATCATAATCCTCTAAGGGAAGCACATAAAGATCATCAGTCAAATTATAATCCCCCATTTGAATACTAATCTATGAAATCCATTTGGTACAACCCAAAACTACACCATCTGCCACCTTTACTCCAAAACCACCAAACTCCTCATACTATAATCCATGCCTCTCCACTAACTTCTGGTCAATAAAGTTATATGTAACACCTATGTCTACTAAGCTCATGACCTACTTGTCCTTAAGTGTACCTTTCAATTGAAAGGCATGAAAGTTAAGATAACCAAAGAGGGTAGCCATAGTTACTTTGGATGATGCCATGGGCTTAGGGGTATCTAACTCCAACTATGTCTGTACCTACTCAACATCCTCCATGCTATCTTCAATATCAGTGTCAAGTACCTCCTCATCCCCTAACTTAGATGTCACCTCAATCAAATGAACCTTTCCTTTACCCATACAACGGTGTCTAGGTTCCTAAGGTTCTTTGCAAGAAAAGCACAACTTTTTCCTTCTCAATTCATTCCTTGTCTCCTGATTCATCCAAGGGGTTCTAGAAGATGACCCTTCTTTATTTTGTGGTGTGTTGGCCTTCTGTGTAGGCTGAGAGTCCCTGAATGGTTTCTTATCTGCCTCATAAGAAGTGGGAATAGTATCTAGTCTCAATGTCACATTAATGGCCTCCTTAAGAGTGGCTAGATGGAAATCACATAACAGACCCTTAAGTCTATCCTTTAATCCCTCAATGAATAGCATCACACTCCACCTCTGGGGCATATTAGGTACCATAATCACAATATGCTAGAAATCATTAATATAAGCTTCTGCATGACTATTCTGTCTAAGATGGGCCAACTCTCTATAGTAGAGCTTTATGTCCTTACAATCAAACTGTATAATGAGTCATTTAGTGAACTCAGCATAGGAACGTACCAAGGCATGATCTTGGGTGACCAATCCATGGTGCCACCAATCATATGCAATTCCCTCTAAATGCAACATAACAAACTGAATAGCCTCATGCTCAGGCATGGGCTGAAAGGATAGATATATGTCCAGCTTGTGCACCCAAGATCATACACTCGTATCACCTAAGCCATCATATGTAGCCAATGTGATCCTCTCAATAGCTCTATTGAGGTTAAATTTCTGATACTGGGGTGGTTTATAACCACGATCTCCCCTGAATCTAGCTATATCTCTATGTTGCACACAATATTGGGGAAGAGGGAAAACATCCCTAACCTCTAGGGGTAGAGCTCTCCAATCAACTATGGCTGCCAAAATGGACTCCTAGAACCCAACCTCTAGTGGCTCCCCCTATGCTCGTTGTTCACCTAGTACAAACTGAGGAAGCATTGGTCTATTCATAATAGGTGTACGATGGTGATTTTGCCTAGAGGAATGAAGGGAGCTCCCAACTGAAGAATGGGACTGATGGCTATACTGACTGGGTTGATGGCTATGATGACTATCTACCACTAAAAATAATCTACTCTACCTACCTCTATGTCTATCCACCTCTAAATATTCTAAGGTATCCTATAATCTATCTAAAGCCTGAGTGATCTTGGGCTGAGTACTGATGAGAGTCCTCACCATCTCTCTCTTCCTCAACCTAATTTCTTCGAGCATCCCCCTATTCTTCTGCCATAATAAGTTCCTATTCTATTCTAAACTCATGCTCGTACTAAGCTCTTCTACATGTATAATACCTATGGGTTATATCAATTCTTCTTGGATGCATAGAAATAAAATATATTCACCCCTACAGGTTGGCAAGAAGTATAGCTCTGATACCACTGTAATATCCCTTTCTAGACGAGATGAAGTTTTTTGATTGAGTTTCAATTTGGTATAAATTCTATTTTTGCAAATTGTATATATAACATTGCATGAACAATAAATAACTACTCAAATGGGAATTATGCATGAATAGACCACTATACTCAGAGGTTAACTTCACTTTATTTGGACTGAGATTTATACTAGTTTGTATTTCAGACTTTGCTATGTTGATTTGAGCATAAATGGGACTATTATTGGATAGATTTGAGCAAGAAACAAGTGTGGCAGTGCCCAGAAATAGATCACAACTTATCAAAAATTTATATCAGATTAATACTTGCTCAGAAATAATTATGAGACTAGTTATAAACTCAGCATATCCTTCAATGGCAGATTACAACATTCTCAGAGTGATAGAAGACCATAGAAACATAAACTGACTTCTGTTTCTAGACAGGACAAATACAAATTTTAGACTTAGAATTATTGCAACATCATTTAAATAGCAGAATCATTATTCTAATTTGCAACAGAAGCAACTAGAATACATAATCAAATTCTCAAACCTAGAGATATGAATCACTCTGAGTATAAGATGGCAATTGGACATTACTTGTCATTGAAGAAGAGTCCTGATGACTCCAAGGCCCTCCAGTGATCTCCTTAAGATGTAATGCCTCCTACAAAAATCCCCACATGAACATTTAGAGGCTACCTTGATAGTTTGCTTCCTTGTCTATCAAACCTGGATGGGTCGCCTTTGATTTGAATGCAGCACTCAATAAATTAATTCCACATTTCCACTAACTCACAAAAAATTGATTGATAAGAATTTATCAAGCCTTAATGAAGTGCATCCCTCTTAATAATATTAGCGCCTTACAAGCAGGTCCCAACTTGGAGAATTCATGGCATATATTTCAGCTATTTCTTTGACTTGTCTCCCAATGGTTATAAAATGACTTCCCTTTTGATGTTATATTCAACCTTTGTCTTTATCGACCAGCTACCAATTTGGCTTTATCCAAAAGCCCGATATCTATATGAATTCGATCCCTCTTGAATGATAATATCTTTCCCACACTTTGCATAAGTGCCATGATTATAGAGGAAATTGATAGAATATTGATATTTAAAGAATTTGAATCCAAATATTCAAATGCTCAGTTGCTCTTATATCATTTAATTCCATAATAAAACCTTAGTCTAAAAAATCCTTTGATTCTAAAAATTATCAAGAACCCTGAAATTAAAGATTGTAATGACTACCACTGAATGAAAATAGATATCCCTTGATATATCGAATTAATCCTGGAAATTTTTTATTCAAAGAAGACACAAAATTTCCCCAAAATAGCTCTCCTTAGTGAATGACCTTTGAAGCCCCAAATCTGAATTAATAAGCTCAATGTGAACTCCATTGTGAATCCACTCTCGAAAAAAGCTAGGTTTTTGTCCAACCCTTTTCCAATCTGCTAAAGGTTTTCATCCTTAGAGATTTAGTTGAATCAGAGATTCAAGCTTTGCCATAATGCATCAGAAATATTACTCAACAATTGATCCCAGTTGCTTTGCCCTCAACTTCTTTTAAAGGCTCTAAGGAGTCTTCTAGAAGAAGCCAACTTGCAAATAACTCCAACTTCTAGAAGAAACTTATTTAATAAGGTGACATTTTTAATATTTTATTATTTCAATTTTAATTTAATTAAAATAATTAATTAAAGTCACCCTTTTGAAATAATATTAATTTTTAGACAACTTAAATTAATTAAATCACTTTATCATAATTTTGGGGACATTACAAAATGTCAATGGCATGCCAATCCGATTCATGCCCCAGCCAAGACTTTGAAACCAATGCTTACACCATGCCCATTTGCTACATGGGGCCTTAATATCATTATAAATATAAACCCTACCTCATCTGATAGCCATAAACATATCCTTATCACCATAAAATATTTCACTAAGTGGGTTGAAGCTATACCCCTCACTTACGTGACTAGAAAGAAAATTTCCAAATTCATCTTTAACCATCTCATCTGCCATTATGGTATACCCTCTGAAATTATATTTGATAATGGTAGATCATTCAAGAATAAGGATTTAAAATCACTATATTTCAAGTACAAGATTAAATTACCTTTTTTTATATCATATTATGACCTTTTTCAATGATTAAAATTGCCTTTGGGCAAATAATTACCTTTTTTGTCCCACTTATGCTGATGATTCTAACTACCTATGGGAAAATCATCATGTTTGTCTACCCTAACTAGGGTAGCTCCATATTCCATTGATTATAACCTCTTATGCAAAAATTAGTCCCTTCCACACCATTTCATCTTTTTGGTCTAATCATTTCCTCATTTCAAGGGAATGATTACTGACCCCTTTTCTAATTGTTCCCTCAAGGGGACACCTAAAGTTCATCCATTTTCAATGAATTAATAATAATATAGGACATTTTCATTCTTTGAGAATATGTTTCTATGCTTATAGATTGTAATTCCTTCCCAAATAGGGGCAAACTATAGACAACTAAAACTGGCCACCAATGGCCTTCAATCAAACTTTAGATTGACTCCTACCAACCTTTATAAATTAAGCCTAGGAATCACTAAACACCCCAAATTTACTTGTGCATCACATGTCAAATCTTATAATCTCATTAAGACATCCCTAATTGGGGTATCTTACCATAAGAAATAAAAACCTCCCATGTATTCATCTCTAATCATCATGTGGCATCATAACATGTAATTTGGCCTATATACCTATTAAGTGGGGCAAGTGCAGACATAAATCAAATCTTGGAAATGCTAAAAATCCTAATCATAGTTAATAATAATACTAATCCAAATTGAATTACTAGTTGAATTATCCATATACAATTAATGGAATTTTAAGAAAGGAAATTCAAAAATACAAATATCCTAGCTTTTTATGATTACCTTTTATGAGTTGTCAAACCTTTGAAAATATCTCACCCATGCCTAATCATTGAAAATCATTAATTCTTGACACCTTTTAACTATATTATGGATAATTAACTCACTTAAGTTAGGTTTGAACCCATTCCATATTTAAACTACACTTTATCTCACCTTGAGTTGGGGTTAGTTCCTAAGTCTATAAATACAAGCATTTGCATCTTCATTTAGAGAGCTTAAACATAGTAAAGTTATTATTCATGTTTTAGTGCATGATTCAAATCTATAGTGTTATAATGCCAAAATCACAAGACAAAGCCAAGATCAATTCACAAGCCATGGTGCCAAGGATATAAGGAGATATCCAAATTCTATTGCCAAAGACTCTTTGAGCACAAGCCAAGAAAACCACACAATGAATCATGTAAAACATTTAAGGAAGGTAAAGAATTTTACATTCTTTGCATTTTAGTTATGTTTTCAATTGGTTTTCTTCATTATGATCCCCCTATGATCTAGGCAATTAACTGTTAGCATGTTAGTGTGTTTTATTTCAAGTTTTGTTACTTGTTCTAACACTTGATCTAACCTCCCTACTTAGATTCCTTGATCACACATACTATTTTCAGTTTCTACTATGCAATGGATAAATTTTGAGTGTAAATAAATTTAGCCAATTTTTTTTTTAAATTATAATGTGGCTTGAAATCAAACACTAAAGCTAGACCCAAAAAAGATAGGATCTTGAATTACTTTCAAATGTAATAAACAAAAATATTGTAATCTCTCAATTCAAATTGATCTTGATGAGAAGGTTGTAACGATGGTCTACAGAGTTAGCAATAGAAACCAAGGAATGAGGTGTTTGTATCACTAGACCATGAAGTGTGACTAGTCTCAATGAGATGAGATAATTCTATGGTGGAATACTTAAGGTTGTATGCCAAATCATAAAATTGAGAATAACACTTAGTGACATGTAATGAAAAAATAAATAACTATGGAAATATTGAACCTTAAATATGATTGAAGTGAGTAGTTGAAGAAATTAAAGGGAAATTGCATTAAAGTGGTGGATCTTAGACTAATGGTGAACTGGGTGATTTTGATATAGTAAAACCCACAACATGTAAAATAAAGAAGATATAAATTATGGATCACATGCTCCATGATAAACTAATTGACATTAAACTGAAACCCAAAACATGGTGAATGTGGAGTACTATTTTAATAGCTCAAACAAATATCAATCTCGCCTAATAGAGATAGGTGGTTAGTAATGAAATCAAAGATTCTTTCCTAATAGAGAAAATTCCCGTTTTTCCTTCACATACTACCTATAATATTACATCATCTAAGGAGGTTAATAGATGGCCACACATATTTCAAGTGAAGGCAAGATGGTTTTATGAGTCAATATTTTTATCCTTTCATGGTATTTAAGGTGGTTAGTCACATATTCTTTCCCATCTACATATTTTACATGTTGATTATTTGAAATATAATCTTGATAAATAATAATACTTTGTCACTCAAGTAATTCTAAACATGAATAAATATTCAATTCTCAATATTTATTGTTACAGTAAACACAATTGAAATTTTATAAGGTTGTTTCTCCACAAATTTGGCTTGATCATGCATGTGAAAAGTCTCCTCAAAATTATTTTTCAAACCAAACACTTTCCCTCAATTATATTCTCTACCTCTTCACCTAAACCTATGTCTTCAACATTGACAAGAGAAGAGATATTGAATTCAAGGATTCATACCCATTACTACCTTGAAATCAAATTATGTGAACATTACTGACACAAATATATAATTATCACAAAATTTAAGAGCTTTAATGTTGAAAAATCATACACTTTCTAGTAAGAAAATCCTCATCGGTACTTAATATTGTAGACTTCCCATCAAAGTAGACATTAGTTTTGTTGTCACTTCAATGTATGAGCTCTATTTTGAATCTTCTTCAAAGCACTTTAAAGATATTTCTATAATTAATTTAGTGGTATTAACTATACTTAATTATATTGGAACAAATTATGGTAGTAAAAAAATTTAAATCACACCCTTTTGTAAGAAGATGTGTAAGAAAGTGAACAAAGAAGACTTTCAAAATAGTGGAGTCTGACATGAAAACACATGTTCATTTCCTATAGGATTGGGATAGGTAAGCTCATTGTTAGTTATTCAAATAAATGTACATAAATAAATAACATGTCCTTCTAAAGAGAAGAATAATATATAATTTTCAAAAAATAAAAGTAAATTACATAAAAGAATTATGATATAGGTGCTAGTGCATGTTCATCTCCATATGATTGGGATACAAAAATTGGTTCCCAATTGGCCAGGTTGGGACATGTGAGAATTTTTGATACATCAATCATATGTAGCTCTCATGAATTCCATCATGGAATGTGGTCCCATAGTTAGAGCCACTATCATTTCCCATTTTTGAACTTCAAGATAACCCTCCCAATTGCACTCCTATAAGCAACTAAAGATAAATTATAATCTATAGATGGTAACCAAAATGATTTTAAAGTGAATTTTATTAATCTATCACCCAATGGATAAGGCTTGACATTCCCACTAATTATCTCATTTTTAAGCATGACATGTATCACAAGGTAAAGAGGAAAACTCTATAGAGGGAAAGTTAAAAGGATCTAACATTTAGAGTGAGTCCAACTTGAATGACATAACATTAAATGGTTTAAATAAATTCTTATATGAATTTTTAATCACTTAAAAGTGGTATTTGTATGCTAAGAGTGTTTATTGAGATATCCTATTCTTAACTTATCCCTAGACTTATATTAGAGCCTTTATCACACTTTTACAATGATTACATAGACCATAGACTTCTTCTGATAGCTCAAACATAATCTATAACAACATTCATAGATCCCAACCCAATTTGCCTAGCAGTCTAACATTGGGACATTAACACCACATTAAGGTCACTAGAGCCACATGGCATTAGTGTCCCCATCTTGGATTTAGTGTCCCTTTCCCTAACTCTCTTGAACATATATTTTTCAAATGTTTACCCTTCATAAGTTTGGCCTATGTACATTTTATTATCCTACAAGCTATAGATCACTATAAATGCAAGACTATTTGACCTCTATAGACTAGATGGAAAATAGATGCAAAAGCCTATCCAAATAAGAAACAAGTTGAGAAAAATTAAGGTATTTGATCCATATTATACCCTACTTATGCATACTACAATCTACATATTCCCTAAGCCTAAATTTCAAAGATTTTCAATCTCAAGCACACTCAAGGCATTCAATACCACTCTCATTCTAGCATTCACTTACACTTTCACGAAGCACTAGGTGGAAGAATTAAATCAGGCTTGATCCCTCCTCAGAGTATTGTTATGTAATAAACTCTCTTCACAATGGGGTGTTAAGGATGTCTAGCCTATCCTACTAATAAACACACCTTTATTTATCATGCCATGTTTACAAGGAGGATTAGGGTTTTCACACTAAATTAGATTTTATAGGCATAATACAAACTTCCAAATTTCATGCATGTAGGAATAAAACCTATAAACATAGGTGTAAGTTCTCCTAGAAAATAGGAATAATCCTAAAAAAGGACACTAGCACTATTTTGAGGACACTAGAGTAGCATGGCATTACTATCTATGTGGGGCACTACTATCTAGTGAGCAATCAAACATAGGGACCCTATTGATAACACTTAGACCTATCTAGAACCCTTTTTTAGAACCTAGATCCTCCATGATAGTCACTTTTTAGATAAGTCTATATTCATGTATATTTATTAATAATTTTAGAAAGTCAAAAGAAGTCAAAATCCATAACAAATGATTGGTTAATTATTGCATGTTATTTAATTGATTTAGACATCTTATCCCTTTAATTTAACTTAGGAATTATAGTCGTAAAACCCTAAAAGGTTGAATAATTTGGTGAACCTAACTTACTTTGAATGTTACTTAAAACCATAGTTTGCATTAATCAAAAAATTTGTTCAATAAATTAGGGATGCATACTTCTAATTTTCTAATTTTTTTTTGACAACCTAGCTAATTAAATCAATTTCATATTAGGGTTTTAATTCATTTAATTATAATTTAAATTTTTGGAAAGAAACCCTAAATTCAAAAACTCTAACCCTAGATTCTCAAAGGGTTTTTATCTTTTTTTTCCTATTTTATTTAGTTGCTAACAATTTTTTAGAATTCATATATTCTATTTTATTATCTCTATTCCAATTTTTTTACTATATGTCATCTAAAAAAGCTATCTCTCTACCATTAAAAAGAATTTATAGATGAGGTGGTAATCCTATAGAGCATATTTGGATTCCTTATATCCAAGCCTATAACATGGACAAATAACCTATCACAACTCTAGATATGCATCCTTCACACCCTGATTATGTGGATTTCAATGATAATGCATCTAAAGATGAAAAATACAACCAAGAGCAAGATGAGGTACACATTGAGAATCAATATAATTTCCCTCCATTTAAAAATAATGAAATAATTATGAAAAATGATGACGTATTACAAGGCTTCATAGATAGAATTTGGTAACATCTCCTTGATTATGCATAAATCCTACAAGCCATATTAGAAATCAAGAATAAAACTAAAAATATTCAATTTTTAACTCCCCCTATTAATCATGTTGTTACAAATCCAGTGGGGCCAACTCATCCAAATCAAATAGGACAACCTATGATTAGTATTCAACAACAATTAGTGATAGCTACAACACTAGTGGTTAGTTCCTCCACTCCATATGTACAATCTATTATGCATGAGATTCATACTCTATAGTCTAAGGTGTTACATATATGTAGGGGAGCCGCTAGGCCATAAAATGCCTTAGATTCTAACATTATTTTACATACACCTTTGGTATATCACATATTATGGCAAGGGTGATCTAGAGCATCATCTCAGATCTTTTCACATAGCATTCTTGGACTATGTGCCTAGTGATTAGATTATTATGAAGTTATTTATAAACATTATCAAGGATTATGACCTAAAATGGTTCTATTATTTACCAAATCAATCTATCATGACATTCAATCCTTTAGCCAACATGTTTCTATCACATTTATCTATCAACATCAGTGATAATATATCATATGCATAAGTAGCATAGTTAAATCAAAAGTTGAATGATCCTATCACATATTATGTCTTTTGATACAAGAAAATACTAGCCAAATTGACTAGCCTCATGGTAGATAGAGAGATTTAGGACATATTTTAAAAAATTCTCTTACTAGCATTGCACAAAGCTATCTTGTTCAATAAGTTTTGTATATTTACTAATTCGTGCCACATAGTCAAGGAAAGAGAGGTTAAGCTCCTATCAATGGGCAAACTCAAGTACACAAATGGATCAAAATCAACTATTAAGAGTTAAAACAAACCTCCATAAAAGATAAGGGCCACAAATAATAAAAGTGATCAAAATGCCACAATTAATGTAGCTTCCAAGCCATCTCCCACATTGGTTTTATCTGCTCCTCAACATAGAGTTTTCAATAATCTTCTAGAGTCACCAGAATGGATTCTAAAATATCTCTTGTGATGTAATATCATATCTCTCCCTCTCATTAAATAGGTTGATACAACATGGTCCCTTCCATAAAAATATGATTCAAATGAATTCTACGAGTGTCAAAAGGTACCAGGCCACACAACAAACAAATTCATTAGCCTAAAGCACAAGATACAAGATCTAATTGAGGCTAATATTATTGATGTGGGAACACCCACAAAGGCACAAAAACCACAAAAAATATAGGTTAACACACTAAATATATTTTTAGATCCTTTCCCAAATCATACAACAAACGAGGTAAGGGGCACATCAGGGGTTCACTATACATACTAGGTGCATTCACCACTAGATTCATATCACATAGTTACAAAGGAGACACACCCATTGCATAACATTATTGTCATGTATCACATTATAGTGCCATTTAGGCCACCTATCACATTTTTAGAGTAGGATATTATTGATGATGACTTAGATTTACATGTGCTCTTCATATAAATATACATAGACCACCATCCTATTTAGAGTGTTATGGTTGATAATGGGTCAAGCATACACATGTACACTTTGACAATCTTAAAACACTTGGGTCATATAGATAAGGATATATTCCCCATAAATATAGTCATTAATGATTTTAATAGCCATGATTATAACTCCATTGGGGATATTTTTCTTCCATTATAGGTTGGACCAACACACATAGCCACTCAGTTCCTAGTAGTACCTAGTACAGGTGTATTTGATATATTATTAGGTAGACCATGGTTACAACATCTCAAATCCATCCCATCTACATTAAAATAATTCTTGAAGTATATACATGCCAATCAGGTGGTTAAGGTTGAGGGTGTCTCATATGAATATCCTCTACCCATCCCATAGGTAGTTCCAACATAGTTTCTAGTCACACTTCCATCACAAACACTAATTATAGTTCCATCACCATTAATAGATATTACACAATTATCAGTTAAAATTGAGAGAATAGATCTTATGCATATATTAAAATGTTTAGTAGAGTCATTGGTGTAAACTATGTCTATTGTTATGGTATTGACACATATTCATACTCTCCCATGGATACCATTATTAGAGAGACCCTTACATTAGAGATATGTCACAGATTTTAAGGGACTTTCCTATATTCAATTTATGTTGAGATTAGTTTTATTAGGTTCTAGGGGTTCTCATCATAGGGAACCTACATCACCTATATCTTCTTCTACCATATAGATTCCTAAGACCCCTATAGTGCATAAGGCTTCAAGGTCAGTGCTACAACTTCATACCATCACTACATAGGCAAATTCAGACATAGATTATACATCACAATAGATTATGAGATCATAGTTTCCCATTCACACTATACACATGATCACAATTCCCATTTTAACATAGGCCTTAGTGATAGTGAGTCTCCTATGAAACTCATTGATTAGTATGGTTATTACTCTTATACATACTTCCTTCTCTCTCTCACTCCTTATACATAGTTTATTTTCATTTTCTTGTACATATCTTATATCCATAAAATAAAAAATAATATAACATTTAAAAATACAAAAACATTCAAATATTACTCAAAAAACACAAAATTTACAAATTATATGTGTTGATATGTTTACCTTTCTATTACTTTCTAAATATCACATATGCTAGTTATCTTAGTATAGTCAGTTTTATCATACATAGATGATTCACTTGTTCTTGTTGAGTGACTGTAGATTACATACATGACATTGATCCACTACATTGATCTAGACTTTCTATCATCTACCCACTGGGGACATATATATTTATCTAGGTTTATTCATTTGATACATCCACCCACTCGGGGCATCTCCTACATAGTTTCTACTACTAATTTATATCCTTACATACTATACATTCTAGTTTATGAATTGATATATCTTGATATTTATCATTGTTACTCATTGGTCATATTTTTTACCAATTATCAATAGTAAGAATCAACATATGTATATCTTATCATTTAGATAGATTTTTACTACATAGTTATACATGCTTTCATTTATAGCTTTCCTAGATTAGACTTGATTGTGTTTCCTATGCTTCTTCCATTTTAAGGGCATTTAAATATGTCATTGCTCTTTGGCTCTATGCCACTTCTATGTTTGTATGCCTTGGATATGTGCCCATGTCCCCTGAGTGTGCTATCCTACTTGTATATGTAGACATTGGAACATGTCCTTTTATGTGGCTCTAAGCCAAATTATTTGTTGCTTGTGTATGTGGACATTTGAACATGTCTTTTTATGTCTTCATTCTCAATTTTAGTGGCATGTGCCCATGTTCCTTGTATTATGGCCCTTTGGCCTACTTTTATGTGCCTCATGTGTTTGATATGTATGATATATTGTATATTTATTCACCATGACACTTGAATTTACTTATTACACACACTAGTTTTTGATTCCATAAGGGACCTCATGCATTTACCCTTCCTACTTGAGTGTTGTGATGGATGTCATGCCCCATCCTCCTATATAGCTACTTATATTTACTACTGTACACATTGATTACATCTATATTGACACCCTTGTGCAATTATAGATTACAAAATATATATTACATTACCTACTTATGCTCATATTCTTGTACATTTCAATGTTATGTTTACACGTTGTATTAGAATATCACACAGTTATCATATATATGCTCTATCTAACACATTTTATAGAGATACTTATTTTAAGGATAGTTCTTACATAGGTTCCACAACTACCCTCAAAAGAGGGGGAATTCATAGGGATTTATCATAGAGCTCAGGCTCATACATTTATATTCACATATTATTTTTAGCACATAGGTTCAATTTCATAAATCAGACATAGTTTAGACACAAGAAAAAATAGGGACTTAGAAAATAGGTTAATCACCTAAATTTTAGACCATACAAACATTAGCACCTAAATTGGGACACTAGAACCACAAGGCACTATTGTCCACACATGTCACTATTGTATAGTATCCCAAGCTTTAGGGTAATCTAGATTACCTAGAATAGTACACTAGGTATAGTATAAATTTGTACAATTACAATCATAGGTTTGATAATTATGTTCAAATATTGCTTAGATACACTCATTTTAACTTAGATTCATACCATTTACTCAGATTTAGGGGCATCATGCATGACATAATCACTCCCACATTTAGTTTAGATACATAAATACAATTATTACATACTCAATTTAGAATTAGTATACTCAAATATTAGATTGGGGGCATCTACATGGCACATAGTTTCCATACTTAGTTACACATAGGTTGATCAAATGGAATGACAAACTCCATTTCATTATTTACATTGTATACACTTGATATAATATTTTAGGTTGTCACTAATTTCATGCCTTACTCCATCTATAGTGTTTGGCATCCCAAGTGGACCAGAACTACCTAATGTACCTGAATAGCTATAAAGATGACATACACATTTAGATATACCGAGTTAGATACTTTCATCACTTTACACAGTTCATTTTTAGATGCATCTACTTCACATGGGTAGGAAATGATGGAGTCATGACCTAATTGAGTTCTTGAGCCACCCACATGAGAGGGTTAGACATACTTATAGTCTTACCCAATCTATTCATAGATCATGATCCATCGATCAAGGGTAGGGAATGATGGAGTCAAAACTAGATTGAGTTAGTAAGCCACCTACACATGTAAGTTGAATAAGATATCAGCTCAGTCCAATCTATTCAATGATTTGATCGCTATGTAAACTCACACATATAGGTTTTCATTAGGTTCATGCATTGGTTTATGTAACCAATGAGGTGTGTTCATTCCTTTCCTCTTTCATATCTCTTTACTCAGTTAGTTTATTCAACATAATCTTTTACTTTTGGTAATATCTTAAGGACTAATTTTTTCATGTTTCATTACATGTCATTACTTTGGATTATGTTTCACAAACATAGACCTAGCTTCACATACTCAGACTCAACTACACAGGCTTCACTTCCTATGTAATTCTAGGTACACTTACTTTTCCTTTATAATAGTCATTTTATTTTGCTACATTTCTATCATAAAGTGGGGGAAAATGTAATTTCAAAAAAGTGGTATTTGGATGCTAAGATTTTTTATTGAGATGGCATATTCTTAGATTAGCCCTGCCCTATCTTAAATCCTTTATCACACTTTTTTATCCATTATGTAGACTATTTTTTTTATTATTATCTCAAACACAATCCTAAAACAACATTCCTAGATCCTAACCCAGAGTGCCTAGCAGTCTACTAGCTAGACACTAGAGTCATATTAAGGATAGTAGAGCCACATGGTGCTAGTGTACCCAACTTGGCATTAATGTCCCTTGCCCTAAATCTCCTAAAAAAATATATTTTCAAATGTGTTCCCCTTTTAAGGTTATCCTAAGTATATTTTATTATTTTCACAAGATATAAATCACTATAAATAAAAGCCTATTTGACCTCTATAGACTAGATGAAAAATTGATGCAAAAACCTATCCAAACAAGAAATAAGTTGAGCAAAATTGATGTATTTTATCCCTATAAATCCATAATTTTACATACTACCATTAATAACTACCGTAATTCCAAATTTCAAAGATTTTCAATCTTAAGGAAACTCAAAACATTCAATACCACTCTCATTCTAGCATTCACTTGCACTTATACCAAGCACTAGGTGGAAGAACTACATCAGGCTTGATCCCTCCTCATAGTATTTGTATGTAGGGAACTCTATTCATATAGGGGTGTTGAGGATTTCTATCCTATCCTACTAATGAACACATATTTATTTCTCATGCCATACTTGCAAGGAGGATTAGCGTTTGCACACTAAATTAGATTTTCTAAACATAATATAGATTTCTAGATTTTATGGGTGTAAGAATAAAACCTATAAAAATAGGCATAGGTGATCCCAAAAAATAGGAATAGTCTCATAAATAGGATACTAACACCCTTTTTGCGGACACTAGAGTAGCATGGCACTACTGTCCATGTGGGGAACTACTATCCAATGAGCAATTAGATCTAGGAACCCTATTGACAACACTTAGACCTATCTAGAACCCAATTTTTAGAATCTAAATCTTCTGTGATAGTTACTTTCTAGATAGGTCTCTATTTATGAATATTTATTACTAATTTTAGAAAGTTAAAAGAAGTAAAAATCCATAAGAAATTAATGTTTAATTATTACATATTATTTAACTTATTTAGACATCTCATCCCTTTAATCTAACATTAAACTTTCACTTGTAAAACCCTAAGAGAATAAATTAGAATTATTATTAAATATTAAAATGTGCAAGTCATAAAATCATTAGTTAATGTTACCATGTAATACTTATAAAAGTGCTTAGATAGTAAAATTTAAAATGTGGAAAAACTTTATTAAATTCAAGTGAAGTCCTTGGTCAAGTTAAGACAAAATTTGTTCATCCAATTACTTAATGGGTGAAAATTATCTACATAAGGGATTATTTAACATTAAATAAGGGTTATTATTTCTCTAAAACCTAGGAGAGGGCTTGCTTCAAATTTATATGTGTGTATACTTTTATATAAATGAATAAGGACATATGACCCAATAATATAAATGTGTTGATTTGTGGGTTTTAATGTTATTTAGCTATGGAATGTGCTTTTCTATTCACAATTAGAAAAAATCATTAAATTCCAATATTTTTCATTGTATGTGTCAACACATAAATTTGGTCATAATACTTCATAATTCTAGTTCTTGACATATTCCTAATCATATAACTTATACCTAATTACATGACTCACATTAATCATTCATCTAAGCCATTTATCTATATGTAGGCTTGACATTTTATTTGTCATTACTACTACATATAACTTCCAATGTCAAATGTTCAAGTTATCTAATATCACCTTCACATTGTCCCTGATGAAGGAAAATTCTCCTTTATCTTTATAAACAAGTCTATTCTATATAGATAATAGTGTTCTATTTTCCTATCCACTTAGGCCGATCAGACCCCACACCCAACAATGGCTAATTTCCAAATTTTAAATCAATCTTGCAAGTCCTCCTACACATTTAACATGGTCAGTTTAAAAATTTTTACTATAAATACACATAAATTTTTATTCATTTTCCCCATTGGGAATTCACTTCTCTAAAGCTTGCATACCATTCCACATTGAATATATATTCCCTATTCTTCCCAAATTCAGGATCATTCACAATGAGCAACTATAAACCAAGTCAATAGACTTCTAAATTAAGTCAAGAGTTATATATATATATATATATATATATATATATATATATATATATATATATATATATATATATATATATATATATATATATATATATTCAAAGGAGTTGTTTAACACTAAAATATAGAATAAGGAATACAAGGTTAAAGGGGTAAAGATAACCTAGGGTATAAATATGGTAGACTATCTCTAAAGTAGGATAATTAATTATAAAAATTAGATAAACATATACTAAATTTATTATGTTGAGATATGTTAAAAATAGAAATTAAAACTATGCTAAATATTATAATGATAATGAAAATAAGATACTTAGTTCTAATGCTAATACATATCTTTATCTAGAACATAAAGAAATTATATTGGATTAATTCTACATTAGTCACCTAATTCTATAAATTATACCTTTGTAATAGTGGACAATTGTATTGACCTTAGATAGTCACTTCAATGCTTTTATCTGACTTGGATGTAGGTATCTAGTATAAAATACCTTCCAAAATTGGATGCGACCACATGGATGCTTTTATATTTTATGTCTCCTTCACTCTAGTGAATTCACATATAGACCATGGATTGTCTCTCCTTTTCAAATGTGAAAACTCTAGTTATTCATCTTCATAGTGGTTATGAAAAAAATGGGTTAGTTGGCACACGGTGTTGATCTATCCCAAAGTCCCCTCTATCAATGAAAATTCTATACATATCCAATAATCTAAAAGAGATCCTCAAACTTATGTATGTATACCCTATGTGTTGGCTTGTGTGTGTATCAAACAATGTGTGATAATCAAGTATAATAGTGAACTAACTTGTAACTTGGTAAATGTGTTTCATGGAATGCTCCTTCAATACTTCAAACTTGTAGATGTGTTGTCCCTATAATTGATATGTAAATAATAGAAAATAGGGAATTTTTTCTCACTTTATTTCTTGATTAAAATATTTTGGTAAGTTTCCTTGTGAGTAGGTAAGAAATTTGTAGGTTTATGATAGGTGAAGAATGAACAAGGATTGATCTTGTATATATACTAAATCTTTGAATAATATCTCACATTAAATCACTTAGGCCAACCATAGGAATATATTTCATTTTCAAATTGGATGACTTTAGGGCACTAGACACTTGTATTTGATAGGGACACTTACATCAATGTAGGCATCTGATTGAGATGTAAGTGTCTAAGTAGCTAGAAAACAGGCATAGGTCCATAAATTGCAAAGATAGATGATAAGTAGGTTTATAACATTCTAAACATGATAAAAGGTCCAAGTCATTAGAATAACATTGGTTGAACTAAGAGATAATAAATAACCATATAGAGATAGTGTATGCAATCCTTTTAATAATGTAAAAGGTATAGAAGCTGAAGGTGCATACATGATATGTGTTTACCAAGTGTACAATACTGAGGTGCTATATAATTCAAAAATAGTGTCTATATTTACCTCCATTTAATCTAGTAATGAAATTGCTAGTTTAAAGGGAAAAAAATGTGTACTAGTTGTGTATAACACACCTTAACTTTGTTTGATCCCAACTTGAGTGCTTTATTGGTGATTGACCTACAACCAAGATCATGTTATAGTATATAATCAATGCATATAGTCTAAAATTAAAAGCATTAAAATTGAAAGAGAACAAGGTTTAAGAGTACACATGCATCGATATAACTAACTTCCTTTTGGTAATTTGATTTAAAAATATGTTGTTTCTATATCGCTAATTCGCTTTTTCATATTATAAAGAGAGAGAAGAAACTAAAGAGATAAATGGACAAGGCATGAAGTACCTGGATATAGACTGCGCACCGTAATCCAGACGCTTGTGGGCACCCCTCTTTGGCTGTGGAGGAATGACACCTGCAAAGAAAAGGAACTTGGACAAGAAAATGTTAGATGGATAGGCGGTGGGTTGCCAAGCGAAAGCTTGTTCCCAGAAGTATGAGAACTTCCTTAAGGGAGGTCAACCCACTATTTTGATAAAAGATAAATGACTGATAAAAGATAGAATGCTAAAATAGACTGAAATGATAGCAAACTGAAAGAGAAAAGAAAGCAAAGGCTTACCTGGAAGAAGCTGTTGGCCTGGTTGCAGTCGCCGGCGTCGGTGGTCCTACCGGCGTCGATTGTCGGGTCTGCCGACGTCGGTTAGTCTGCCGATGTCGGTGGGGGTAATGACCGGCGTCGGTCGGGGCAATAGGCTTAGACGGGGTTTTAGGCAGGTTCTGGTCGAGTCTGGACAGAGTCTGGTCTGGGCTTGGTCTGTGGTCTGTTTAAGGATGGTCTGTGGACGGGTCTGAGTCTGATTTGAGGTAGTCAGGGGGTCTGTGTAGAGATACAAGGGAGTCAAATAGACAGAGAGGGACAGAGAGATAGAGGAAGCCAATCAGGGAGATAGGAATTCGGGTCTGGGTGACAGTCAGAACTGACGAAAAGAAGTGCTAAATCTAGTTTAGAAATGACTAGAAAGCATAAAGAAAACAAACAGAGTACAACATACCTGTGCCTGCTGGTTTCTGTCATTATTGTTACCGCTTGTTGAAGACCTGTTGCTGATGAAGAATCCCTGTTGTTCACTTGCAGAAGCTTGCTGTGTACCTGAGGGAGAGAGTCAGATTGATTGGGAGAGAGGTCAAGTGAAAGGACGGATACAAGGGTCTGATGCAAAGATTCAAGAGTCGGGATGCCAGAGAAGAGACGCAGGGAGCGAAGAAGAGCCAAGAGAGAGGAGATAACGGTGAAGAAGCCATTATGAAAGGTGCCGACACCGGCAATATCGCCGACGTCGGTCGATGGTTGATCGACGTCGGTGGCTAAAAGGCCGGAAAAAGGCTAAAAATAGCCTTCTATCCATTTTCCAGCCGCCAGGTCAAATGAATGCGAGGATGAAACGGTCGACGGGGGTTAAATGGGCGAGTGAAGAGATTGGAATGGGAGTCTAAGGCATTAAATGGCCATGTGGGGAATGAAGGGGATCCAAGGAGGGTATCCTAGGGTGGCGAGGTGGCAAGGAGAGGGAAAAATGGACTTATTAATTAAAAATAGATGATTATTTTCAATTAATAAGACCTAGGTAGGTTAGGGATAGTCGAAGTGGCAAGGGACCAAGGGGAGAGAGGAAGACCAAGGGTTAGACACTTTTTAGGTGTCTACATATGTATCATTATGATTATTTAAATTTATGATTAGGACAAATATAAAATCTAAAAAGTGTATATATCTAGAGAGGTGGAGAGATATTAGAGGAACTATGCCCCTAAGTTTGGATAAAAGGTGAGTTTTCACCTAATAGTTGAGATTAGGTCAATTGTTTGACCAAATCATAATTATAACTTGGTGATTATGAGTGAACCAAGTCAACTCACACTATAAATCTAGTGAGGTTGGAAGATGCAAGTCCAACCTATAAAATTGGCAAGATTGAGTGATTTAATCATCTCAGCCATACCAAAAATGAACTAAGTAATGTAGTATATTGGCTCAATACAGTCCATAAAAGTCTAACTTAGTGGGTGATGATAGTCCATAGAATTGTTTTAAATTTAAAATTTTATTTGATTTTATAAATTTTAGGTGTTCTTTGGATATTATATGCACCTTGGATACATCTCATGCTAAAACTATGTATAAAAATGCTTCCACTATATATAATTCTACCACAATTATGTATCTAAATCATATAATTGTGAAATTTGGCCACTTTTAAAAAAAATTAAGTTTGGAGAACATGTTTCCATAATATGCCCCCACTATAATCTAAAATTGAAAAAAACTAGTGTAAGTGTGGATAACATTTTCCCAAAACATGCCCCCGCTATATATTTGAAACTAAAATTTAGTGTATATCTGGAGAACATATTTCCAAGACATGCCCCCATTGTATATCTAAATCTAAAACTCAGCATAAGTGTGGATTAGATATTTATAAAACATGCTCCTACTACATATTTGAGTCAAAAAATTAGTGTATGGAGAGCATGTTTTCAAAACAATCCCCCACTACAATTTGAATCTAATGAACTATGAAAAATGTGAAATCCATCCATTTACGACATGTCCCTAATAATATTACTCCCCTTTAGAGGTGATAATAAGTATAAAATGGTAGTCACCTTACCTCAAAATAATAAGACAACTATATAATCTGTGTATGACTAAGTAGTATATATAAGGAATATTTCTAGATTATGGAAATGTTTAGACAGTAACAATAAAAAATCAACAAGTAATAAAAAAACACAAGATCACTCAAAAGAAAATCAAAATACAATGGTCCAAGGAGAATTCAAATAAGGGTCATGTTCAAATATCTCACAATCAAAGGGACATGACTTAGTCAAATGTTCATAAAATCAAGGAATGACATTTTCAAATGTCAACATAAGAAAAGGATGACATTCAAATTTCATAAAGGAAAACAAAGGAAAGGGGAAAAAAACAATGGATCATATTCAAATGCTCAAACAAGCAAATCAAGACACTCAAATAAGTCTATAAAAAAAAGTATAAGCAACCAGCATAAACACATCATACTAATCCCTAGATATATGTGTTAGCAAAAAAAGTTAATTACATAACATATCAAGTACACTAAAAGTATATATAAACATGGATAAAAGAATGTGTAGTATATAAACTCAAACATGATAATGTAAAGTGAAAATAGAATGATATAAAGTGGGTGAATCTTAATCAAAGAAGTGGATCCCCCAATGTCCATATGACATGAGTAGAGGGAAGGCCCAACATCTATAAGTGCATAGATAATGTATATGTGTATTCCTATATCACACTCAAAATATTTTTGAAACACATATGTATATATAAATAAATAATATGATATCCACTAACATGGAACAACATATATTCCAAGGAGCTAATAGAACATGTAAATATTGAACATATTTTTGAAGTTTTGGAGTTTCTATTTTTTTGGTATTTTTGGAATATTTTGAGATAATATAAGCTACCAAATGATCTTAAGAGGAGGATTATAATCATCAAGGATTGGTAAATGAATAACATTTCCTAAGCTAAATGTGTCATATATGTGCATAGCATAATTAGAAAGTGTATCATGTTCTTATATCAAAGAGATGTATTGATTAATATATTGTGCCTTTTACTCTTTGGTGATGCTAGGTTTAATAAAAATGTTATTCCAAGATGCCTTTGGTTTATCTTTTTCAATATTTTTTATCCCCTTTGACTTTACTAACATTCCATTACTTGCATTTATGTGCACCTTAGATGTTAACATCTTATGAACATCCTAAGCTATATGGTTTACCTTGCCTTTATCTATATTTGGTTATGTACTTTTTGGAGATGGATTTAACTAATATGTACCAGGTCATGTAAGTATAAATATATCATGTGGTAAGTTATCAAGTGGATCAAAATATTTTTTTCTCAATTTTTCATCTTCCATATTACTATTAGGAATAATATCATCACTCTCATAATCATTTGGAATTTTAACCTTTTGTTATTTGGTATTGACCAATAAAGGGATCTCACATGATTTAGTTTATGGCGATTTGAATATCATTGGCTCCTTTGGTAACTGAGTATTATTTAGAATTTTTTGATCTTTTGGTAATGGTATTTTCTCTATTTCTTTGATCTTTTGATCCTTTTCTTGATTTAAATTATCTTTTGGTAACCATATTTTTTGTTTTGGTACTTGTGGTTTAGGAGTGATATTCATAATGTTAATTTTTTCTTGGTTGATATATCAATGATATGATCACCACTACCTTTTTTACTTTGTATTCTATTATTTAATTCAAAACAATAATATGTATGATGCACATGCATTCTATGATGTGAATAATAATATTTGGATCACCATATAGGATGTGGAAGAGGTAATTTGGTCACTTTATCTCAAATCATTTCTCTCAATATTTCACTTGGAATCTTAGTAAAATTTTGGTAAATTTTTGAATCACTTGTTTTAGATGTATTATGTTGTATATTTTCATTTTGATGTGAAACCTTGTTTGGCACAACATTGGTAGATGAGGATGCAAATGTATGATTAACACTACCATTTATTAGATTCTATAGGTATGTAATCTAATTTTTCAAAAATGTGATCTTTAAACTAAAAGTATTTTTTCACTCTTCTATAGACTTGCTCATAAGGATTATTTTATCTTTTAAGACTTCACAAGCACAAAATCTAGTTACCTCGATTGAATATACATACATAAACTATCTACCTTACCCCTTGATGGAGTGATAACATGGACTTGGTTAGAGGGAAGGTAGCTATCAACCTCCTTAGGGTTAGGAAGAAGAGGTTCAATAATATTTAAATAAGATTTTAAAGAGGGCTTAAATTCTGATTTTGTTTTGCAACCCTCTCATTATATTGATCAATTTAGTTACTCTTAATCAATTTCATCATACATAAAACATATCATGTAAAAACTACCATGATGTATTGTAAAATTAAGTAGTTAAGAGATATATCCATATTAAACATGTTTTTAGAAAATAGGAAATCGTGATTTTTAAATTTTGAACACTTTGAAATCAAGATTCAAAAAATAGTAAAATAGGAAAACCTAGGTATAAGGCCAATGATCAGGGTCCCAAAAACGTGCCAAATGAAGATAAATAAATATAAAGTGATTACATGAGAAAATTTGGAATCTAAAATAGGTTTTTTAGGAAAAATAAGAAATGAGACAAACTTAGAAAAATAGGGAAACAAAAGTATATTTTATGGCATGTAAGTCTAAATTTACTAGAAATAGTAAAATGTTAAATTCAAATAATCCATATAATATTTTGGCAAAACATTATTAATGTTTTGTATATATAAACATAATTATAAAAATATTTTGATTAACATGAAATTTGATCTATTATGAATTATAAATAGGCCAAAAAATGTGGAATACTTCACAAGCAAAACCTTAGAATATTCCAAATAATGAATTAATAATTTTGATAAAAAAAGAAATTATTTAGATATTTGAGAGAGGTTTTTAAATAAAATATTATTTTTTATAAAACATAGAAATTAATTACAAAATAAGTACACCATTCACCTTGTACATCAATAATTACTAAAAATAATAAATTGTAAAACTTGAAAAATTTGTATCGAATTTGGGCAAAGAAAAAGAGGTTTTTAATTAAAAACTTGAGTAGAAAATAGATTTGATAAATTTTTAAATGGATTTGTTTAGAATATAAAATGTGACAATAAAGTAATAAGAAAATTTTAAGTGTTTGAACATGAATATTGGCAACAAAAGGAGGCTATAACCCTAGGGTAATTTTTTTAGATCTAAAAATAAATCACACGCTGAAACCCTAAGATGTTGAAAATCATAGATTAGAAAAAATTCATTCACATAGGTCAAGTTCACCAAATGTTTAACCCTAAAATATAAATTATGTAATAGATGGTTAAAAGGGTATATATATCTTAGGGCACAAGGATGGTAGACTATCTCTAAAGCATGCCAAATAATTACAAAATTTAGATAAAAATAATATTGAATTTATTATGTTGAGATATGTTATAAATATAAAGTACATATATGTTAGATATTTCAATGATAATGAAAATAATATACTTAGTTGGTTTTGATGCTAATACAAATCTAGATCTAAAATAGGAAGAAATTATATTGGATATGAATTTTGGATCAATCGCCTAATTTTAGAAATATACATTTGTAATTGTAGACACTTACATCGACCTAAGATGGTTGCATTGATGCTTATGTCTAGCTTAGATGTAGGTCTCCAATATAGAATAACTTATAAAATTAGATGTGACCATGTGGAATTTTTTAGGTTCTATATCACCTTTGTTTTAGTGCATTCATATATGGTTCATTGACTACCACTCCTTTTCAAATGAGAAAACCTTAGTTCTTCATCTTCATAGTGGTTGTAGGAAAAATGGGTTAGTGGGCACATGCTATCAAGTTATTCCAAATACCCATATGTCAATGAGCACTACCTACATATCCAATATTCTGAAGAAGGCCTCAGACTTATGTAGTTCTCCCTACTTGTTGGATTGTGTGTATATCATGTAATGTGTGATAAATAAGTACAATAGTGACCTACCTTGTAACTTGGTAAATGATGCTCATGGAATGATTATTCATTACTTAAAACCTATAGTTATGTTTTCCCTATGATTTATATGGAAATAAGATAAAATAGGGAAGCATTTCTCACTTGAGTGCTTTATTGAATATTTTTGGTAAGTTACTTTGTGAGTAGGTAAGAAGTTGATAGGTTTCTACTAGGTGAAGAAGGAATGAGGATTGATATTATATATATGACAATACCTTTAGATAATATATCACATAAAATCACTTAATCCAACCATAATAATGTGTTTCATTTTAAAATTGGATGACTTTAAGGCAATGAAATCTTGCGTTAGATAGGGACACTTGTGTCAATGTAGGAGTCTGACTGGGACAAAAAGATTCTAGGAAGTTAGAAAATAAGCACAAGTCTAAAACTTGTAAAAATAGATGATAATAAGGTTTATAACATTATAATGAATAAAGGTTTTGATTCATCAAAATAAAATTTTACAGAAGTTAAAATATTTTCCTACAAACAAAAAAAACTTGTATTCCACTCTACAACTTTCTAGCTTTTTTGAATCTAGTTTTGGGTGAGAATGGATGGTGACAGTCCAAGAGCAGCCTATGAACTAGACCCCCCCTCCTATACCTAGATATTATATTCCTAACCTTGGTAATCATATTAATCACATGAATCCATCCTTGGATCTTGGATCTAAGTGATAGAAGGAGGCCTTTGTGGGCACTACTCATAGTGGCAGTTTATGTTCACTGAGTACCCTAATACTATCTGACTATGAGGGCACTAAGGCTGTTAAAATACTAGATCAATCCATTTTAAGGGTGTTTTAATTCTTTAAGAATACACTTGTGAGTATATTCTTAATTTTCAAACCCAATATTGACTTGGTGAGAAGATGAATGGCTACCAAATGGGCTCTAAAAGTAAACATCTCAGCTAGAAATATGGTGGGTGGATTATTTATGTTTAAGTTTACTACTCAAGAGGGTTTTTTGTCAATCCTATCTGGAGGCCTATGGTTATACAAGAATCATTCTCTATCTCTGTGCAAATTAAAACTTGGTTTTGATTTGAAAGTGGACCTTAAAAAATCAACTCATGTCTAGGTCAAGCTCTTAGGCCTCCCATCAAAGTTTTAGGATGAGGAAATATTTGTCTGGATAGGTAACTCCTTTGGAGATTATGTGACTATTGAAAAAGTTACTAAATATAAGGCAAGATTAGTCTATTCCATATTTTGTGTTAATGTAGACATTCTCAAAACACTTCCCACCTCCATCATTCTGAAATCCAAATATGGGAAGCGGAACCAGAGTATTCTTTATGAGAATTCTAGAGTCTTTTATCAGAACTGTATGAAATTGGGTCATGTATTCACTTAGTGCAAGACCATAAAATGTCCCCCACTTCAAAAGGAGATGTAGGAGGATCTGGTAGAGGATTTATAGGACTATCCCTTTAAGGAAGATATCCTTAAAATTGTGGATTCCCCTCTAATTTCTCTAAAAAGGAATCTTGAGGTGGCTAAATTAGTGGAAGATACTCATCAAAGGTTAAAGAAGAAAGAGGATGTCATGTCTTTAAGATATTTTTAGGGAATGACCTTTTGTGGGTAGAATCAAGGCTCAAAGGAAATAATGATTAAGGAGTATTTATAAATTAGGTGGAAGACTTGAATAGAAGAATTGAAGAAATGGAAGAGGGTGAGCTAGTCTAGTCTTCAAAAATGGAGAAGACTCTGATGGGAACTACCCAGGATGTTCAAATCCCTAAAGTAATAAGGGGAGGTTTAAAATTTGGAATAATCACTTTGGATAAAATTTCCTCCCCATCTCTAAGTGTAAGAACTAGAAAGAGTATGGAGGACTTGGAGGGTTTGTCCACTATGAAGAAGAAAGGGAAGGGAAACAATAGAAAGATAATGGATGTGGGTGGATGATCCAAAAATCAAAAGTTATGGTTGATAAATATCTCAATAGCATATAAATAACATAGTAACAATGAATTCTCTGAGAAGAGATGTAGTATTACTCAAGATCACAATACAAATATATGCTTATCTCTGGGAAGAGATGTCTGTCTTCACATTTTGGGTTACCTCTTAATTTATACACATTTTGAAAGCATGGGGAGGATGTGGAAGGTCAAAAATATCAAGGGATATTAATTTTTTTGACTTCCAAGATTTAAAATAATACAAAATTTGAGGAATTACTATTTTTAGAAACTTACTATTTTTAGACTACACTATTAAAATTGAAATTTGAGGCACTTCCATTGGGTTTTAAAGGGTAAAAATTCATTGAGAAATAATCAATTCCATTTCACAATGTTATCCTCATTCTTAGCTTTCCAACAGTTCAAATGGTGAGTCAATTGGAGCTACGATGCAAAAGTTATGGCTCTAGCAAGTTTCGTCATCAATTGGGGTGGAACTGTCACCCAAATTGTCACCTAAATTGTTGCCTAGATCATTCATCCCTCCTTGAAAATCAATGGTCCCCATTACATCAATTTTCCCCATCAAGTGTGGTAGATTTTTATTGATTTGATTTTTTGTGAGCCACTCACCTTGATGGATAAGTTAGCCCCTTTTAACCACTCGATAAAGCGGAATAGAGCATCCTCTTGTTGTCTTCATCTAGGTATCCACAATCTGATCCTCTTTCATTGGAGAAAAACTCTTTGGATCAAGCTCATCAATGTCAAGTTGTTCTTATACAACTAAAGTGTCCAAGAGAGGTGGGTGATATGGTTTGAGGAGCTCCACATTGAATATTGGATGCAGACCAAGGTAGGTTGGTAGGTTCAACTCAAAAGCATTTTCTCCAACTCTTCTAGTGATGGTGTAAGGACCATATCACAGAGGCCAGATGTTTTTGTGTGGGCCTACAAGTCATTCCTTCTGAATCTGCAACCAAACCTTGTCACCTATAGAAAAATGGTGTGTAATCCTATGTTTGTCATGGTGTTGCTTATACTTCTGATTCATCTTCTCCAGGATGTCATGAACTTGTTGTTGGATGTGTTGCATTTGTTCAATAAACTTTGTTGATTTTGTTGCCTCAAATCTTCCATGAGGTGTGTATTCCATGGTGGAAAATGGAATAGCTATATCAATTGATGCCATGGGTTAGAACCTAAAACATACTTGGAATGGACTGTGTTTGGTTGAGCTATGTAGCACCCGATTGTATCCATGTTGTATGAAAAGAAGTCCCTCATCCCATGTGCATGGATGTTTGGAGTTATACATCCAAATCATGTGAATAATCAAGTAGTTTACCACCTCTATTTGACCATCAGTCTATGTGATGCAGGAGCATCTACATACATCTTCCTGCAAGACATGGTTAAGTTGGGATTAGTCTTCACTAGGCATGTAAGCTCTAATAATGTTTAAATTCAAATTCCAATTATTATATTTTCCCTCCAAAATGTTGTATAAGGAGGAGTAATTGTAATTGTTAAAAGTAAAAAGAGTGGAAAAAGTAAGAGTCAGTTAAGAATCCCACGTTAGGTAGCTTGTGGAGTAAATCAAGGGAGGTGGTTGAAATCCTCCAACCATAGGCTATTTATTATTAAATAATTTTTTAACATTAGAATGTTGGTTGAGAAAATATCTCCTATTTGTTATCTGTGAACCCAAGCTAGCGTAAGAGGAGGAGACTCTTTAAAAAAACAAAAGGAGTAAAATATGCATTGATCAGATAAGAGGGAGGTAGAGATTGAGGAAGGATCCAAGTTGAATCTAATCCACAGGGGCTAAGGACAACATGGAGATGGATCGAACGAGTCATCAATTTGGTTGATCTGAGGTGATGAAGCTCTGATTTGTCCAAAATAGAAGAGGATAATGGTCTCAAATTTTTGAAGACATTGGGACATCTGGGATGCTGAATGGAAGAATTTCATTGTTGAATGAGGTGGGTAGAGAATGAGATAATTCCATTGCAGAGACTCAAACCATTTTAGGATAGTTTTGCATTGGCATGGGATTATGTAATGACTCAGTCCTGATTGGAGAGCCCTACGTGAAGGGTACTTGTATTCATTCACCAGAGATATTCTGTGCTCAGTTCATCTCAGCCCAACCCTCAATGTGTAAGATCTCAATCCTTAACATATGTATAATAATACAGTCACCAATCAACATAATGAGGCCAGGCCTGCAATATGGCCTTTTTCTATTTAATGTTTTAACATCATTTGACACCGCTCTTGATCTCTCAGTTTCTATGTCTTTCCTTACATTTTAAACCTCCAATGCGGTGTTTACTTAGTATGAACTGTGAATTTCTACAATTTTATGGGGTGTTTACTCAGTGTGAACTGGGCCAAGGTTAAATCTTGAATTGGAATTAAGACATATTGCTGAAATTGAGGCAATTTTGCTGATGATTAGAAGAGGCTAAGAAGAAGTGGATGAGATAAATAAAGCTCCAGCCTTGAATTATATTTGGATTTTATGCTTTGATCGGGATATTTTGGAGAAGACTATGAATACTTTAATTTGTATGGATTAAATTTGTTTCTAAAACTGGTCGAGTTCAAATCCAAGGGAGTGGCTTTGAGATTTAGAGTGATGGTAGGGCTACTGATCTAACTTAAGAAATAGCAGAGGTAAGGATGATTGTGGAAGTAGATGAATTACCCTTCTCTCATTTTTAGTGCTTTGAACGTAAGTCCTTTATAAAAGTTCTCCATCGACTGCTCTGTCTATTCTAGTACATATCAAGAAGCAATTGTTTAAGAAACAAAGCTCCGGGAATAATGATTGCACTGTTATCAATAGTTTTTCTATTCTTTGGATCATCTGACCATTTTAATTCTCTTGCATTTGTGCAGATTAACTAGTACTCTGCTAAACTTTGTTGCACCTAGAATCACTAGGCAAATAGGTCGCAGGTGTTGAATTGTAGTGATGTGGCAAAGATTGACCAGCAAAGTAGATGAAAATAGTGTCACCCATTAAAATAGGTGTTAGATATCCAAATGGTCTACTAAATACTTAATGAATGGACTAGGTCTCAAATATTTAACAAGGAAGCAGTCAAGAAAGAGGAAGTGCTTCTTCATTATAAAAGCCTCTTGGTGTGCTTTGCAAAGAATCACATGGATCATCATTACCACTCAAATTACCCAAGACCACTTTAATGTCTCAAAATTTGTGACAGCGCATCATTTTTGGTATCAGAGCCTCAAGAGATCCAAGAGAGATTGAAGGCTAGTTAGAAGCTGCAAAGAGTCACCTTTTGAGTAAAGTTGCCAAAGCAAAGAACATAGTTGTTGTTAAAGGAGACAAGTTAATGCTGTAGTGTTTGCAGAAATTAGTTGGGAAAAGATTAAGTCACTATAGAAAGTAAAATGTAGTCATAGTTGGGCATGCAAGAAAATTGAAGCATAAGAGATTGAGGTCAAAGAATTAAAGGAATACGTCTGTATTGAATTACAGGATTTGGCAAAAGGATCAATAGGAGACAGCACTAGAAGACCCTGTGGAGGAAAGGTATGAGCAACTTTGATATTTGATTTGAGTTTATTGTGTTTGAGAAGTAAATAGGTGAAGAGGAAGGCAGTCAAGCCATTGAGGCTTAAGAGGAGAAGAAGCCAAGGAAGGCTTAGTGAAGAGCTAAGAGAAGCTCAAAAATAAGGGAGCAAGTGAATGCTCAAGAGGAAGATCCAAAGCAAGGTAAGCTTGGATTTGTAATTTGTGTTTGTTGAAGTGTTGTATAAAGAGTTTCTATAGGAATGAGAAAAGGATCAAAAGACTAGGATGCAAAAGGCCTAGGTGAGATAAAGGAGATTGTCAAAAGACTAGTCAAGGAGAAAGGCTTGGGTGAGACAAGTGGACCTACAGGGATCAAGAGACCAAGGTGGAAAATACTTGGGTGAAGATCTCAAAGATGGAAATATTTTTGAGAAAAGAGCAGAGCAGCAAGGTACATGAGGGCACCAAGAAGAAAAAAAGCATCCAAAAGCAGAAAGGTATGACTAATGTTGACTTTGATAAAGAGATTGCTAGTTTGAAAAGAGATTTAGCTAAGTTTGCAAATAGATATGAGTCTTGGATGTAGATGGACAAGCAAGCATGGGTATGGCCAATGAGGAAGAGGATGAAGTGGCCAATTGATCTCCTAATGAAGAGGAGAAGAAGGAAAAATGAGATTTCCAAGAAGAGAGAAGCCCATAGAGGCAAGAAGATAAGAAGGTTGCCAAGTGAGCAACAAGAGAAAGAGGTGGAGAAGAAGGTTCTCATTGAGGAGAACAAGAGAAGAGAAGAAAGAAAAGATGAAGTGCCAGGAAGAGCACTTGAAAAGATAAGAGTGTTGGTGAAGAGAACACTCATAGGGACCTTGTGGTCTCTTATTTTTATATCTAATGTTGTCTTTGCATGGGTAATTGCAGGTATGAGCAGCCTTGTGAAGGTCAAAAGAAAGGCCTTGAAGAATGAAGAGATTTGTGTAAGAGGAGACACCAAGTGCACAAGTGAATGTGCAAGAAAGAGAAGACAGTTTGTTGTTGTTGATAAAGAAGAAGAGATGCATTGGTTAATGCATGAGGGAGGTGTTGAGAACTCCATACAAGCAAGAGAAGAGATGGAAGATGAAGATGACTTCCATGATGCCATTTAATGCCAAGAAGAGGCAAGAGAACAACCAAGCATAAAGGAAGAGAAAGATTGCTCCATGGATCAAGCTATCAAAGAGGTAAATGAAGTGTTAAGACCTGATTTTGATTGTTATTATGAGCATGAAGCTGATAATGCTTAGACCTTACTAGAGGGAAGTGGACTACCATTCTCTTTAGGTGAGGAGTGAGATCTAGGTTCTACTATAGTGAGGGGTGGCTTGGGAGATTCATTGGTGTCTTTATGTTTTAGTGAATCATATTATAATGTAGTATAAGATGTACTATTAACATTAAAATGTGCATTATCAAAAATAAAACCATTCATATAAGTAGAAGCAACATTTTGATATGCAAGAGATTTGAGAGGAGTGAGAGAAGGGTTAAAAGCATGAGATGCATTTTATTCTTCACTATATTCATATTATTCATCATTATTCCATGCATTATCACAATCTACATTTTTTTCATTGAAAATAGAAGAATTTGAAGAATCATTTTCATATTCACCTTCATTCTCATATTCATTTGCATGTTCACTATCATATTCATCATCCCTTCCATCATTGCTAGGGAGAGGTATAAGAGAAAGAGTTAATTTCTTTCTAATATGTAATAAGTTATCACTGGCATTTGGAATATCATGTGTATCTATACTATCTATGGATGGAGTATATGCATTTTCTTCATTTTCAACATGAGAAGTGAGAGTAGAAGAGTTATTATTTGAACATTTTTTGAAAGAGTAGAGTTAGGAACATATAATGCATCATTTGAACTATGCTTTGGTAATTTGATTTTATTGCATTTATATTGTTGTATTTTGAACATAGCAGTAGCAAAAGGGAGAGAGAGATTAGGTTCATATTGAAGCAAATCATCATCAATAAGAGGTTAACTTGGAAGTGTATGACTAATTTGTGCATTTTGTACATTGTGTCTAGGAGAATGAGGTGAGAAGTATCTTTCCCATTTATCAAAAGTATTTTCATTAGAATAAAGAATAAAAGATATGGGTTTAAGAGCAAAAGATTCATCTATTTGTGATTCACCTCATCATTACGTACATCATCATATCCTTCTTTACAATAATAGTCATTATCTTGAATATAAATGAAATCCTTTTCTATAGTTTTATCTAATGTGTAATTTTGAAAATTTGTCCAATAATTATCATAATTGTAAGAAAATTTGATAAATTTATCTAAGGGATGAGAAGAAGGAATTGCCATTGTGGCCATTTTATCACCAAAGAGAATTTTGAAAAGTAATATGAAGCAAATAAATGCACAAAGAACTACTAACATTGAATTTTAGATATTACTTTTGATAGCCCCAAATAATTTACAATAAATTTAAATTATTTTTCTAAAAATTGTAAGGGAGAGAATTTTGAGGTTTGAGAACCTAGTTTGGAAGTCTAGGGTTTTTAGTTAGGGTTTTAGAATTTTTGAAAATTATGAAATAATTTTAAATTCTTTTTTTTTTTGAAATAGGATAAATGTACAAAAATTTATAAAAAAATTAGAATTGTGGAATTTAAATTTTTGCACAAGAAACTACAAATTTTGAAATAATTTTTGACAAGGTAATTGATTTGTAGAAATTCCAAAATAGTTTTCTAAAATTAGCAAGGAGGCAAGGCTTGTTGTTTGATGACCTCATTTTGAAATCTAGGGTTATGAACTAGGGTTTTATATTTTTTTCAAAATTAGTGCAATAATTTGAAAATTTTAGACAAAATTTGTAGAAATTTTCTTGAAAAATTTAGGAAAAATCAGCAAAATATTTCTAAAATTAGCAATATATTTTTGCTAGTGTGTTGACTGTGTTTGCATGAAAAAGGACTTAGTATGTGCAATCTAGGGTTTAAAAAAAATATGTGATATTTTTGAAATGAATTGATAGATTTTTTATTTTTAAATTCAATAAAATTTAGGAAATTGTGGCAAAAAATAAGAAATAATTATCCCTAGGGTTTCTAGGGTTTTTGTGTGAAAGTTTGAATTAAGTCAAGTTCACCAAATGTTTTATTAATTTAGGAAATTAGATGTTTTATTACTAAGTAATAAAGGTTTGGAACAGGGAGATAATTATGGTTTTATGTAGTGAAATACATACTTTTTCCAATTTTATCAACTTAATTCACATAGGCAAGAGAAGATGAAGAAATATTGACTTAGATTATTCTATGCTAAAATAGATGATGTAGAGTCTAGAAATTATTATGTAGAGATGGCATACTATCAAAAATAGAACCCAAAACTATATTTTTAGATTGGATAGGAGTTCCAAACTTAGGACACCTTTATACTTGGTGTTATAGTCCACTTTTGACACTGTTGTCCACTTCTAGCACTATTGTTCACTTTTGGCACTATTGTCTAGGTGGCCTAGATTCTCTGGATTATACTTAGTAGCCTTATGACACTCTATCAGTGAAATATTGAATCTTGAGACTATGTGGAGCTCAGTATGTGTTAGATTCTATCTTCAATATATATATATATATATATATTAATTTACGTATATGGAAACAACAAAGGAAATTAAAGCACAAAGGGGGAAAAAAATTGGGTTGTGGGAAGAATGATCACATAATCAAGAACCCCTATTGTTTTGACTTCTACCTACATTAACCCTCATGCCAAGGGTCTTAGATATAATGTACTTCTCCCTTAGGGAACATGCATGATTGATTCAAGAATTAATTTTACCTAGGCCCTTCCTTGATCAAACACAAAAATCTATGTGTGATGTAGAGAAGCTGAGTTATACTATTAATTGATTTTATTATGTGTAATGTGCCAAAATAGTAAGTTCTAGATATAAAATGGCTTGTGTAGTATTTTATATAGGAGACTCATTATTTCTAATGTGGGATATTTTATTACATTTGGCCAACATTAGGAAACTTAGACATGAAGTAAAGAAAAGGGGTAAGACTCATCCTATAGAAGAAGCTGATTGTTGGGGCCGAAATTGGACTTGGACAATAGTGCCAAAAACTAGACACCTTGGGTTTTTAGTGTTGTAATCATATTTGGGTGTTGTTGTTTAGGGGATTTAGGACCTATGGGGATGGGTTTATACCTAAAATATGTTCATGGGCTTGAAATAATTAAGTCTAAAATGCTATGGATGTTCAAGGATAATCATAAAGATGTCTAGGGAATCTAGAAAGACCAAGACAAGTCAAATGAGAGGACATGGCTAAATGTGAATAAAAGTTCATATTCTCTAGTGAGATTATCCTATGAAAGGAATATGAAAAGACAATATGTGTGTTTTCTTGACCAATTTAGGGTGTATACACTAGGAACTACATTTTTTACAATAAGGTGGATATTTTGTTACTTCAAGAAGTTAAGATGATTGAAGAGAACTTCAAATTAGTTATTAAAAACATCTGGCCCAATGCCAATTATGTGATTAGTGGAGCTCAAGGAGATTTAGGAGGTATATCCACTTTATGGAGTCATAATTTTAAAGGGAAGGTGTTGTCTTACTCCAAGAATTATATGGAAATATCATTTCAATGTATTTTTATCTAGTGGTCCTTAATCAATTTCTATGCCTCAAATACACATAATAGAATAAAAGAGGTATGGAATAATATGTCATATAGGATCAAAAATACCAAGAGAACCAATTGGAGGGTGGTGGTGGATCTGAACCCCCCTTTTATCCATCTAAGAAAATGGGGGTTCAGATAGATTATCCTGACAACATGATATATCTAGAAAAGTTATTGACCAGTACTAGCCTTATGGACATTGATCTTGAGGGAAATTATTTTACTTGGTCTAATAGAAGATAAGGAAGTAGTATTTTTTAGGTTAATCTTGAAAATTCTTAACATTTTCCAATTAGACCATCGGCAACCTTGTTAATCTAGTAGTTGTTCCCCATGTGGGTTTGGATCACAACCCTCTAATGTTAAATAAGCAAGAAAGGAATGCTAAAGGACAGTTCCCCTTTCATTTTGAAATTATGTGGGATTTCTATCCATATTTTAGAGATTATCTAGATGGATGGTGGAATATCCCTATTAAAGGGTTGAAAATGTATAGATTGGCTAAAAAATTAGCTAATGTTACAAATAAGGTTAAGGGTTAGAATAAGTATACTTTTGGGAATGTACTAATAATAAAGAAGAACATTATGAGTCAACTTTTATAAGTTCAATCTAGAATGGAGCAAAGGGATTTATCAGAGGAAATTTAGGTCTTAGACAAATCTCTCTCTCTCTGAAGATTAGATAGTGATTTTGAAGGAGGAATAGATTTATTAAAAACAAAAGTCCAGGGTCCAATGGCTGAAAGGGGGGGATAGGAATACGTGTTTTTTCCATCAGTATACTCTAAGGCATAGGAAAAGAAACTCTATTAGTAGACTTAAGGAAAATAATGGGAATGTGGTAGAGGATGATAAGGAAAGTGGGATGTTAGCTTCCAACTCATTTGAGTCACTCTTGGCTACTAATCATGTTAATGTTACAATGGGAGATTATGAGTCCCTTTTGGATTCCATTCCTACTATATTGTCTGATGAAGATAACAACCTTTTGACTAAACCAATTATAAAAGAGGAAGTTAGGGTAGCTATTTTTGCTATGGGAGCATTCAAATCTCCAAGACTAGATGGGTTCCTCCCAGTATTCTTCCAAATCTTTTGAGATGTCATAGGGAAAGATGCCAATAATTTTACCAAGGACGTATTTTAAACTGGTAGACTCTTATGGTAGTTGAACAAAACTTTTATATCCTTGATTTTGAAGAAGATGGAATCTACCTTTATGATGAAATTTAGATCAATCAGTCTCTACAATATGGTGTATAAAATCTTCACCAAGATTTTGGTCTCTTGTTTACAACCACTCTTGGATAAACTCATTGATTTTAACCAAAAGGTTTTTATTCTAGGTAGGCAAATTCTTCATGCGACTATCACCACTCATGAGATCATTCATTTTATCCCCATAAGTAGAACCCTAGGTATGATATTTAAATTAGACATTTCCAAAATATATGATAGAGTTAATTGGGATTTATTAATTAGGGTGCTTAGAATATTTGGTTTTCAATACCAACTAATAAAACTAGTGAGGAATTAAATTTCCATGATTAGATTATCTATGTTAGTCAATGGTTACCCCAAAGGTTTTTTCCCATCAAGGAGAGGCCTCAGACAGGGAGATCCTCTTTCCCCCTATCTATTCATTTTGATAGAAAAGGTGATGGGTAGAAATGTTTATAATTTATTAGCATAGGGATGTCTTAGAGGTATTAATCCTACTTCTACTATCCAACCATTGATCATCCAATAGTTTTTTGATGATACTATTTTGTTTGGTATTACTTCAATGGTTGAGGCTAGTAGATGGAAAAGACTACTCAATGTTTATGAAGAAACCTTCGGGAAGAGTATTAACTTTTAGAAAAGCCACATATATTTTCTAAACACATAGGAGGATTTGTATCAAAAATTTACCAGAGCTTTGGGATGCTCTAATATGAGACTTCTTGCTACCTACCTTGGCCTTCCGCTTATGGTCACTAAAGTCACATCTGACTATTGGAATATGATTATTGAGAGAATGCAGAGAAAGTTGGCTAGCTATAAGGGAGATTTTTTGAGTCAAGAAAATAAATTTCAACTCCTCAAAGCATCCCTATAAGGTATACCTAATTACTTCCTAAGTATTTTCAAAATCCTGAGATATGTAGCTAAGAAGATTGAGTAGATTCAAAAAAATTCTCTGGTCTAGAATGGAAGATAAGAGGAGAATTACATTATTTGGTTAGGAGAAGGTTTGTACTCCCAAATGATTGGGGGTTTGGGCTTGAGAAGGATTCATCTCATGAATAAGGCCCTCATGAAAAATACAAGGTGGAACCTCATTCAAGGTAATAAGGATTGGGGTGATATCATGAATGTCAAATATCTCAATGGGGATATAGGCTACAAACTACTAATTGATATTTTACTTCCTAAAGGTTTTATCATCTAGAATAGAAATCTCAAAACTTAGGGCCTTATTCATAGAGGTATCAAATGAAATATTGGGGATGGTAGGAATGTCAAATTCTAGGAGCATAGATGGTTGAAGGACCTACCCATCAAAGATATGGGTTATGGTAGATTAATGGATAGAGCTTACAAATTCTTTGGTGATAAAGTGATCAATTATATTATTAGGAATGAGGGTATTAATAATTGGAAGAGTATCATGGATTATGTAACTAATCAAGATGAGGATAAAGAGATGGCTCTTCAAGTATAGAAGGATTTAATTGACTATAGATTGTCCCTCTTTCCTAAACAAGACTAGATGATTTGGGATAAGGATGACAAAGGTTTGTTTAGTGTGAAAAGTACCTATGGACTGTTGTTAGAACCAAAAGAAGATAATTTATGGGGAAAATTTTTGTTACCTAAACTTTTACCTAAAATCAACTTATTTTATTGGGCCCTAGTTCACAATAAAATCTTGACTCTTGATAACTTAAAGAAGAGAAGTTTTCAAATTTTGAATAGGTATATTCTTTGTAGTGAAGAAGAAGACACTATCATCCACCTCATTTTACAATGTAAATTTACTTGGGAGATTTGGAATCGTATTATGAAAAGATTGAATTTGAGCTAGGTTTTTAGTGATAGGGTAATGGCCTTGGTTAGAGATTGGAGACCCCTTTTCCAACCTACTTCTCTGATTATTAAAGATTTATGGGTATAAATTCCCCCTCACCTAGCCTAGAATTTTTGGAAAGAGTGAAATAATAGAATTTTCAAGGAAAAGTATAAAACCCCCTTGGAGGTGTTACAGACTTTCTCCAAATTGTTGGTAGAGAATATCAATTCTTGTAAATTTAAAGCTATTAAAAACCCATGTAGAGAGGAATATTAGAGACTATTGAAATAACGGATTGTTAATCCAAATATCTATCAAGTTGATAATTCCAAAAAGATAGATAGGACTAGAACTAAATGGACTATGCCTCAAAAATATTGGTTCAAGTTCAAATTTGATGGGGTAAAAAAAGGGAATATAGGGGTGGCCAATGGACGAGGCATAATTAGATTTAATTTAGGAATGTTTGTGGATGCTTATATTTGGGTAATTAGCATTAAAAGTAATAATGAGGCTGAATATTTATCCATGTTGTGGGGTATAAAAATTGCTATCTCCTCGAACATTTGACATCTTCATGTGGAAGGGGATTCATAGCTTATAGTGAATGATACCTCAGGATCTATGAGGATAGGTTGGAATTTGATGGATATTATTTGTGATATCCATTTGTTTCTCAATGCTTTGGAGGATTATAATATTTCTCATATGTATGGGGAAGGTAATGTTGTCATAGATGCTATGGAAAATCTGGGAAATAATAGCATTAATTGGTGGTATTGGAGGCTTATGTCCAAGTTGCCTCTTGAGATTCATAATATTATTAACAAGGATGAAAGTACATGCACAAATTAGTTATTATGGGATCCTTGTCATTAGCACTCTCTAGATTAGTGGAGGTGAATATTTGTTATGGTAAGGTAATAAGTTTATTGAGGAGTCTGAAACTTTTGAATTTCAAACTCAGTATGGTAGGAATAGGATTTTAATATTCCTATTTCATTAGAGTGGGACTAAGGATAAGAAAAGAAGGGAGATGATTAGGAGACTCATTAAGATGCTTATGGGGTACATGAGGGATGTGAGAAAGGCCCATATAAATGAAGTTCTTATTAGAAAGTTGAGTAGATAAGACATTGATAGACAAATAGATCAGATGACAACTTGGATTGAAATAATGTGGAGGAGGCAAAAGACTACTGATTAGGTTAACAAGTGGACATGTTGGCCAAAGAAGAGGATGAGAGGGCATGTGATGATTGGGCATGATGATCAAAGGATAGGATAGAATGAGAATAATCATTTCCCAACAATCCCTATCTCATGTGATCATGATTTTTGCTTAAGGTGGTGAGTGTGGGTCTTATCTAAGGATGATAACCAAGATGGAAAAAGTAATGCCAATCTCTAAAATTTTTATGCTATCATTTCTAGATTTTCATGGCCTAGGAGCTAGTGGAAGTATCTTGAGGGTCCTATAATACTATAAAGTATATTTTTAAATAGTCCTTCATTCCCTTTAATCTTTTTCTCTGGCTACATGATTTGTAGGGTTTGAAAATGGGTGGCAACATTATTAAGATCGAGTCAACCTCCCCTGAGGAACTCTGTCATGATCCTATGGTCTAGAAGATTATACAAGCAAGAAATGTGGCTTCTTTCCTTGAGGTTATGAATGGACATGATGAGAATCTATCTTACCAATTTGCAAAATCCTAGGAGGAAGATTCTAGACAGGTCCATCTAGGGGACATTGGTTTCAAAGTCTCAGAGGAAGTGATTGGGCAAGCCATGGGGCTCCCCATAAAAGGCAAAAAACATTTTAGACATAGTAGGGTGTCAGACCCAAAAAATATGGTGATTTTATTTAGAGAAGAATTTATTGTGATGCTTCATGGGGGATTTAAAAGGGAGAAGTTTTTAGAGCCATGGGGGCAAATCTGCCTCATGATTATGAAACACTTCAAGCTCAAGACTGTGTTTAAGGTATTTTATTATTACCATTTTTCCTTGCTCAATAATTTTAGGAATAAAATGGAGATCATTTTTCCCTTCTTCCTATTATCCTCTTTAGAAAACTCTATTAATCATGCCAAGAAATCTCGTGCTAAAATCTCCCCTCTCATTCCCATTCACTAAGGCCTCATTCTAAGGTTGTACCACTTCTATTTGGTCTTGTGCCCACTAGAACCTATTAAAGTTTATTTGTTGGAGGATAACCCATTGAATTTGTCTCTTGATATCAAAGTTAAAGATAGGAAATACATTAAAAATCCCAAAATCTCCTCTAAAAACCTAAAGGGGGCCCTCAAGATTGAGGAATGTAATATTCCTATTGGGACCCCAACCTCTGATTCCAAACTAAAATCTCTACAGAAAGCTAGTGGAAAACTTGTGACCCTTATCCAAGAGACTAAGGTGGATAAAAAAGTTCCCACTAAAATGGAATGAAAGATTAGGGAAGATTAGGGCAAAGTGTCTAACAAGGCTATAATTGATAAGGAATATTATGGCTAGGTTAAGGAGCCAATCAAAGATTTGGACCCTAGCCCCAAATGAGAGGGGAGTGATCATGGGGGTGGTGCTAAGAAGCCTAGTGGAATAAGATTTTGTAGACCTAGTCATATTGCTAGAATCCTATTCATTCCCCCCAAGTGAATTGAAATTTTTGATGACTCTGAGTCTTTTGAGTATTCCACAAGGGAGGGAGAAGCTGAAACACCTACTAAATCTATTCATGAGGAGGAAGGAGCAAGCCATTTTACCAAATTAAACAAATCTAGCTCAGAGGAGATGGAAGAGGTTGATGTTGAAGCCCATGGAAAGAAGAATAAGGGAAAGTACTTGTTGGGTGTTAATATTGCTAATGAAATTATGGATTTCAAAGCTAAGATGGATAAGATGTATAAGAAATAGCATGTGATGGCAAAATTTTCTACTAAGTCTCTTCACCATGTGGCTTCAATTTTTGCTATTGTCAAAGAATTTGATGACAAGGTTAGGTATGTGGGGGTGGAAAGCCTCAGTGATTACAAGGATAGGGTCAAGTTTTTGGCCAATTATGGGACTGTTGATAGTCATTAATGGTCTTGTTATCTTTCTTGCCTTAGTGTTTTCCATTTTTTTTACTATTCAAGTGCTGGTAATGTACTATTTATAGCTCATTTAAAACCTTTTTGCTTTGGGGTCTATTTTGTATAGGGTTCAGGACCCTTTTTTCCTACTAAACTTATCAAAAACATTTTACAGACTAAAATATAAGCAATAAGTATAGAAATATTGTGTATGTGAGCATTTTGATAGTATAAAAGGTCTATAAGTTGAAGTTACATCTGTGATATGTATTTTTCAAGTGTATAAGACTAATGTGATATATAATTCATCAATAGTATCTATAGGAGCACAATTTTACATTCACTCTAGGTGGGATAACTACATGGGATTGATTTCCTTCCTTGGATTATTGGATACATAGGTAGTGATCAATCATCAAGGGGCGATTGAGGTCAACTAAGCCCATTACACTCCCCTCTTTTTTGTAGGGTTTTAATTCATTGAATTGACCTTAGGTTTTTGAATACAATATAAGAAACACAATTATTTTTATGAATTATTATTTAGAATGTGATATTGCATATTACTCAAAAAATACAAGAACATAAGGTAAAATGAATAATTTTCCATCATAATCAATAGGGATAAGTCTGCATCCAATGGACTTGAATGTACTATGTTATTTTACACTTATAGAAGTCATGCCACATCCAATAATATTCTCTACTTCTACCTCTAATCTATCATTTCTATAATTTTTTTCTATCAGTTTGTCAACCTAATTAGCTAGGATGAGTATGTGGTCAAAAAAATTGATTGTATTATGTTTTAAAGATTTTTAGCTTATATTTCAAGAGAAGGAAGAGAAGAAACTAGATACAGGTATGGTATAAAAACATGTATAGTTATGCATGCATTAAATCAGATGATTGTGAATAACTCCTCTTTGGCTTGAGAGGAATGACCTATAAATAAGACAACACTAAATCAAATGGTTAGTTAGATAGATATCTTGGTGGATTTCCTAGTGTTAGCTAGATCCTAGAAGTAAGAGCTTCCTTGGGGGTTTTCATCCACATGTTTTAAATAATTAAGTTTATAAAATAAAATATAAAGTACTTGCATCAATAATCAAAAGATACCAAAATTGAATACAAGAGATGATTGATAAAGAAATAGATTAAAATGACTAATATAGCAATAAGTAGATCAATGCTAATGCTAAATAAGTTAGGTATGCTTTAAAAAATAGGTTGGGGGTCTACAAATAGGTAGAAAAAAATAAAGTTGGATTTGGTTGAGGGTAGGTGGGTGAAAAAAGATTGTTCTTATTTTCTACCACAATCAATGTTGGTGGTTGAGGTGACCATTAGTATTTGAGATAACCATCGATAGTTGGATAAACTATTGGTAGTCAACGTGACCATCAATAGAAACTATGTGTTGGGTTTGGGTGATAAAAGGTCAAATTGATGGGATCACAGAAGGTAATTCTAGGAGATTGGTTTGTGTTAGACTAATTGTGAAATGTAAACAAAGTAATTAATAGATTGAAAATAAATACTTAGCTTGCTAGAAGTTGATCAGATGAAGGGCTGAGGTTGTTGGCTCATTGATGGAATATGGCATAATTATAATAGAGTAAACATACTTGACTATTGGTCCAAGGATGGTAGTATGTTAGCTCTCTATCATGATGGCTAGATCATTGGATTACTAGAAAAAGTGACTTATAAAGAAACTTTGGATGTAAAAACTCTTGAAGTTCTAGATTGATCCTTTTTCACCTCTTGCTCCTCTCTTATTATAGGCAAGGAAGGAGTGGTGAAACAAGATGTTAACAAGGGGTCCAAATTGTTGTCTAATTTTAACTTTGACATGCAAAATCTTGCATACAAATTGGACATTCTAATTATAGAAAATAAAGTCAAAGTGAAGGGTTAGTTTGGCTAGTTTAGATAGTGGAACCTAACTGTTAGTGGTCAAGGTGACCATAAATGGTTGAGGTGACTGTCAATGGTTAAGGTCTAAGGTAATGTTGGGTTAAAAGGATGGGTTTAGTCAGTAGGTCATACTAAATAGGGTTAGGTAGGTTTAAGGTTAAATGGTCAACTGGGGGCCCAAGGGGGTCTTGAAGTGGTCTAGGGGAATTGTGACATTTAGAACTATTGTATGTGGGCTTTTAGTGTCTACATTTTGCCCCTTTTTGTTATGTAGTTTGTATCAATGAGCTACAAAACAAAAATAGATTACAAGTCAAAGGTTTGATTTCCCTTGATCATGGGAGGAGGTGTTCCCCCTCAAACTAGGAGTCGATGAGCTAAAACATAATTAAGTATAGGTTTGATAGATTAAGAATGTGATGATGAAGGGCGATCATTAGAGGATAGGTACTATAGTGAAAAAATGTGCAGAAAGTATGACAAAAGTGTGATAGCCAAGATCATGCATTGAGCAGGTTATCATAATTGGTAAAAATAAAGGTCGATGTTATAAGGACAAGTGACAAGTGGACTACATGATTGCATTTAGGCATGGCAGTTGGGAACACTCATAAATGTAAGTCTCCTAAGTAAATTCAATATTTATGTGGGTATATGAGGTAGGGAGTACTCCCAGGGAAAATACAAATTAGTGAAGTGAAGTCACATGTATCCAAGGTAAGAAGTGTTCCCAAGAAGACACAAGTGGATCTAGTGTGCATAAGGTAACACAAGTTCAAAAATAGGTCAACATTAAAATTATTGTCATTACAGTCAAAAATACCAAGCACAAGTCATTTCAAAACGTGCATTAGGTTGGATGAAATGGACCAATGGTGAGGTGATGAGGTGGTTGGTGGGTGGAGAAGGTAGTATCCATGGGTTGGGTTGGTGTAATTGTAGGTGAAAAAAGTTATTTTTAGAGGCAAAAAGTAAAAGTGTTAACAACCTAACCATTGATGGTCAGGGGTGGTAAATTTAACTGTTAGTAGTCACTTTAACCATTGATGGTAAGGGGGAAAACCCTAAAATGTCAAAAATAAAAAGTAACTCAAATGAGTCATTATCATTTATTTGTGCTTGTTGATTATTGATAGTGAGAGCTTGGTGTTTTAAACAAGAGTATTGTTGAGGTGTTTGCTAGTGGGTGAGGTTGAGAGTGAGTACTTAGTAGGTGATTGATTATTTGAGTAGACTGAGTAGACTAGATCAAGTAGACTGATGAGTTAGGATGCAACATGGATGTAGATGAGGATGGGTAGTGGGTCCTAGGATTCCTCCTTGATGATAGTTAAGGAATGAGGTAGGTGGCATCATTAAATTGGTAGATTAGTGTGAGTTTGATAAAAGGCATTCAAATGTGGTATTTTTCTTGATTTTTTATTATTTTGGGAGGGCAATTTTGGGTTGTGTAGGTTGTGACCTAGGTTTTAAGGTTTTTGGTGGTTTAGTTAAATTTGTGGGTGAAAATGGGAATTGGTAGGGTAGTTAGGTTGGGGGTGGTATAGAGGACAAAGTTAGGGTAATTATTTATCATATTTGGGTGTTTAGGTAGGTTTTGGGTAGGATAGTTTGGGAGATGTCCATTGGTAGTCACACATAGTGATTGTTAGTAGTCATCTCAACTATCAATGGTTGATGACTATCAGAAAGATGGTTTCTTGATCGTCAATAGTCAACCAAGTGACCAAGTGTCAAAATAAAAAGCTAAGGCAAGTAGTTAGATTGGGAGAGTGTTGGGATGCTAAGGATAGGCTCAAAGAGGGTGATATAGTCCATATAGGTAAAATAGGCACTTTTTGGTAGGGTTAAAGAGGTAAAAAATGTATAGTTCATAGGCAAAGCATGGTAATAAACTAAATTTGTTTGCTAAAAAACATTATAGGAATGGGATCATATCCAGATATAGGATCAAGTTCCTCATATATTTTTGGAGATTCATCAAGGGATGAATATAGCGGACTGGGTGCATATGGAAGAGGTTAGTCTCAGAATGATGTTATATTACTAGCATGTGTTGTGGGATGTGATAATGATCATGGAACTCATTGAGAGATGGGATCTAGCCACAAGAACATTCCTTCTACCCACTAGTTAGATGACTATTTTTCTAGAGGATGTGCATGAGATCACATGGTTACCCATTTGGGTGAGATAATTTATCACATCAAGTAGGAGGAGAGAGATGAGCTGATGGAGCTATTATATGGTGATGACCATGATTTTACTAGGTGGCATGATGGATAATTTATCTACACTCCATTGTATCAGAGGGCAAGGGATGATAGGAGACTACTGATGATGATGATAATAGTATCATGCTTTTTTATTCTAGATTCAAGTAGTGGGATGTTTTCATATCTACTACTAGGGGTTTTGGTAGAGATGTTGCTAGGTTGTATAGTGTTTAGTTGGGTTCTTATGTTGTTCATCCAGATATACAAAGAGCTATGGGGTTTCATATCTCATAAGAGATATGGCATCAATGTCAAGTTTGTGATACACTATTAGGGATATGATCACATTTGGGTTCTACATCTAATGGGGCTACTATGGGAGGGTTATGCCCAGATGGACCCCATAGTTAGATTCATGAGGTAGAGAGATGATTTTGCTCTATTAGGACTGGGTAGAGGGGTGCATGACATTTATTTATTTATTGGTACATTGGAGGCATTTATAGAGTGGGAAAGATACAAGAGACACACCTTATCCTTGTAGAGTTATAGGTGGATCTTCGGTAAGCAAGATGGGAAGGTAGAGCTCATCCCATTTGATAGGGTGTGAAGATTGTTTGTCTTGGTATAGGGGATTATGGGTCCATTTCCTAGATATAAGTGAGAGGATGTAGAGATCCTACTACTTGAGCCATAACTAGTGTATACTTTTTTTGATCATGAGGAGTTGCTAGCTAGGGCCAAGATAAATGATATAGGATTTGTAGATGGTTACCCTACATGGTACTAGGTACTATATGTGGTAGCAAATTTTGGTGGTGATGATGATGGCAAGTAGCCTATGGATGTTGACCCAATTGGTAGAGTTTAGTGGGTATAGGTATAGGGGATTACCTTAGGTGTATAGGCAAGAGTGGTGCTAGCTATAGCATAGACTTAGGTGGTAGCTTTATAGGGTCAGCTAGTAGAAACATAGGGTTAGGTGTCTATAATTATGAGTGAGAGGGACTAGGCTAAAGCTTCACTATCCTTGGTCACCAAAGAGAGAGACCCTTTGAGATAGATCAGAGGAGGGTCTGTAGCATCTAAAGGACCATCAAAAACTATCCCTATGGCATGGTATCTAGCCATAGTAGATGACCTACACTACTATGAGGCCATAGTCCTAAGATGTTTTCTTGATGAACCTTAATGGGGTGAATATAGAGCTAGTTTTGTAGGTGGTTCTAGAGTGGTGACACCAGGTTAGTAGGCTACTTTTGTAGGTGGATAGTTAGGGACTTTAGGTGGATAGGCACTAAGAGGTAGTGGTGCCCCAAGGGCATAGTTATGATATAGTTATGGGGTACTATATTTTGTTGTATATCATTTTGATATTAGCCTGCATGTTGATGTGATGATGTGTATATTTTGAGAGAGAGACATGTATATTTTTGTATACATTATGATTATATTTGACTCATGATTTATAGTCCTCATTTATTACTTAGTGTGCATGGTTTGCTTTTAATGTTTATGATGTGATGCTCGTATGGATCATTGATGATGTTATATGGATCATGCTTATGTTATGGATATCGATATTGATGTAGACTCACCTAGCTAGGCATGTGATGAGGTTCATTTTGTTTTCTATTTGTGATGATGTTTATGACATGTATTGTTATGATGACATTATGACATGATAAATTTCAATGAGTATATGTTTCTTTATTTAGATTTAAACATGTGGTGAAAATTGTTTTATTGTTTAATTGTTCATGGATCGTATGATGTTAATATGATGTTGATGGTTATGCTTATGGACATGGTTTATTCCAGTGATGTATGTTTATGACATTTATGGTTATGATGATTATGTTTATGTTAAAATTAAATGAGTATATGATGATGATGTTTGATTATTGATTTATTGTTCATAGATGGTTTTATGTTAACATGATATTTGATGGATACGCTAATGTTGTTTTTTTTTTGCTTATGATGTGCGTTGATATGATGTTATGATCATGGTTATATTGCTTAAGGTAAAAAAAAAAAAAATAGGTTGAATAACAACACTAGATGTGAGAAAAAGAATATAATCTAGAGAGAAACATCCTAGTGAATATATCAACTAGCTATGATAGGATAAGAAGAGGGCCCGATGTTTCTTCTTTGGGAAAGACTAAAACAAGATTGAAGTTGGTTTGGCTTAAGAAACATAATCCCTTTGAATGTGTTACATTAGTATTCATTAGCTAGTTAAAAGGTGTCATGATCACATAAGGTCAAGTGAGCTCAAAATCCATTGATTTATAGTGTATAGAGGGAAGATGGGTGAAAATGGACCATTCTTGTGAGACTAGCATGCCTCTTTTCGAGGTTACTAAAGAGTCAGTATAAATAAGTCTATGTCATACAAAGTGTATATTGATCGATGTGCAAAGTCTACTTATGAGAGATGATTATGGCTTTAAAAATTATTGCTCTATATGAGAAGCTTCCAAGAAATTTCTTGTATTGATAAATTCTTGACTCAACCATCCTTCAAGGGAGTGGTCTAATTTTGTGTGATTTTTGTAATGATTTTGATAATTGTCCTTCAAGGGAGAAGTCTACCTTATTTTAAGCAATTTTGAATATTTTTTCAATATTTTTCCTTCAAAGGAGTAGTCTGTAAATGCTAAGAATGACCCATGATTGCTATTGGTTTGGATTTTTATTTTTGATTTATTTGATCATGCTTGACATAAACTTACTTATATAGGATTAAAGGCTCACCTTTATAAAGTAAAAAATAAAATCATAATAAGGTTGAGTAGGTGTAAATAGGTTTGAGTGATAATGATCATGAGAATCCATCCTATAAAAGAGGTAGAGAGTACCATGAGATTCATGCCATGGGTATATTTGTGGTACTCATTGTTCAATATTAGGCTATGATTTTGATGGATAATCACATGATTTAGTTTTAATCAATTTCCCATCAAATAGGGAGATGAATGTGGTTTGGAAGTAATGGATGAGCTTAATTTAGACAAAAAGGTGAGTTTGATCCTTTTTAACAAAAGAAAGGATGCAGATGCAAAGTATTGAGGGGCTTAGGTTCTAGGTTACCTTCAAGAGAGGACAACTAGTAAGCTCTTGATCCATACTTGTGGGTTATGATATAAGGTCCAAGCCAATTGAAAGCAAACTTGCCATGCTTGCTTTTCTCCATATTGGTGACATGCTATTTTTCCTTTAGGATGAGGTCTCCAATGTTGAATTATTGAACTTTAAGGTGTTTATTATAGGCACATTTGATGTGTTATTGATATATATGAAGATGGGTGAGGGTCTTAAATAGGTAACTTGGAAGATGTTTAGAAATGATATCTTACAAAGATATGTGAAGAGAAGGAATTTGGACCTTAAGAGGTAAGACATCCTTGGATATAAACATAAATTAAAAAGGTGTAGCACCCATAGGGGTTTGAACTCTAGTATGATACGACCACAAGGTGAAAGGGATATGCAAATGCCAATACCAAGTTGAGGCATTGACCATCTTAGTGAGCATGTTGTTAAGAGTTTTATTAGAGGCTTCTACCTATCCATTTGATTGAGGGTGATAGGGATATGAGAAACTTAACTTGACACCTAATGCATCATAAATACCCTAGACTTAATTGTTTTTAAAATATTTTACATTTTTAGTGATAATTTTGTGAGGAACACTAAAATGACAGATGATGTGATGGTTGATAAAGTTGAAAATATTTTTGGCTTTGGTCAAGACAAGAGGAATAGAATCTACCCATTTGGTAAAATATTCAATTGTAGTGATTATAAAATGGTTTCATTGTGAAGAATGGGGGTTAATTTCACCAATAAGGTCTAGGCTCCATTGTGAGAAGGGCCAAAAATTAGTGGATATGTAAAGACTATGGCTAGGTGCATGATGCAGTTTGGCATGTTGTTAACCTTAACACAATTTTTCACATAATCAAAATAACCTTGGTTAAAATGGTAGGCTAGTAATATCCAAGGTGAAGGATGTGTTTAGCCACAATAAGGCCACTAAAGTGTCCCCCATAGATCCCATCATGCATTTCTTTGATAGCATGAGAGGCTTCATGTCTACATAGGCAACATAAGAGGAGACTATCAAAGCTATGTTTATGAATAATTCCCCCCATAATGGTATAACATGAGGTTCTCTAGATAAATGCTCTTAGATCATTCTTGGAAACACTAGATGGAACTATGGTAAGGTTAAGATATTCGAAGGTTTCTTGATACCAAAGATCAAGTTGGGTCTCCCCTACATTGAAGATGGTGGGAGAATCTGATTTGACATAAGAGGGTAGGGTAAGTATAGCAATAATTATAGATAGCTTAGAGTCAAAGGGTTTAGATGGAATCTAAGAGGTGAGGGAAGCCATGGTGTTAGTAAACTTGTTGGTAGATTGTGGGGTGGATTGGATATGGTAGTGTTTAAATTATGTTAAGATTTTCTTAACTAGTTGTTTATACTATTGAAAAACATCATTCTTACACTAGTAAGAGCCATTGATTTGGCCGACCATAAGTTTGGAGTCACCAAATATGTTTATCATTTTGAATCCCAAGGATAACATAGTTTGAAGGCCTACGACTAGGGATTCAAACTCAACCATATTGTTGGTACATTTGAAATCTAAATTGAAGGATAAAGGAAGAGGTTTAATATGAATGGGAATAAGGATAATGTTGACTCCCCCACCATGTTGAAACCTTGATATATCAAAGAACATGGTCACTTGATAGGTGAAGTCTGCCTAAGATAGGGTCATGATGGACTCATCTAGAAACTCAAGAGGAGGAGGTTGATTGTCTACTAATGGTACTTTAGCCAATTAGTCAGTAATGAATTTCCATTTAATTGACTTTTACTAAAGAAACTCAAGGTCAAACTCAGTTAAAATCATGATCCACTTGGACATATGTTGGTTTTGGTATGGCTTGGAGTTCATATACTTGAGTGGGTCGGTATTGGTTTTGACATAGGTTTTGTGGTTAAGAAGGTAGTGGTGAAGTTTGGTGGCCATGAAGACTAAAGCTAAGCAAATTTTCTTAGTAGGGGTATATTGTATCTTATATTCTACAATCATGTGACTAATATAGTATACTACTTTCTCCTTATGTTGTTCATCCTAATGAGCAATCATTTCCCTTAGGGAGTGGTCAGTTGTATAGATATAAAGGTAGGAAGGTTGGTCATCCTTGGGAGGGGTGAGGATAGGTGGAGACAAAAGGTACTCTTTTAGTGAATCAAAGGCCTTTTAATAGTTTTTATTCCACTTAAAAGATACATCCTTCTTTAGAAGGTGATGGAAGGGATAGCATCAGTTTGAGAGCTGGGAGATAAAGTGATGAATGGATTGGAGCTTCCCTTGAAAAATATAGAGTTGATTAAGGTTGATTATAGGAAGCATATCAAGGATTGATTTGATTTTGGTAGGATCAACTTTGACTCCTCGATGGTAAATGATAAATCCAAGGAGATTCTTGACAAGAACCTAAAAATACACTTCTTGGAGTTAAGTCAGACATGGTAATGGATGAGTACTTGAAGATAATTTTGAAAATATCCAAATAATCCTTATGATATCTGGATTTCCCAAGGAAGTCATCCACATATTCCTCAATTATTTTATGGATAAGGTCATGAAATATATAAGTCATGGCACATTGGTAGGTTACAATAGTGTTATTTAGACCAGAGGGAATGACTCTATAGTATAAAGTCCCCCATGGGGTGATAAAGGTGATTTTATACTGATCTTCATGGGCAATTAAGATCTGATTGTAACCCAATAAGCCATCTATGAGAGGTAACATCTTATGGCTAGATGTAAGATCAACTAATTGATTAATGCTTGGTAGAGGGAAGTCATCTTTGGGGAAAGCAAGGTTGAGGTCATGAAAGTCCACATAGATGCATAGTCCCCCTATGGCTTTGGTGATAGGCATGATAGTCAAGACCCATTAGGGATAGTTAATGGGTTAAATGAAATTGATAGATAAGAGATGTTAAAGCTCTTTTTTGATAAGAAGGCTATGCAAGGGTGCATTCATGAAAGTTTCTACTTAATGAGTTTGGTATCATAATTAGTGACAATGTTATGAGTAACGATGAAGGGGTCAATTCCTAGCATGTTTCTATAAGACCAAGCAAATTCTATGCTATAGTCTTGGAGGAAAGCGGGGAAGACCCGAAGTTCCTTGAAATTTAGAAATTATCCAATTTTGATAATGTGTAGTTTATCTAGAGTGCCCAAGTTGATATCCATGGTGGATGTATTCAACATGGTTAAAGTCTCAATAAGAAGGGATTTGTGCATGGAATAATCTAGGGCACCAAGGAAAGTGAGAATGGAATCATCATCATAACACTAAATGGTATCAATGGTAGGAAGGTCATCTATTATCTCAAGATGGGTTAATGGGATGGTTATGGTCACCCTTTCTTTTTGATAGGTTAAGGGTCTAAGGTTGATCATGTTGATGAAAAATAATTTAGGGGTTATGATGTCATCCTCCTCACACTCAAGTGGAGAAAGGGTTAGTGAGAAATCGATGTCTTCCTCAATAGTGGTGATGCTACGTGGTTTGGTTTATTTTTTATTGGGGAGAATGAAACTAAGACCATGTTTTTCATGAGGATTTATAGTCTCAATTGAAATCAATGAGTGTGGGCCATGCTCATATCATCTAAGATCAAATCCTTTCCAAACACATCTGTGAAGGTATGTCTTGGCAAAGTTTGAGTTGTCCAGATAGGAAAATTTAGAGGTGAATGGTTGAGGTGAAAAAGTGCTGGTAGAAGCATCAGCTGGTTTGTCAAGTCCCCCATTTATGAAATGGGTTTGATAGTTTGAATTTTTGAGGGGAAAAATGGCTCCAATATTGGGGTTGTAACTGGGTTGGTGGTCAAGTTTCCCATACTCTCAAGGAGTAGGAACAACATCAAGGGTCAGGAGGTGATATTCCCCAAGTGAAAGACATTGGAATGTTGATTATAAGTGGTTTGTGGTGGGGATTTGATCTAAGGGGATTGATGAGATATTAGATGTCTCATTGGTAGAATACGATATGGATTCATCCTTCATGGTTGAGGGATTATCTTTGGTTGATGAGGGTGTACTAGATAGAGGTAAGAGGATGTCATTAGGTTGATAAGTCATGTTACTTGATGAAAAGGGACTTGGGTCAAATTGTATAGTGGAAATCTAACCTTCATGCTCACATTTGATGAAATAATGAAGGGTGGAGGGTTCACAACCCATGAAGTATATCTAAGTTCATCCCATTAAAACATTGTACTAAAAGTCACATTCCACTACATAGAAGAGTTTAGGGAGTGTGTGAGGTGTTAAATAGATATGAAGGATAATAGTTCCCAAAGTAGTGTTCATGGTGTCATTAAAAGATTGAAGGATGGCTAAGGTTTTAGACATGACATTGTTTGGTAGATTTATTTGATCATAAGAATGAGAGGAGATGATGTTAATACTAGATCCCCCATCAATAATGGGTTTGGCTGATATAGGAAATAATGAAAAGAGGGGGATTTGGGTCATTAAGATGGATAAAAGGTATTCCTAAATTCTTAAAGGTGACAAAGTTGGAAATTTAGAGAGTGCCAAAAAAGGCTGTCAGAGGTTGAGGGTCTTCAAGTTGGACATATATTGATTTTAATGCCTCTATCATTGCTTGGTGATGATGAGGCAAGGTAGAAATCAATTTTTATAGGCTCATCTTTTCTAGGGTTTGGTGAAGTTGTTTGAGCACCACTCTCTTAATTGATTTAGAGGGGTTGGATTGAGAGGTACCTAAAATAGATACCTTGGGTTTAGCTAAAGGTGAATGTGCCTAATTTTGACTAGTTGGGAGGTGGAAGATGGGTATGTCAATGATATGGACACTTTCACCTACCCATTATCCTTTTGCTGAATGTGTGGTTAGGTGACCACATGGATAGTATGGATAGAGGGAAGAGTTGGGATTGGAGATTGATTTAGTTTCGTATCACTCTGAGGTGAGGGTGGGGGAGTAGGTAGGCATTGGGTAGTGGTTTTTGGTTATTGGATTAGTAGAGGGATCGTGGGAGGTTCATCTATCAATAGATCATCCTCATCATAGAGTTAATGGATTATGGTTTGGAGAGATTTATAGTTTTCCATGTCATACTTGAGTATCTTATGATAGGAGCATATTTGGTAGTCATTATACTAGATAGATTTTTGACCTAGAGGGTTAAATATTATGATAGGAGGTAGGTTCAAGAAAGAGGCTTGTAATAACCTTTGGTAAATAGTTAATTAAGACTCAACTAAAGGTGGAGATGGTTTAGAGGTTTTGGCCTCAACTAGTGAGATGAAGGTCTTTTTGGAAATGGGCTTGGTTATATAAAGTTTAGGTAAGGTGGTGTTATTAGTTGATGGTTTTGGTTTTGGTGAGGTGGAAGTTGATAAGTTAGAGGTAGGAGGTTTCAGGGTAGGTAGTTTGGTTATTGATGGCTTGATGAAGATGGGTGTGTCAGAAAGCAAATGTGTTAATGTAACCAACAATAGCAGTCAGGTTTTGGTTGAGATAGTTAGCTTCATAATCAAAGTGGAGGATGAGGCCCCAAGATAGAGGGTAAGGTTGAGGGAGGTATAAGTTTGTCCCTATGGCCTTTTGATGGTTGTACTTCCTTGGTTGATTTGGTTTGGTGTTTGGTTGGTGGGTTTGGTGAGGTTAGTTCTAGTTTTAAAGGTGTATGATTAAGGCTCGATGTAGGGAAGATGCCAAGGGTTTTAGTTGGTTTGGTTGGAGAGGAAGATTTGTTTGTTTGGGATTTGATTGCATTGGATTGTTGAGAAATGGTTGGGTTGGTAGAGGTTTTTATTGGTTTAGTTGATAAGATAGGGGGTTGGATAATAAAAGTGGTGGGTAAGTCTATCAAAGTAGTGGTTGGAGGTTCCTATTTGGTGATGTAAGGGAGCCCTAGTTTATACAAAAAAGTGGCTTGGTCCATGTCCAATTTGGATACAAACTCCAATCTCTGAACTAGTCTAGAGAATGGTTTATAGACTAGTCTTGTTCCTTGGATAGTGGGCTCAAAAGATAAACTCATGGGTTGAGAATGGGGAGTTGTGACCTTTTACCTTTCCTAAATCAAAGGATGAAAGGTTTGGATGGGTGGTTCCTCTATGGGAGGTGAAAATGTGATGGTTTATTCCTTGGGAATGATCTTCAAAGGGAAATTAAATTGTCCAGTAGTTGAGTGAGGAGGTAAAGTGGTGATGGTTTCTTGCTCGTGTATGTCAATTGAAGGAAGGATTGATGACTCCACTACTTCAATAAGTGGAGGAGAATAAAATATTACTTCTTAGGTTTGGGTCTCTAAAGGAAGATAAGGTAACTCTATTACCTCTATAAGTGGAGAGGGTGAAGAACAGTTAGGTTGGGCAGTAAGATTTTTTGTAATGAGCATGTCAAGAACCATATTGATGGTATGGGTGTCATGAGAACACTCAACTTTATTGCTCTCATTTTTGGTAGGTACATGATTAGAAAAAGGTTGTTAGAAAATATCAAGGGCTTGGTTCGAAAGTGCATTTGGGTTATCCAATGCGAGTTCCCCCTTGTCAATGAGGGTTTGGACAATGTTTTTAAAGGTATTACACCTATTAATGTCATGCCTAACTACTCAATGGAAAACACATAAGTCATTTTCATTGTACTAGCTAGGTGAAAGACAAAAGAATAAAATTGTTGAGGGGATTTAATGGGAGAAAGTTGTATGATATTAGCTTTTAGCAACTTCTCTAGGACCAAAGCATATTATTCTGCAAGTGGGGTAAATTACTTCTGATTATTTCAATTTTTATTTCTCATGTTTTGTTTTAAGGATTTAAAATATTTTGGTTAATTGATATATGGTGGAATATCAGTCTTAAGGATAACCACATTTTTAGTTCCCTTGATTTTGGCATTAGTGTTTGTTTGGTTTCTTAGTTTAGAGGAAGAAGCTTCATTGGTTTTGTAAGTAGAGTATTTATTTTTCAATTTTAACTTTCCTTCATTGATGGCTATATTTTATATCTTACATGTCATGGTAAAAGATTCATTAAAGGTTATAAAGCTTTGGACATGAAATGTCCAAGAGATGTGCTTGGCACATGCCCAAGAAAAAAATTCTATTAGTTTGGGTTGGGGTAAAGAGAAGGAAAATTGATTGATTAAGCTCCTCCAATGGGCTAAAAAATCAGCAATAGATTCATCATCAAATTTTCAATAGAGTAAATGTCAATGATGGAGACTTTATTGGAGATGTTTATTGAAATGTGATCCAAGAAAGTTTGGGCTAGTTGGGTGAAGGAGAAGAGCAAGTGTTTGGTAATGGAACTATACCAATCTAATGTTGGACCAGATAGGGACATGGGGAAGGTATGAAGAAGGAGGGCATCATCATAGGAAATCAAATAACATGCATGCCTAAATTCCCTGAGGTTTTTTTGGGGGTCTTCCTTACTTTGGAATTTATAAAACTTGGGAAAATACAATTGAGGAGGATATGGTCTAATAGGGTTAGATGGGTGAATGGATTCATTACAGATCTGGTCTTATGATAAGATATTGTGAGTACTAGAGATAGATGAATCCAAGGTAGTCATCTTATCCATGATCATTTTAATTAGATCTATTTGGGGTTGTGCACCAAAAATATTTTAAGGTACATATTATTGTGTTGGTTGGGTAGCATATTGATAATTGGTAGGAGGTTGAAGAGCTACCACATATTGATAGGTAGACATAGGTGGTTGGGTAGATGCTATGTAGGGGTAGGTGGTTGTAGGTGGTTGGGTAGTGGGTATAGGTACATGCCCTTATGGGTTAGGGATGTAACCTAGGTTAGGTGTGATGGGAACTTATTTAGAGGTTAATTTGGGTTGGGTAGGAGCTATAGTTGGGTTCATAACTAAAGGAAAGGTGGTGACCTTTCTATTGATCAGTGATAAGGTAGAAGGTATAGACACCAAAAAATTCTAAGGTTGAGTAGTGCCTAATGGATTGGGGGTAGCTAAAGGAAGGTTGGAAATGCTAGTAGTAGGTGCTCCCATGGTGAGGGGAGTATAGGTGGTTAATGGTTGGGTTGTTCCTAGGGTAGAGAAGTTTTTGGTGGGGGTGGAAGGTGTAAGGGTGTTAGTTTGTTGGGCAAGTTAGTTTTTCATAGTAGTATCAAAGGGATTATTGGTAGATGAGGATGCTTTGGTGGTTAATGATTGGGTGGTGACTATGGTAATATAAGGGTTCCCCATAAGGTGGGTCCATAGGTGGAACTGAAGTAGGGGTATGGTCAGGCATGGTGATGAGATAATGTTTAATGTCCACAAGGTTGTTATCTAAGAAGGTAAAAAAGTATATATCTCTTTGGGGAACTACCTGAGGGAAAGAAGGGATTCTTGAGGGGTGAGGAGAATATTCTATTTTAGAGATATACTCCATAGGGGAGGAGGTAGAAGAGGTTGATTGGCTTAGTGATGGGTTTTGTTATAAATTATTTCACTATTGGCAAGTTATAACCATATAAAATAAGGGAGAGAGAATACAAATACAATCTCACCACTCAAATAGAGAGAAGACAAGAAATGAGCAAGGAAATCAAACACACACTAAAAAGTATGTTAAGTCCTAGATTTCCTTTTAGTCTCTCTTTTGGATTATGCCTTAATCTTTTAAGAAATTGTGCGACTAAAATTGGTTTATAGAGAAGGTAATATAAAATAATTCTATGGTTGGTTTTAGGTTATGTTTAGGCTCTCAAAAGGATCTATATTGGAAATCAATATGTGGCTTGGTATTGGGGCCTACCCCATCACTTCACACACCATAGGGATAAGGGTTTCAAGTGCTTAGCAAATATCTATTGATTTCTAGAGTTTATACTCAACTAGATAGATGAGTTGGTTTCCCCTTGGTAATGACCTACAAGTAGTATTTTTGAGAAAGGATAAGGTGATCACTAGGTGATGAAATCACAGTCGGGCTTTATGCCAAGTTATTTAGATGTTTGATTGATGTAGGTGGTTTTGGTCTATGTGTGTGATACAAGTGATGCTATAATTAAATTACTTTGATTTAATTTAACTAAGTGAGCTAAAATTGAAAGCAACCAATATATGTAGTTGATTTTAAACCCAAAAGAAATTTATATTTCATTTATGAGCATAAAATAGGGAGAAGAACATGTAGATGCAAACAAAATAACCCAAGTAGAGACACAAGGGTCCCACTAGACATGCCAAATATTTTAGAGAATTTCATCTTATATTTCAAGAAAAGGAAGAGAAGAAACTAGATATGAGTATAGTAGAAAAACCTATTTAGTTATGTGCACATCGAATTAGATGATTATGGAGAACTCTTCTTTGGCTTGGGAAGAATAACCTAAAAATAAGATATAAATAAATCAAATGGTTAGTTAGATATATAGATTTATGGATTACATAGTTCTAGCTAGATCTCGAAATCAAGAGCTTCCTCAGGGGCTATCAATCCACACATTTTAAATAGTTATGTTTAGAAAATAGAATATAAATTACTTACATTAATAATCAGAGGATACCAAAATTGAATACAAGAGATGCTTTATAAATAAATAGATTAAAATGACTAATATATAAATAAGTGAGTCAATACTAATGTTAAATGAGTTAGGTATGCTTCAAAATATAGGTTAGGGGTCTACCAATAGGTAGATGAAAAGAAAGTTGGATTTAGTTGAGGGTAGGTCAGTGAAAATAGATTATTGTTATTTTCTACCAAAATGATTGTCGATAGTTTGTGTGACCATTGATAGTTGAGGTGATCATCGGTGGTTGAGATAAATATCAATGGTTGGATAGACCGTCGGTGATCAAAGTGACCATCGATGGTTACTGTGTGTTGGGTTTGGGTGATAAAAGGTTAGATTGTCAAGATCATAAAACGTAATTATGGGAGATTGGTTTGTGTTGGGATGATTGTGAAATGGTAACAAATTAATTGATAAATTGAAAATAAATACTTATCTTGTTATAATTTAATCAAATGAATGGTTGAGGTAGTTGGCTCATTGATAGTATTTGGCATGATTCTGACAAAGTAACGATACTTGGTTGTTGATCAAGGGATGGAAACAAGTTGGCTCTCTATCATAATTCTAGATTGTTGGAAGAAGTGAATTGTAAATAAATTATAGATGAAAAATCTCTTAAATCCATGGACTGATCCTTTTTCACCTCCTACTCCTCTCTTCTTATTAGCAAGGAAGGAAAGGTGAAACAAGACATTAACAAGGGGTCCAACTTGATATCTAATTTTAACTTTAACATATAAGGTCTCACATGTAACTTATACATTATAATTATATAAAATCAATTTTATATGGTGGAACTTGACTGTTGATGGTCAGGGTGACTGTCGATGGTTGAGGTGACCATCGGTGGTTGAGATCCAAGGTAATATTAGGTTAAAAAGATGGGTTTAATCAGTAGGTTAAACTGACTAGGGTTAGGTAGGTTTGAGGTTAAATGGTCAGGTTGGGGGTCTTGAAATGGTCCAGGGTAATTATGACATTCATAACCATCATGTGCAAGTTTTTTGTGTCTACACATTATATTGCAGTCCACTTATAACATAATTATCTAGAAGCAGTTTTGTATTCTATGTCTAATCTTAAACCTACAAAATCACCTCTCTTAATAATTTTTACTTTTATATATTCAAAACATTTAGATAAAATCTATAGTCAAGCTAAGATATCTCTTCTTAGTGTTTTTTAAAAATAGAACCTTTTCCATATTTAGTGTTTTTTAAAATCAAAATTATTAAATATTGTACACTTCTAAAATTTTGATATTTTCTAGATTTACATCTATTAGTATACATTATAATTTATATTATTTTATAAAAAATAGGGTAAAACATATTGGTGAACCCAAACTATTGTTTTTGAGACCTTAATTTTTATGATTTGGTTTTCAATTTTGATATCTTTTTTCTTTTATCTTCCTAAAAACTATGTTCTAGTAGTTTTGAAACTCATAAGAGATATCATTATGGGTAAAGTGGACTTTAGTTTTATGTGAATCATGGTGTGATGGATACTACCCAAATAATCAATCCATTATAAAAACCTATTCATGGATTGTAGTTTCCACATACATATGGTATATTAGAAATACCTAAGTTTTATGTTTATCCATAGGAATCTTTTGGTCATTTGTTCTTGTAGTGCATTGGTAATTGGTTATCCCTAAGAAGTTACTCTCAATGTACCTCATGAGATAGGATAATGTAGATATAGAAACCATTGAATCCTATGTATTGTTTTCACTATTTATGATTGGGATCAATCTATCTAAGAGCCTACAAAGTAAAGGCATCATTGACTCATTTCATCCTTAATCCATGTTGAAAATTTTCAAAAATTCAAATTCAAATATTGGTAGTAATAAGTGCATTTTGCTTACATATTTTGAATTTAAATATTACATTTTGAGTCAATTTCCAAGTTTTTATTTGTATTCAATATAAATTGAAATTAATCAAATTTAAATACATAATAAAGGCTAAAAATAAAAATAAAAAATTATATTTAACTTAAGCATTTTCTAGGAAAATATTTATAAATTCTAGCATGACTTGGAAACAAGAACAACTATATATTTAGAATGTTATATGGTATACCACACACCCAATCGATGTACTAATCATGGATATTAAGATAAATAAATTTAATAAAAATAAAGAGGATGAAGTTAATTTTAAAACAACATAGAATATCTTAATGCCAACCCACATAAGATTGATTTATTAATCTACATTACAAGAGATGAGAAATTTCATATACCTTAAACTTATAATTAATAATATCAATACCATTCATATATCGATTCCTATAGTTACATATGTACTAACATCTCTAGGTATGGGGACATCACTTGGCTTACAATAGATAAACATGCCTATTTATACACAAGCATCCTACACACCTCCTTGATTAATATGAAAGGTCTTATACCAGCTTTGCCTAATGCATATTCTCTTGAGAAAACTATCATAATCTTACATGATAAATTATTTTAATTAGATCAAGGTGTTTCTAAAAATACTTAATGGATTCTTATACTCTGGTTCATACTCTTTTGTCACCCAAAATATCATGTTACCTATTACCAACAGGATTTGTAGTTTCAAAGTTACCACTCTATGAGGGTAAAATGTGATCCTAAGCAACATATTTACTCATTCCATGTAGCCTATTTTGAATATGCCTAAAAATATTAATTTTTTACTAAGTTATTTCCAAGAAGCCTCAAAGATTATGTCTTACAATGGATATATGATCTCTCTCTCCAACCAATTAGAGCATTTGACCCTTTGGAAGATTATTTTTTATCACACATTTCTATCAAAATTGGTGAAAATATATCTTATACACAAATTTATAAACTCAAGCAAGGGTTAACTGAGCCAATTAAGGAATATGATATTTATTACAAGACTATTCTTGTAAAGATGACAAATTTTATGGTAGATAATGAATTGAAAATTATTTTCACACAAATATTGTTAGCTCCACTCCATGAACTAATATTTTTTGATAGATTCAAATCCTTAAATGAGATATACCACATATTCTAATAAATATGTGTTAATCTCTTAGCTTTGAATAAGCTCAAATATGTGCCAAATGTTCCATTTAATTCAAATATCAAGTTTCAAATGAAGCCAAACTATAAATTTAAATCTAATGATAGAAAGAATGAAGAAAAAGTAATATTTAATGCAATATCAAAGCTATCGAATAAGATTAAATTTAAAACTCCACTAAGGATACAGTTTACAAGGTTACGATAACCTCCTCATATCTTGTTATAAAAATTAATTGATTTCAATATCATATCATTACATCTGCCATTTAAGCTTAATTTGACAAGCCTCAACCTAAGTGATTTTATAGTAATGCATATTTTGACTACCATAGATGCATTATACATTATATGAACAATTGTTACAGGTTAAGGCATAAGACACAAGATATTATCAATGATAATACTATTGAGTTAAGCACTCCCATAGAGAAAGTCAAACCACAACAAAATGATATTGTAAAATTGAAAATATTCAATCAATAATTTTACAAATCATGGTACACCAAGTAACATACACATTTCATAATAATATCATGTGTATAACATCCATCCTTATCCTAATACATATGTGCATCCAATATACAAAATTATTGGTACATATACATACACATTAGCATAATGTCCAATGATCACATTCAATGCAAATAAAATTGATGATGATGATTCAAATAGTAATGCTCTATTTATTTGAGCTTACATCAAAAATAAACCTATACATAATATCATGATTGATAATGGATAAAGCGAAAATGCATGCACAATGACAATCTTTCACAATCTTAGATAAATAGAGCAAGATTTACAAGCTAAATCAAGAATAGTCGAATCATTTTATGGGAATCCATATAATACTCTAAAGTATATAGTGCTACCTCTACATTTTGTTTTATCAATAATTTCTACTCCCTTTCTATTCTTACAAAATGTAATGGTCTTTAGTATGTTATTAGGACACCCTTCGATATAGAATATTCACATAGTAACATATACAAATCATAGATGCCTCAAGTATATATACTATATTTAGGTGGTCAAAATTCAAGAAATTCCATATAAATACCCTCTATAGTTAGTGGTAACTATTCCTCATCCCCCACCACCACAACATTTGGTTGTGGCACCTATTCAAGATAACCATAAAAATATAATTATGGAACCTACTCAAATGTGAAGTATAAATATAATCAATGTACCCATTCAAGATAATATTGTATAATCATTGTAGCACTTATACAAAATATTTATATACAACTAGCTCAAGGGATAAAGTTATACCTTATTAACTATCAAGATTCGTATCAAAGAGTTACTCAAGTTTCAATTAAATCTAAATCATCTATAATACATCCTAAGACAATATCTAGGATCATTCATCATGTTCCACAATGAACATAGAAAAGAAGACATTATCCAGTTATATAATAAACCTCACCACATCTTACACCTTCTCAAGATTTAAACGATTCTATGAGTAGTGATCATGACAATCATGATACCACACTTGATGCATTTTTATTTAGATACATCCACATGTAGTAATTTTCATCCATGGAAATTCACTCTTCAACACTGTAATCCAATCATGCACTATGGTCCTCATATTAATGGGATGATAGGATAATTCCCTTTCCATATACATCAAAAATAAAATAAAAATACTTCAAAAATAAAATATACAAAAAAAATCATATATTGAAAAAATACAAAAATATTCAAAAAATAAAAATGAGGACCTAAGCATGACATGAGGTGCTAGTTACTTATTTTCATGTGTTATCTATCACATATTTTGGTAGATAACATTTTTTTTATGAACACATATGTATTTCATAAGGTATATGAGTGTGATTTAGGACATACATTATACATACCTTCTTATATGTTAGACTCTCTTTTACCTAATGGTCATGTCTATGTTTGGGGCATCTAAATATACAAGTTACATTATAATAAATTATATCTTTCTATTAACTCAAATTTAATATCGAGCTACATATCTTAAAAATATCATCATAATAATACATATTTTATATTGTGATACATATATATGTTACTTTTTAATAATATGACATTGATACATATGGATGGACTTGATTAGTTTTCATTTGTTCTATGTTCCTTCTATGTTGTTTAATTTATTTCATGATAAGCTAGACATTGCTTACTTATAATGTGTGGTCCTTGGCCCTTGGTTGAAAATTACCTAACCATCTCTATGTGATCTTACTTGGTATGTGATAAATTTAAATGTGTCCATTTCTTGTGTCCCTTGGCCTATGTGTGGAATCTTTGATTGTGATACATTTAAACATGTCCATTTTTATGTGGATTTCAGCCTTATTTATGATAAAGTATGACATTGTGTGAAATTATGTGTTTTTAATGGTGTGTTTATTGAGATTTATTAATGGTGTTATGATACATATAATGCAATTTTATGTATGGTTACTTTACTGTGGATTCATTTCTAAATCTATTTAGACATGACACTTGTATGCATTTAATTTAATATGTTACATACATGCTTAAATTTATAACTACACTTTATATTATGACATACTCTCCAACATGGTGAACATAAATACTACATGATTATATATTTATCACGTGATGTAATTAACTCTTCTTTTTTGATGAGGATCTTTTAAGCTACATCCCTCATCTCATAAGGGGGTATCATTGGGCTTGTCTTATATATCCAAGCCTCCATGAGTAAATAATTTATATATTTGGGATAAAATAAATGTAAAAAAATACAAATTATAATTTTCAAAGATACAAAGTACAAGTTTTCAAAGATTCAAAATTAGATTCTATAAAAGAGTACATGTTTTCAAAGATGCAAATAAATTTAAAATCAATATATTAGATAGATATTGGAACATTGATACATATTATGGGGTCATATTACAAATATATTCACTCACTTTTAAAATAATCAAAGTATAAAATTGCACACACTTGAATTCATATGCATAGGCATATCCAAAAAAACTATAAAATCAAAATCATAGGTTGCAAATATAGTTCAAATTGAGAATATGGTTGTATATCATTCTATATAATTTCCATAAACTTAGGTGTTATGATAATAATTCATGTTTATACTTATTAAAATATGAAAAATTAAATTTTTTAAAGTTCAAAGTTGCAAAATTCAAAATTCAAAAGTTACAAGTTACAAGTTCAAAATCAAAATATTTATCACAATTCAAATTCATGAGTAATGTGGTAATGATGGGGGCATGAATAATATTAATTACCTTTATAATATGAAAAATATAATATATATCCATTTTTAGTTGTGTGATTCAATCTATTTTGGTAATATATGTTGAGGCTTAGTGATGCTTAATGGACATAGAATTACTTCTAGCGAACCTATTGTTTGGTTTCATCTTTTTTTTGGGTGATGTATGTTTGAATCTAGTGACACTCAATAGCATTGGAATAAATTATAGTGAATATATTGTGGTTATTTTTATAATAGTACATTGGGTACTACTCCTTATTCATGAAGGTTGAAATAATGCATCCTTCCAACTCAAGAACTTGACTAGTTATTTAAATTGGGACTTAATCACTCTCAATTCACCTTTTGGTTAAAACTATCAAAGTGATTGAATAAGGGGAAATAATTATACATCATTATTTATAAGTTATAGGGATATTTTTTTTCACCTATATTCAAGTGAACTCTTTCCTTTCTCTCTTTTCAAAATTTTTAATTTTCAAAGTTCAAGCTATCTCAAATTTTCAAAATGAACAAAATGACTGCTTCATGAGTTATTACAAGGTTATATAAATTTTTGGGCCCTATACAATTTAATTATCCCCTAAAATATAAAGTGTATTTTACATAATACTCGTGTTAAAATTCTTTATCCTTTACTCTATCATCTTAATTACTAGAAAACATGAGGGGAAAATGTAGACACCTAAATTTGGTCACAGGTACTTGAAAAAACTAATTCTTGATATATTCCTAAACACATGATTTTAACCCAATTACATGAATATTATTCACCTATCCTATAATATAATTATATATATGTGGGTTCAACCATTTGTTTTCCATTAATACTACACAAAACTTTCTAATGACAAATTTTTAAGCTATCTAAAATCACCTTTAGACTATCCCAAATAGAAGATAATTATCCCTAATCCTTTTATACAATTACACGTTAGGTATAAAAGATAAATTTACACTATTATCAACTTAGGTTTATCACATACCATACCAAATAATTGTTAGTTTCTAGATTTTAAGTCAATCTTTTGGGTCCTTCCACATATTTTGCATGGTCAACTAAAAAAAATTATCAAAATGTTTTCTTATAAATACAAATCAAAGGTTATTCATTTTACTCATTGGAAATTAACTTATCTAAATCTTGCATACCATTTACCATCAATAAAATCTACTCTATTATTCTAAAATTCAATATCATTCATAAGGAACATCCATAATCCAAGTGAAGAGCCTTCTAAAACAATTCAATAACTAGCATTTTCAGGTATAAAATTCATTTTCTAGTTGTATACATAGAGGATGCATAATTTCACATTCACTCTAGGTGGGATAACTATGTGGTATTGATTTTCCTCCTTATAGTATAGGATATATAAGCAGGGGTCAATCATCAAGGAGGTGATTGAGGTCAACTCAACCCATTAAACTCCCTTATTTTTTCAAGTTTTCAAGTCATCAAAGTCTTGTTAAAGTTTTAAAGAAAAGATAAGTACTAATAATTTATGTATGGTATTAATCAAAGTTAAATATCTCATATTTATCTCTAGACATAGGAGTATCAGGTGCAAAAATATTTTGTCACAGTCAATAGGGATAAGTCCATAGTCAAGAGACTTAAGCACACTACAGTGTTGTCCACTTACAATAGTTGTGTCTAGGAATATTCTTTACTTATACCTCTGATATGTCATTTCTATAATTCTAATTTTTATATATATTTTTTACTAGTTAGTCATCACAATAAGTTGGGACAAGTTTTTGATCAATGGACTTGAATGAAATACACTAAAATTCACTTACAGTGGACCTATCTAGAAGTTATTTTTTATTTTGTGTCTAATCTTAAACCTTCAAAGACACCTTTCTTACTAATTTTTGCTTTTAGATGGTCATAATAGTCAACATAAATTTGTGTCCAAGCTAAATATATATATATATTCTTAGTGTTTTCTAAAAATATCAAATTTCCATATTCAATATTTATCGAAATAAAAATTGTGGACTATTGTACACCTTTAGCATTCTCATATTTTATAGTTCTTATACCTACTAGAAGACATTATTGTTTTTTAAAAATTTAGATTAATAGGTGAATTAACCCTAATTAAGAAAATTTGAATAGAATGTAATATAATGTTGTAAATAAACTTTTGACAAACAAAATGAAATTAAATAACTGAATTTGACAAGGTAAAAAAAATTCAAGCAAGATAACTACGAATTTAAAAGATGAATTTATTTTTTTACTCCATAGATCTAATTATGTTTGACTAACTAAATGCATAAATTGGAAAATAATCACAAACCCATAAAATACCCATAATTTGGAGCTAAAACTAAATAAGGATAATATTGACAAACTAGGACATTAGTGGGAGTCATTATTGTCCATGTTGGACATTTTTATATTTTGTATAAACATAGGAACTGAAGTCATAGTTAAATTTGAAAACTAGAATTAGGTTTGCATGTGAAGTTTGCTATTTCATAAGTGTGTGAAATACCTACAGATAGCTTCTCCAATGTTGAAACCTTAATAGGGAATGCAACAATTGAAAGACCTATAAATATAAAAAGAAGAAGTGTACTTGGGTTGAGTTGGCCCCAATCATCCCATGATGATTGAACACTACCTACATATTCAATATTCTAAAGAGGTATATCAATCCTAATATGTTTATCTCACTTATATTGCTTTGTGAAATTGTGTTCGTTTGACTATATGAATGCATATAAAACCTAATTTAATACTTGATCATGGTTTTATAAGGGTTGGATAATACAAGGTTTTGACTTGCCTAAGGATTATTTAAAATTCTTAGAATATGAATTAGGAAAATAGAGGAATTTTTCTCAATGTGAAACAATGTAAATGAGCCTTTATATTTAAATTACCAAGTGGAATAATAAATGGCTTGAGTGTGCCTTTATATAAATCCAAAAGGGGTAACCACACACTAGGAATATTAAAAATGGAAGAATAGCTAAGGGAGGGTTTAATTTCAAAAATTGATCACTAGAGGGTTAATGATAAGAACATCTCATATGGACATGAAAACCTCTAATAGTTATCTCTATTGGATGTTGTTATCCCCTAGGGATAAGCATTGGGTTTTGGATTTGGGTTAATGTTGAGTATGATGTCAATATGGGAACTCATATTTTTAGACTTAGTACATTTTGGTTTTTTATATTTTTTGGAAGGATATTTAATTGATTTATAACCTTAATTAATTTTTTGGTCATTTTTGGACACTTTTAATTGATTTCTTAAAAAATTGTTGGAATTGTCAATTAATTCTACTTCACTGTTTGAGTACTTGAATGAGTTTCAAAGTGGTGGGTGCATTTTTAGTGTTATTTAAGTGAAATTAAAGTGTATTTAATTAATTTATCATTTTTTAAGTAATTTAGGATGCCAAAATTTTATAAATATAGTTTTTGGTAGTCAATTGATAGTGGCTTCTTACATGATAACCAAAACATTGTCAGTTAATGTTAGTGGTACCCTTAGTTATTTATTGAATTTATATGTAGTATTATTTAAGTTGTCTTGGAGTATATTTTTATAATTATAATAATAGATTAATTATTATTAAATTACATTTATTTATTTAGTTTTTTAATTTATTCTTTTATTGAAATAATTTGTGAGTAAGTTATCTTGTAAAAGGCTTGTTTTAAAACTTATTTATTTAATAAAGTTGCACACAATAGAAGTTTGGTACATTAATTAGAATTGAGAATGTTTTTGTATATTTTATATAATATTATTTTATGTATAAAATAATTTACTTCAGAAATCATATATTTTCAAGTTTGAAGTTATTATGTATATATTTTTTGACCAACAATTTCACTCACAACATAACCAGTTTGACAGTTAGTAATTTTGAGACAATTTTGTTGATACATAGTTTCAATTTTAGAGAGAAACAATTTTGATTTAAAATACACCAATTCATTAAAAAACTTCATTTATAAGGTTATTTTTAGTGATTATAACATTTATATATGTGACAAATGACACTTTAGAATAAAAATAGGTTTTCACTAATGCTTAGAATAGGGTGAAGTGGAAAAATAGGCACTGATTAAATGCACAATTTAATTAAAGTGGAAAAGGGGTAAAAATAACATCATGACTAAATTTATATAAATTAAATTACTAGATTAAATTAAATATATACCTTAGTGTGTAAGATGCACTTTTCCTTTGATATTACTTCAACTGTGCAAGGCATCATAATATTTGGCAAACCCTAAAAACACATGAAGTAGTTACTTTGTTGTTTTAGAAATTGAAATTGAAATTTTTTTAATTTGAAAATTGATTGAATATTATTATTTTAAAATGTTTGAATTTTAAAATTACTTGAATCTTAAAATTTGAAAAAGTGTAAATTTGAAAATGAGATCAAGGGAATAATAAACCCGATATGTGTGAAACCAATGTTGTTTTTGTGACTTTTCTTGGATATGATGTTTCCTTTTGGAGAGACTCGCTTCGTATGAATCACTTGGAGAAGATGTTTTCTTAGCTAAATCATTGGATAAAATTAGGGGTAAACAAACCCCAAATTTAATTTTCACATGTAAAATATAAATAACAGCCATTAAGGGATGTCAAAACCTCAATTTCCCTATGTCATTATTTGTAACCCCAAGATGTGAAATGGGTTGAAATCCAAAATAGATTATCATGCATAATGATAAAGGGAATTGAACCTCTAAGTTATGCATTATGCACATAAATTGAATCAACCATTACATATGGTTTATATATTTAACAACTTTTTTCAAGAATGCATGATCAAAAAAGAATGCATCCTACCATGTCCACATCTAGAAAAATAAAATTTAAAAATATGGCACAAATCTGTATCATATCCCCATTGTAACCATAATATTTGAAATTATAAATAGATGATCATTATATTTGAAACTTAGAAATTGTGTGAATTTTTACTTTATTCTTGAAATATGAGTGCATATGCATGGCATACACCCGCATAATATTACTAATAACTATTTTTTTTCCTTTTGTAACTTTTTGAAACTATATATTATACCAAAACTATTTTTTTCTATTGAAAAGGCTAATCTAATTTATGATAATACCATCAAAATATAATTGATCCTAAAAGTCATTCATCTTAAAATAAAATTTAACTTAAAACATGAATAGGAAGATGTAACTATTGATAAATATAAAATATGTGAAAAACATATTATCATAGTAATATTTTCATAATTTTAAGATTGTACATGACATGAGGCAGGGCCTATATAAATTTATCAATGAAGATCAAATAATTAGAATGTATAATTCACATATTATGTTAGTGTTGAATGATATGGATCATGGCACTCATCAAACTCAACAAGCTCAATAATCATACAAGCAAAATGATAGAAACATTGAACAATTTTCTAAGGGCTAAACACAATGTATATGTTCAAATGTCACATACAACAAAGGGCCAAGGACCAAAAATAATGAACATGTTCATATGTCACACACAATAAAAATGATATGTTCAAACAAGTTTGTATCTAAGGGCCAAGGTCCAAACACAATAGATAAGTAAGATGTAATTTAATATGTACAAGTAATAGCATCAATGATACATAGAATTATAAATGTATTCTAAACCATGCATTTGTCATGTGATCATATCCTATAAAATAGAATATTCATATACACTATGTAAGATAGAGATGTTATCAAGACATTTCTAAATAGTATAAAGTTCAACATTATAGGGGTCATAAAATGATAACACATGTGGATAAAATGCACCCAATTTACCAAAGCTACTAGGTAGAGGCAAGTTGAACACTTTGATCCTTATAAATTTTGTATGCCATTCATAACACTCATAAGTACCAATGAAATGCATGGGCGATATAGAAATAATATGATATCAAATAATATGTTGTAAAGATGTAAACTAGAGGTCTAATCATTTTCATGTCCTAAAGTTATTTTTTAAAATGTTTTGAATGTTTTTTCATCTATAATTTAACATTTTTTCTATATTTTTGAACTATTAAAACTAAAAATACTATAAAATAGTAAATAAAGGTGTTGAAAGTATAATTTATAAATATATGAATAGGTTGCAACATGTGTCAGTGTGAAAAATACATTGGAAATTATTATATAACTATATATGAGAAAAATGCCCCCATTGTAACATTTAGAATCATGTAAGAAAAAATATAGTATGATAAAGAATAATATGTACATAATCATATTATCAAATGTAAACTTATTGACATATGTCGCATGTATGAAATATATAAATATGGAAAATAAATATTTTACATGGAAAATAGTGATTTGCATATTGAAACTAAGTGGAAAAGCTTAAATTAAAAGTATTGATGCTTTATGTTTTAAAAATTAAAATTTTTAGATAAAAAGTGACACAAAAAATGATTGATCAACTAGGATAGTAATTTTAGTCAGTTCTATGATGTACTAGACTATTCTTCCCTTGAGGAAAAATGACATTTTATCAATGAAGACTATGAAAATAGAGAGATAAATAGAAAATTATGGAAAAATTGATCACAATTTTGAACTATTCAAATATAGAAAGTGAAATAAAATATCCAAGGGGCCAATAAGTCAATAATAACCAAGGGATTATAATAATTGATAAATTGATTGCATCTGGAAGAAAATAGAACATTATGCAACAATCACAAAGCTTAGTACAATTAGATTATGTTGCTTAAAACCACAAATATCATCAAGGGGATGATTATGTGTAGGTATTGTATCATGATTGTTATATCCCTATATTCATTCTACATATTAATTATGTCATTCCAATCATATTCTACATAATAATCATCATAATCATAATCATCCTCTTGATCTTAAAATTATGTTATACCACTCTTGTCTTCTTTTATATATGTATATGAAAAACTTATTGTATCATGGATTGGAGTTATATTATTGAATTTATATTGCTCTAGAGTATGTTGATAATTTTTAGGGTCTTTCATATTATTATGAACTAGATAATAATCATATATCACTACTTGTATATTAGAAAGGTAGGTAATATTTGCTTTTTTGACCTCATGTCTTAAATATGTAACCATAGATTTCATAGTGTTAACCTTATATTATTGCTCTATAAATTAACTATATGCTAGAGTGAGCCACAGTTGAGTATCTATTTAGATAGGATCAAATGCATGAATTGTAACCTATATGAAGTAGTGAAATATGAAAAATAACTCAAAAGGGAAGAAGTTTGTCTTCACAAACAAAAAATTGTATTAGCATCATTAGCCAAAAATAACATAAGAAGGTACATTATATAGTGAGTAATTATGTCACCAAAAAATGTAATTAACTCAACTCACAATTAAAAAATGACATAAATTACATTACCCTAATGACCCATTATTAACCTAAACAAGATAATTAAACTATGAACGTAAAACCTCATAGTGGGTAAACTCCTACAATAACAACCCCTTAAGCATAGATTAGATCGTAGAATAATTGGGTCTTAGAATAAAGGCATAATGAGGTATCCAAGTACATAGAGATGATACCCTAGAGGAGTAATAATTCAAAGTTGCTTAAACCTAAATAAGAGCTCACAAATGAAGATACTTGCTCTTAGTAAAAGATTTGGTGAATATATCAATAATTTGATCTATTGTCTAGATATAATGGAGATCAATGAATTACTCATGGATGAGTTCATAAATTAAATATATGTGAATCTTGATATGCTTGTTTTGTTTATGAAAGACCAAATTATTGTAGATATTGATTGTGTTTGGTTGTTAGAAGATGATTGTTGGTCATCAAAACTAGATGCCAAACTCAGTGAGAATCCCCTAAATAAAAATAACCTTAGTGGTAGCATTAAAAGGTCCTTTGTATTCTACTTCAATAGAAGATAAAGAAATAACATTATATTTCTTACTTGAACAACTAATCAAACTTGAACTAAGGGAGAAACTATAGCCTGAATTAGACTTACAATTTGAATATCACTTGCCTAATCTGAATCTGTATAACCAATTAAGTCAACATCGACACTCATTCCATAGTGATTCCTAAAATTTTGAATACCTTAAATGTAGTGTAAAATCCTCTTATCTACTTTACAGTGTAGCTCATGTGGTTCCTACATAAATCTAGAGACCATGTCCACTACATATGAAATATCAGGTTTAGTGTGTGTAAGGTGAATGAGACTACCAATAAGTTGTCGATACAAGGTAGAATAAACCAAATGAGATGACAATTAGACTAGAGATTAACACTATATATAAAAGGAGTTGGATCTATATTATATTTAACCATGTTAAATCATGCAATAAAATAAAAAACATACTTAGATTGTGCAATAGTGATCCCAAAGTCAGACTGAGAAATTAAAATCCTGATGAAGTAGTGCAACAAGCCAAAGTCACTCATTGAGAACCTATCAAACAAATTAGTTTTAAATAATTTGATGGTGGATTAAGAACTCCCTCTAATCAATAGGTCATCCACATAGAGATCTAAAATCAATCATTAATCATCCTACTATAAAATATATACATTCATATCATAATGGCATCTAGTGAACCCAACCAAAAGAAAAATAAGTCCATCTTGGCATACCAAGCTTAAGGAACTTGTTTGAGGCCATAGATAGATTTATAAAGTTTGAAAACTAAGGAATAATCTTCCATAAATACTTTTTATTACTCCATGTATATTTCCTCTTAGAGGTCACCATGAAGAAATAAACTCTTCACAACCATATGATGAACATCCTAGTGATGTGTTATGGTAATGGTGAGAGTGAGTCAGATTGAGTTCATTTTTAAAAATGGGGTGAATGTCCTAGTATAGTCAATCCCAAGTATTTGATAAAAACCATATGCTACCAAATATGATTTTAACTTGTCTATAAACCCATATTCTTTATACTTGTCCACATTGATCAAGTTTTTTTCCCTTAAGAAGAGGGACTAAATCTTGAGTGTTGTTCCTTAACAAAGATCCATACTCCTTTTTTATAGTAGTATCCCACTTAGGAGTTCTTGATGCCCCACAAATTAATTAAAAATTAAAGTATATGTAATGAAATTATGTGCATGTTTTATAATTGTGAATGGATTCACCTAGTATTTGATGAATCTCTAACCCACTAGCACTTTGTAGTGTCTATCTAGCCTGAATAGGACTAGTTCTTAGAGATTCATGAAGATACTCCTCATCCTCTAAAGATATTATGGGATAATAAGGAGGTTGTTTCTCATCACTACTCTCATAATCATAACTATAGGAATAATCTGGATCATTAAAAAGATACTTAAACAAATTTGAATCATCAGAACTATCATCAAATCTCAATGTGTTTAAGGAAGAGGGAGGAGTACAATGTGTAGAATCTAAAGGAATCTCTTGAAAATGAACATTTCTCTAAATTAATAACTCATAAGTAGTGGAATGGAAAATTTTATATCCCTTAACACCCTTAAGATATCCAATAAAGATGTAAGGATGACTCTAAGGTTCCATTGCCTTACATTTATTCTTTAGAATGTTGGCCATAACAGGCTATGAAAACACTCAAAAGTGATTTATTTTGGGTTTTCAACCATTATAATATTTAAAATGAGTGAACCTCCTTAAATTTTTATGAGGAACTCAGTTATAGATATAACAAGCATAGTTGATGGCCTCAACCCAATACTAAGGTTCAAGAGACTTAGAATGTAGCATAAAGTTGGCCATTTACTTTAAGGACATATTATTTCACTCTATAACACCATTATATTTATGATTATTTAGAATTGTATGTTGTATTTCAATCACCCATAAGGTTTAGAATTATTTAAAATGGTTATTAACATACTCACCACCATTGTTAGTGCACAAAATCTTGATGGTTTTACCTATATATTTTTTTACAATCACCTTCAAGAATTGAAAATTATCAAATATATTTGAATTCTAATTAATAAAAAACACCCAATTATACCTCAAAAATTCATCTATGAAAGTAATGATGTATTTGGTCATGTTGAATAAATGTTTTAGAAATGGACTATCAATGTCATTGTGGATAAGATCTAATATTTATGTAGCTCTCCATGATTTACATTTGTCATACTTATCCTCAAGATGCCTACCAACTATGAAACCTTGGTAAATGTCATCATAAATTTTTACTTTTGGCAACCTTGAAACCATGTCTTTATGACTGAGTTGCTTTAGGTAGTGATAGTTGATATGGCTAAATTACTCATGCCATAATTTACTCACCCCATATAAATGAGTGAGGAGTGAAGTAGATGGTTGATTAATACAAAATTTAGAGAAATTATACAATTATGATTAATAATGTGATTTCCAAAATATAAAAATGGAGTCACTTTCTACTTCCTTAATAACCATTGAATTATGTGTGAACTCAATTATCTTACTTAAACCAATGTGAGTGATCTAATAAATAGATAGGATATTGGTGGATAAAGAGGGAACACATGTAACATCATGAAATGTCCCATCATTCACTTTAATATATCCTCTCCCACTAATTTTGGTAGAATTATTATCACCCAGTAGGATGGAAGGCATAGAACAAGGATCCAAAGATGATAACATATCCTATGATGAAGCCATGTGGTGCAATGCACCTAAGTTAATTACCCATGTAGAAGGTTAGATTATAACTTCAATAAATTTTGTTCCCTTATATGTTCCATTTATACTTTATTTGTCCTTATAAGATTCATGTGATGATGAAATTTGATTGGAAGAATTAGGGACATGGGTATTGTGTTTCTTGAGCATCTTAGTCAGTTGGTCAATCTACTTCTTCATGCATTTGGATTAATCATGTCCAAATTTTTTGTAATAGGCACATGTGATTCACTCTTTCTTAAGCTTATCATCTAAAGAGGATGAATATTTTGATGATTTTGACTTAACATTGTATTTTTGACCCTTTATTTGCTTTGGGTCCTTATTATATTTCTTCTTCTTACTACCATAAACCTTCTATTTGTCATGACTCACAATTAAGGCATGATATTTAGATGAGTTAAATGTACCCATTTTAATAAGCTTGTCTTGATCTCAAATCAATTCAACATCAAAGTCATCCAAATACGACATGGTATATGTAGTTTTAATGGCACACTTAGTAGCATGAAAGGTTGAAATGAAGACAAAATATCTAGATCCCAATTTGGAAAGTATGGAAATAATCAATTAATCATTCTTGTTGTCAATGTCACACAAATTCAACTATAACCTATGTGATTTGAAATTTATGAATAAGTCATGTATAATATCAAAAAAAAATTAATCTCAAACTAATGAGCTCATTCTCCAACTCATGACCTCACATTTTGTTGTACCTCCCAAAGATGTTTTCCAATGTGGTCCAGATTTTATTAGGAGTAACTACATATTCAATATGAAAGAGTAGATTGAGATACATAGACAAGCATAGTAGACCATAGGATTCATCACTTTTGTTAAAAAACTTTACCTCTCTACATCAAGTTTCATTTATTTTTTTGTGCCCATCATAATTCAATGTAATATTTTCTCCTCAAAAGGATTTTCACTTTGACTTTCCACTCATGATAGTTGAATGGTGTAAGAAGTGAAATTGAGCTTTGATCCATGGTGTTGAAAGGAAGTGTGTGATGAACTACATGTGTTAAAATATAATGAATGTGAAACCTCCCATATATATATATATATATATATATATATATATATATATATATATATATATATATATATATATATATATATATATATAGACACACACACACAAGGCACTATAATATTACTAATGCATATATCTTGAAAAAACTTTCACTTTAAAAAAAATGGCACCTCAAAAGGAGAAAAATGCTAAAAGTTATACGTGTTTGAAGCTATAAATGGCAAGGATAAACTCCACTTTGAAAAATTTTAAAAACAATAGGTTGAATTTTTTTGTAATAAACTTCCCCAAAAAAACTTAATCCCTCTTGGATTAAAATTTAAACACTTTTGGATTGGAAGTGACAAGGGGCTTAAATCCCAGATCACCAACGGCTAAGACCTAAAATGGTGTTCCCCTCCCCTCTTTGATTGATTTGATTGATGTGGGAGTGATGCCACCCCAAAATTGGCTCCAATGTTTAAATTAATAGTTCCACTTTTTACTTAATCAAATTTGGTGTTCTCCTCAACATCATAGAGTGTCACAATAAATGAAGAGAAAGTGGGTAGAAATTGGGGCCTGCTCAAGTAGGTGGTGGATCTTATGGAATGTATGTGCAATAGGAAGAAATTACATTATATAGTGAGGAATCAAGTCACCCAAAAAGTTAAATAAATCAACTCACAATTATAAAATGACTTAAATTACATTTCCCTTAATGACCTATTATTAACCTAAACAAGTTAATTAGACCATGTAGTTAAAACCACATAGTGTGAAAAATCCTCCACTAATAGAAGATATAATGATCGATTACTTAGAAACCATATTTGTATCATTAGAATTTTTAGGAACATTTTTATTTTAAAATTCCTTAAATAGGAACCCTCTCATAAATGTGTTTTCTTGCTTATCTTGAATTTGTTTTTGCAAATTATCTAGATTGTCTTTTAGGAACTTCTCCTTTTCTATAAATTCAAATTGATTAATTTATTATTCCTTAGGTTATTTTAACCTTTATTTTTAATCTTGTTCCTTTAGTAACCTTTATTTCTCTAATGTTTCTTTTTGAATCTTTTATTACTCTATTTTTTTCATTTGAAGCTTTTCTTGTTCTAAATTTTCCATTTGAATCTTGTCTTGCTCTAAATTTTCCTTTTGTATCAATACTTGATATTTTTATTCTTTTTTAATTTGTGATTTAAAATATGAAATTATAGTGTGAGTGGGTTTATTGATTGAATTATATATTAAAGGATCACCACTATCAATTATCGTTTGTATTTTGTTCTTTAAAGCTGAATGACTATATATATGATTCCCATGCTCTCTATGATATGCATAATTGTTATTTGATACTTTTAGAGGATGTATAGGAGGTATTTTTATCATTTTTTTAAGCATTTATTAAAATTCACTTTAACTTTTGTTATTATATTATATATTTTTTAAATCACTATTTGTATGTGTATATCAATTTTATGGTTTAAGATAGCTAGATGAAGATGTATATACATGATTAGCACTAGCATATTTTGGATTATTTTTATATGTGATATTATGTTCTAATGATGTGATCCTTGAACTAAAATATTTATTTTGATTTTATAATTCTTCTATTTAATTTCTCTTGGTGATGATTTGATCTTTAAGGGATTCACAAGCACAAACCCCAGGTACTTTTGATTAAACATGCATGCAAACACCATCAAGAAGGTGCATGGGAGGTAGATGGGATTGAGTAAGGACATGTTGGTTACATTAATTTAAAAATATATGGTGATTCATCTTATCTCTTGTGATAGTGATAGCATGGACTTGGTTAAAGGGAAAGTAGACATCATCACATTAAGAAGGGATAGTGGAAGAAATGAAATAAATTATTGATGCAGGAGCATCCAAGATAAAAGAAAATATTACATCAAAAAAATGTTATATTTGGTTTTTCATTTGTGTTGTGTCAGTGTCCTTATTTAATTATCTTGTGAATCTCTTATAATGATGTTTTAAAAGTATTCCTTTCCTGCGCAATAGTACAAATATATTTCGTATGCTTCTATCAACTACATTGACTCTCAATTCATATAAATTTAGAAAGATGACTATTCAATGCAATGAAAAACTAGTAAGAGAGACTTCATGAGATGATAGCATATGAATTTAAATATATGTGCATTAAGCTTTATATATTTTGGAGAAACATCATTAATGTACAATGAGTTATGCAATTTGTTGTTTAGTATGGAATGTCACTTGAGCATCAAAGACTCAAAAATTTTATTCTTTAACATAGAAGCACATGAGTATAAAATAATTATATAGGTACTTAGAGCTTCATTTTTTATCCTACTTGTTAAGTTTTATATTGTCTAGAGGTATAGAGTTATCGAATGATAGTTACATGTGATTTTATTTGTTTTGTGACATGTAGAAGGAGTTGTTGATGATATTTTGTTGTTTAATCCTAAAACATCTAAAAAATGAAATCCACTAAAATCTTGAGCATTTTTTTGAGATTAGAGAAGTTGAAGAGATACCTCATAAAGGGATGTTATAGGGATACTAGAATTGGTCAATAAAGTCAATTTGAAGAGAGAAAATGAGATAGTGAGGAGGAAAAATGGGAAAGACTGGGATAAAACAACCTTATTTCATGTTTAGTATTTTAAAATAAGATAATAATGTACATGTGGTGTATTGTACATTTTCCAACCAATTACATGTTCTGAATGAATGAAAACCCAAACATTTTAATTGTTCATGTCTATGTTTTTTGCCTAAGTTGTGATCTTGGTTTGAGTGAAGATCTATGCATCACAAAGTTAAAGGTTGTCCTTAAGTGGATGACCTATTTATTATTTCACCATTTGGTATCAAATCAGGTTTTTCCCATAAGGAAATGTGTGTGAAGACTCGAACCAAGTTGATTTAAAATATTTGAAAGAGAAGTTTAAATTATGAGATGTGATGGCACACATTAGTAATTTTTTTATAAGAGTAAGACCAAGAGGAATCAAGTTTTATACTTGGCATAAATGTTGAGAGGAATAAAATCAAGGTTGGATCTAATGGAAATAGCACAAAGAAAGGGAAGTCATGTGGAGAATGAGAGTTTATATGAAGAAGAATTGGCTTTATATCTTGGAATGGATGACATGGAGAATGAATCTAAGACTATATTTCTTAGATATAAGGAAAGGCTTGGTAGTAAACCGAAGTTGGAGACACCTTGATACAATTGGATTTTGAATCCCAAGGAGCTTGTGGATTAGATAAAGATATGGAGAAGTATTTTGAATATTATTCTATGGAAGAACCTAAGAAAGTGAAGTTTTCTTATACAAAGTTGAAGATACATGCCTATTTATGTGGTATCATGTACAAGCTGATAGACAATAAATGTAAGGAGAAGATAAATTATTAGGATAGGATGGTGTGAATTTTGAAGGCCAAATTCTTGTCTTATAATTATTATATGAGTTTTTTTATAAAATTATGTAAATTTAGACAAAAGGAGGCTAGGATCAAGGATTAAATAGAGGAGTTATATAGATTCACTATAAGAGTTAGACATATGGAAGATGATTAGGATAAGGTAGCAAGATATGTGAATGAATTAGATGTTTCAATTCAATACAAAATTATTTTTTTGAACCGAAGAACCATGAAATAATCCTATAAAAGTGAAATGAATGTACAAAAGAGGTTGTTAAGAAAATAATAATGTTAAATCTAGAGGTAGAGAAATATCTTTGATAGGATGAGGTTAATATTTCCATGGAAGAGGGAAAAAAACCATGGTGCAGAGGTGAGAAACTCAAAACAATTGAATTCAAGTATGAGATGAGGTACTCTTCTAGAGGGAGAGGATACTTTGGAAGATTTAGAGGTGTAATATTTCAAGGTAAGTGTTTTTAATGTAATAAGTATGTTGGGAATAGAGCCTATGAGTTTCTATAAAACACTAAAAATATAAATAGAAGGATTAAGTCAATCAACCATGTTCTCATGTTAATGAATAGAGTGTTGGATCCCCAAAACATACAAAAGATCCAAAACAAGGAGGCACTCTATTATTAAAAAGAGTACTATTTAAACCAACCAAGGAAGTGAATGAACTAGCACAAAGGAAGACCTTATTTAGGACAATTTATAAATTTAGAGGTAATTGTTGTAATATGGTGATTGATAGAATTACTAGGGATAATTTATTTCTTAAGAGATTATATAAATTATTGGGATGAAATGGTTGGTACATCTTACACCATATAAGTTTTCTTAGTTTTTAAATTCCATGAAGTGCTGGTGAATGAGAAATATACGATGAGTTTTAAAAAAATCATATAGGATAATGTCTTGTGTGATATTATGCCCTTGATGTGTGTCATGTGCTATTGGGAAGGACATGGTAGTTTTTTAGGAGAGTCATGCATGATGAAATATTAAACATATATACCATAATGAAGAATGGTAGCATATTCACATTGAGTCCATTGAGAGATAGAGGATATGAGGTGGACAATAGTTTCAAAGTGATGTTGGTTTCCAATAAAGAGTTTTTGAAGGTGGCCAAAGAGGAGGAGACATGCTTTGGTATATTTTAAAAGCCTATGCATGTTGTGACATACACTAAGGTAAGTTATATTCCTATGGAAATTAATAACATGTTGAAATACTATGTTGATATTATGTCAAGTGAGTTACCAAAGGGACTAATGCTTATGATAATCATTAGTCATCACGTAGATCTAGTACCTGAATCAGGTTTTCCAAATAAATCACCCTATAGATTGAATTTTATGGGGAATGAAGAGATAAAAAGAAAAGTGAAATATTTTATGGAAAAGAGATTAATCAGAGAGAGTTTAAACCCATGTGTAATATCAATTTTTTTATCACCTAAGAAATTTGGAGAGTGGAGGATGTGTCTAGATTCATATGTAATAAATAAAATAACCATTAAGTACATGTTCCCATTACCAATAATGGATGACTTAATTGACTATTTGAGTGGATTTAGGTACTTCACCAAGATATATTTTTTGGAATCACAATGACTAAGAGGGGGGTTAAATAAATATTCAAAACATTCATTCAATTTCACTTAACATTCATGATCCATTCATACAAATATGTAGATCAATCAAAGCATACGAAACTATCCACATAAGCATGAAACACAAGAATACATCACATATGTGGGAAAAAATCAAGGGGAATAAAACCCACTAATATTTCAAAATGGACTATAGTCCTATATGAAAAAAATAAAATTTAGTGAAGCACCAACTCCACATGGAGTACCAACCCCAACTAGTCAAGCACCCACTTGCAATGAGGCACCAGTCCCCTAGATGACTCAACACCAACTCATCCACCTGATTTATTTCATCACCTATAGAAAAATATGTTACTCAACCAACATATGATGACCATATATTCATCTCTTCAAACTGTTATCCCTCTAAAACTACCTTTTAAGCTTATTCACTCAACTAGGTCTATTTAAGACTAATTAGGTCATATGACCTTGATCTTCATACTCATACCTAATTTTAGATATCCATGAAAATCCATATACTTTATTATTATGTTATATAAGGACTCTTTCCACTCAAGTATCTTCTATCTCATTCGCTTCTTCATCCAAAAAACTTTAACTAGCAATTAGGCCTAAAAAATCTTATTCTTATACAAGCCTCTTGCTCATAAACATATTGGTCAGCCAAAAACACTTGAAATTTTATATTTGACACAAAATAGGAATTATGACACATTATAGGTAAGAATAAATCATTAAATTAGGTTGGCCATAACTCAAATAGACCAAATCCTTATTTAGGTCTCATGGAGACCTAATTCCATTAGACCTATTTTAGGACACATTACCTTATGACCCCTTGGAAAACTATACACATATATACATGGAAAAAAAATCATAAAATAATAAAATATGCATTAACCAACATCCTTTGATCACCATGATACCTTTTAGGTCCAACCACCACTTGAAACACTCCATTAGGATTGTTCACATTAGGCCTTTGAACACACAAAAAAAATGTCATAAACAAATAAAGATAACACATCATTTATAAACAAAAACATGATAATAAATCACCTATAAATAATATAAATTACCTAAAAAATATCATGATATGAATTATACACTTCCACTTAGGAGATAAGGACTCAAAAACACCTTTGTAACTCATTCACTCAGAACTGCCAATTTTCCTCAAAGACCAGTCATGGTGACTTTGAAATCCAACACCTATGTAGACACATTAAAAGACACCTGATGCATTTAAAATTTTATATTATATATTCATATCATCCTCAAACATAAGACTCATATGGTCTAATAGTAAAATATTGGTCTTTTAGAACAATCTCATGACCTTATATCATATTGTCTTATCTGAATGAGATAGGTCAACTTTTGAGCAACCTTTCAGCATATTCACTAACCTAAAAAAATTATTTAAAGAATAAAAATGAATTAAAATTCATAAAAAAATTAGCCTTGCACTTCATTTCATCATTCTATCATCAAAACACATTCCAATTCATCTTCTCACTGTTGCCTGGGTTTTTCACTATTTGCACCATTAAGCCTATTAGTGACTGGCTAACTTGGATGACTATTTTAGCACACTTTAGGATTATAAATATCCATAATGCTTAGAATTTGAGATAGAGCCCTTCCCAATCTACCATGAATGGATTAGGTTTCCATGCAATTTTTTTACAATATAATGACCAAAATAAAATCCTTCTCAGGTTAAAAACCCTTAATTTTAAGCATTCAAGAGACCTCTCAAACAAATTTTCATGCCTTGTCCTTCACACTATGATCTAAAACTACATGAATAAACTTGAAAAAACATACCTCACATTTTAAAATTCTTACATTATCTCAAACACCTTGAAATATGATCATGACCCCTCCTTAGGCCACACTCTCTCTCTTTCTCTTTACTCTCTAGACCTTAACTTGTAAACTAAAACTGATCTTCATGCCTCTTTCCATGAAATCTCCACCTCAATATCATACTCAAGAAACCTATCTCTTGATTAAACACTTCCATACATCCTTAACATGCATTTAAAATATATAATGATACCTTATTAGGCTAGTTAAGTTATATAAGTAGTCTAGGTGCAGACTTGGTCTAAAGGTACTACCCTTGTAGGCTCACCTTGAGACTCTCATGAGTGCTCCAATGCCTCACATACATGCTCAATCAACCTCATTCAAATAATAATGCATGTGTGAACTTATCTCACCAATCCACAATGCTTATACCTTCTTACAAGGTCTCTTCATGTCATGTCCCCTTCTAGTTGACATATTTTCAAGCGGATGATTAGCCTATTATGCGACCCTCGTAGGCTGATAGGATGGATAGAGGGTCTTGATAGAGATGGGTTGGAATTCCTTCGGGCTCTTTCGGGCATGAATTAAGGGAGATATAAATATTTGATTGATTTAATCGAATATTAATTATTTGAACTAATTTTAATTAATTATTAATTAATTATTAATTATTAATGATTTGGTCTAATTTGAGGATGCAAATTCTAAATTAAGACTTGGTCTAATTTTAAGACCCTAGTTCTAATTTAAGGAAGTCTAATTTAAGGGAGTCTAATTTTAGCAAGCACACCTTTGGAGGTGTATAAGAATCTCTCATGAGAGAGAGTTTGTATTCAAGATTATTGATATTGATTTTGAAGAAATTCTTCTGTGAAGACTGAGCCAAGGGTTCCAGGATTCCATTGCAGTGGAGAACGTTCCCTCTTCATTGTGTGTGATTTAGAGGCTGTGAGATATCAGTTGATTTATTGCCAAATTGAGAGATAGCTTCATCCAGAAGTTATCACAGAGATACAGATCTGAGAGATAGCTTCATCCAGAAGTTATCACAGAATTCTAGGGTTGAGAGATAACTTCACACAGAAGTGTATCACAGAGCTTTCCAGGTATTTTCTTTATTTAGTTTTTTTGATCCAATAAGTTATACAGAGATAGATCTTGTGTTAGAATCTATATTAGTGAAATCAGGCTATTCAGCAATCAGGGGTTAAGCAGAGACAGGTTGGCGGCTGTACCAAGTCCGTACAGGTCCGTTCAGAGCTATTCAGGCACCGACCTTGGCAGGAATAGGGCTTCTAGTGACCGACATCGGTCGACTGAAGACCGACGTTGGCAGAAAGCTGACCGATAGAGACCGACGTCGGCAAAATATCGATCAACGACGGCGCCTGTATGTCGACACAGAAAGGCCGAGACTCTTCCAGATCCAGTTTTCACTTCCAATTTTGATAAGTCAGGGTTTTTAAGACCAGATTTTAATATTCTTTATTTTGTATAACAGAGACTCAATTTTGTAATCATCCAAAAGAACAAGTAATGAGATGTTGACTTGCTATTGAAAGATCATACTGTGATTTGTTTATGCATACGTGAATCTACTCTGCAATTTGTATCTATGTTTAGAGCTTTATGAGTTTATATATTCCCTATTTGAAAGGGGATATTACAGTTGTTCAGAGCTTATTGTGCAGATAAAGGAGCCCCTAAGTAAGGGACATCACAGTGGTATCAGAGCTTTTGTGCAGATAACAGAGACCCTAAGTAAGGGACATCACAGTGGTATCAGAGCTTTATTTGTTATATATCAGAGTTGTGTAGAGACAAAAGGAGCCCCTAAGTAAGGGACATCACACTTCATGCCATGAATAGGCTTCGGCTACTTAAGGACCTATACTTTCATGTAACCATATGACATTAGTTGCCTTCACATTATCTCTTTTGCCTTAAAATTATCTTTCATCTCTATTTTTATTTCAAATTATTTTTCATGAAAACATCCTTCAATGAAAACACTCCATCAATGCCCCTTATCACATCAACACACTACCAACTAGGCACACTCTCTCAATGGCATCAACCTCATGCAAGATGTACATTTGACATCAATGATAATACTCAATAATATCCCCCTTTGTCATTAATGGAAACCACTCTCAAAATTTTTTTCCTCATTCTTAACTTTCTCATCCTTTGACATAAATTACAAAGTGATGTCTACAACTCTAATGCAGAGGTATTGGGGAAAAGTCTCTAAAGCATCCACTCTTAGCTCTGATCTTGTAAAAGATCTCATTCACATGTTATGCTTATCTCAAAGGTTCCATATCCAATCCATTATTTCTCTTGTTTAATTTTAGAGACACTTATTGGTCTCATTAGACATATCTCTTGTCATTCACATTCACTCCTAAACTCATTTCATAACACTAGTCTCTCTTTTCTATTCAACTCTTTCACTAGCTCTCCATTAGGCATGCCTCATAGGTCTCAAGTACTAAATATTGATATAGGTCTTCAGGGGTCAATGTATTTTCATGGATGGTTTTATATGTTAATATATCACCTTAATTAACCCATTTCAAGTGCTCAAACACACTTCAAAATTCAATTTCACATATAAGGCTCACAATGGTCTCCTTATGCATTTAGCCTTTTTTGTCTAATTTTTATTTGTTTGATCAAACCAAGAAATATTATGAAGATATAAAACCATTTTTATCCACCCTATATCTTCCTACAGGTGTGTGTCATGTTTCAAGGTCTATATCCAATGTAGCTATCACTTTCTTTGTTAACTTCTCCTCAATTAGGCCTAATTAGCCCTAAAACACACCCTCAGTCTTAGAATCCATACCGTATGGCCCTTAACCAAACCAAAAATAATTTATTAACTTTCCTAACATAAAATTAGGTAAGATCACAATTTATTAGAATTTTCTAATGGTTAAAACTTTATTTATGGGGTTTTCTTATTTGAAACTATAGGTGGTTACCCTACAAAGGTTGAGAGGTCAATTAATTCAATTTATTGAGTTTTAGATTGTTTTAAAATACTTAATGACCTTAAGTATGTATATTTACACATCATCCACCTTCTATAATAGGTGATACATCACACATCCCCTTACTCATGCTTCTAACTACCAAAACATGGGGTTTTGAGTCCTATTAGGACTGTGACAATAGGGTTTGTGTGTCAATGAGTTTAAGGACACTTGTAAAGGATTTAAAAACTCCAAATATATTATTTCCACCTCTTACCAACCATAAAAAACCATTAAATTTAATATCATACACATTTTATATAAGAAGTGTTTTTCCTCTCTACTTTGACTATGCATAACAGGGCACCCTATAAGCCTGTGACAACAACATGGAAAATTAGATCAATTTCAAGTATATTACACATATTATAATATCATAATAACTTCCTTTAATATTTAAAACATATTTCAAAACCATATACTAAATGCTATACTTTTCAAGAACAAGAAGTAGGTCTTAACTTACTTTACAATGTGACTATGCACTTAAAATAGGGTACTCACTATGACAACAAAAATATTAATTATATATAGCCTATATATTGGATTTAATTCCTTATTTGGATTAAAAAAACTATATTAAAACCAATTATATCACTTACCAACCATTATTTCAACATGTTGATGGACCATGTCTTAAGAACCAAGCATTTACCTTTATTCTTTGACTATGACAATAGTCTACAGGCTTTCATGGCTTCAAATAACTTCTACTCTAATTTTATCCTTTTGAATAGGTTATCAAAACCATATGAAGGTATGAAAAATCTGATCATATGAAATAATACATGCCTTGATGAACTTCATCTCACTAACTTGTAGAAAACACTCAAATACTCTTCTTTTTAAAACAATAACCTATAGTCCTTGGTATAAACCTGCAGTGTTATCCAACAAAAATAAAGACATGATATTATGGTAATTTCAAATTCAATATGTGATTGATGCAACCAATATTAATTTAAATGATAAAACATATTAAAAAACTTTCCTTTATTCATTTATTTATTCTTAATTACATTGTAGTCTTGTCATGGACTTGTGTCTTTCCTTGAGGAGTCTACTCATCCTTCCATTCCTTGGTTTATCCTCCATTTCTCTACGGATAACTATCTCTCTCCCCATATTCTCTCCTATATATCTTAATTATGTACAAATTTTGATTTCAACCAACTCCAACATTGGTTATTTTGTTAGTTGCAAGACAAAACTTTCTTTCTTATCAACCCAATATATAGGTGAGGGTTACATTACTAAAACATGACCTATACCTTATGAATTAAACATATATGAATTAAAAACACCTTTTATAAGTATTTTTATCCCTTTACATCAACATTATCTCACTTAACCACTCTACACCATGCTTTGGTCACTCTAACCTTTATTCAAATATTTGAATTTTCAAATTCCCTATTTTGGAGGGAAAACTTGTAGTGCTTACATAACACACCTTGATGACTCAAAATGGACTTATAAAGATGAAAATGGATCTTATATTACATTTTAAACTATAATACACTCCAAAATTGGATATATATTACCTTTATTTATAATAACTCAAAAATGATGTTTTATAGCTTGATGTTCCTACATCAAACTCCTTGGATCACACTCTTTGTAACCAAAACACTCAAAATACAATACTATGAGTTTATGAGTCATCAAAAAAAAATTATTCCCCTATATCCATGCATGCCTTATCATCACTACTCACCTATACTTGGAGCTAATTAACCACCTTATTATCTCCCCCTAAGCACTTGACTTCCTTAATGATTATTAGGGACATGAACTACACCCAATTCCTATTTTAGGTGTTCAAATTTTTATTTTGGAAGTGTCTTGGTCAAAATTTTTGAAATATAATCCTATGTATAAACATATTCAAGTTTGACACTTTTTTTACTTACCTACTCTCTTAGTAAATGATACTTGATAGGAATGTGCTTAGTCTTTGAGTGCATGATAGGTTTCTTTGAGATGCTTATATCACTTATATTGTCACAATAGATAGCGTTAGGACCATCATACTCCACCTTGTATTATTTTAAGGTCTATCTCATTTTTAAGACCTGAGTACAACATGAAGTTTTTACAATGTACTCAGCCTCACAAGTGGATAATGTGACTGATGGTTTCTTCTTTCTTAACCATAAAACTAGGTACCCACCTAAGATGAAAGTTCCTCCACTAGTACTCTTCTTGTCATCTAGGCTTCCTTCCCAGTTTACATATGTATAGGCTATCAAATTTAACTCTTTTCTCCTTGGATACCACAACCCAAACTACATAGTCCCTTAAGATACTTGAGTATCCTTTTGACTACTTGTAGATGATTTTCCTTTGGATCTACTTGAAACCTTCCCACAAGATCTATTGTTTGCATGATATCAGGTTTAAAGTAGTGGTATATAATAATCTTCCAATCATTGACCTATATGATGTATGATTGACCTTTGGAGACTCACCTTCCTTTCTTAATTTACACCTTATGATCATAGGTGTACTAACTACCTTGCAATATTCCATCTCAAACTTCTTCAACATCTCTCTTATGTACTTAACTTGTGAAATGATTATACCTTTTTTAAATTAAGTGATTTTTAACCCAAGAAAAAATGATAGTTATCCTAGCATGGACATCTCAAAATCTTTCTTCATCACCTCTATAAAGGCCTTGCTCATGTTAGCATTATTTCTACCAAAGATGATGTCATCCACATAGAAAGCAACCATCAATTAATGGTCATCTTTTGTATTTATGTGCATATTAATATCTTCAAATCCTCTTTTGAATACTTGATCCAACATATACCTATCCAACTTGGCATACCAAACTCTAGGAGATCACTTTAGTTTTTTAAATTTGCAAACATAGTCCTTGTCACCTGATAGTGAAAACCCCTCAGATTGCTCTATATATACCTCATCTTCCAAGTTTTCATTCAAAAAGGCATATTTTACATCCATCTAGTACACCTTGAACTTTTTGAATCCTACATATGCTAGAAACCATCTAATGGCCTCCAATCTTGCCACTAGTGAAAAGGTCTCCTCAAATTCTATCCCTTCAACTTGTGCATATCCATTGCATACCAATCTAGCCTTACTCCTAGTGACTTATCCATCTTCATTAAACTTATTTCTAAACACCCATTTTGTGCCAATGACATTCTTGTCTTTAGGCCTAGGAACTAGTTCTGAAGTCTCATTATTCTCTATTTGTTATAACTCTTCATTCATAGAACCTATCCAGAACTTTTCTTTACTTTCTTATACAAGGTTCTTAGGTTCAATCTTGGATAATATAACAAAATTCTCTTGATTTAGTTTACTTATAAGTCTTCTCCTTGTTTGCATACATACATCCTTATTTTCAATGATTTGTGATTCAAGAAGATCTCTTTGAATCTATATTGATGGGTCTTTTGAGTCTTGTCTTTCCTCAACTTCTTATTCTTCCTCATCAACCTCTATAGTTTACTCTTCATTATTGAAGTCTATATTCTTTAATTTATCCTTTGACTATGAGTGTGATTTCCTTTCCTCATCAATATTCACATTGGTGTTTTCCACTATCTTTTATAACCTCTTTTTATAAGATCTATGGGCTGAGATCATTAATGAGTATCCTAAGAATATACATTCACAACATATGGAATCAAACTTCCTAAGTATTAATCATCTCTTTTGATGAAACATTTTCTCCCAAACACTCTAAAGTGTTCTATATTATTAGGTCTACCTTTCCAAAGTTCTTAAAGAGTCTTGTTACCATTATTCCTTATCTATCCTCTATTCAAAATGTAGACTGTAGTGCTCACTTCCTCTCTCCAATATCCATAATATAATATAGACTCATTTAGCATAGTCTTTCCATCTCTTGAACTATCCTATTATTTCTTTCCACTGCCAAATTTTTTTGAGGTGTATTAACTACTAAGAACTATGTCCTTATTCCATGAACCTCATATAAGTAATCAAACTCATTAAACCAAAACTCTCCTCCTCTGTTAAATATTAGGCACTTGATCTTCCCATTCTTCTCATTCTCAACAAGATCCTTGAATGCCTTGAACTTGTCAAGATCTTCTAACTTTTCTTTCAAAAATGCTACCCAAGTCATTCTTGTGTAGTAATTTATGAGTAACGTGAATTAGTTGAATGCTTTAGATTATTTTAGGCCCATAAATATCAATGTGTATTAACTTCATGGGTATTGAAGTAGAGTACTCCTTAGACTTGACCCTTCTTCTAGTGTGCTTACCATATTGACATGACTCACAAAGTATGTTTGTAGGTTTGGTGATCTTAGGCATGTTATTCATATAATTCATAGTGTTTATCTTGACTAGATTGTAAAATTTTAGGTAACCTAATATTTTGTACCATATCCAACTTTTATCCATGTTGCTTGTAAATCATTTCTCCTTCTTTATCTCATTTAATATGTATAGATTTTTCTTAGTCTTCTTAGCATTGTAAATTAGCCTTCCTAATTTAGATCTCCTTATCTCACACCCTCTATCATAAAAGGTTAGTGTGTGTCCTTGGTTGCACATTTGACTTACACTAAGTAGGTTATGTTTCAAACCTTCCACATATAACACATTTTCTATCTTGGTCTTCCCATTATCCAAACTAAATATACCCTTGCTAACTATATTGGTAGTTGTGTTATCTCTAAATATCATTGTTCCTGAAGCATTCTTATTTAATGAGATGAACTTGTTTTTATCTCCTATCATTTAACTTGAGAAACCACTATCTATATACAATTTCATGCCTTCATCATGAATGTGAAAGCTAATCTGAGCTAGCATATATTCCTCTCTAGTCTTCTTTTTATCCTTAACAAATAATATATCTTGACTCTTGGGCTCAATATGATCAATCCTAATCTTATTTATCTTCCACACCAATTTTTTACCCCTCTTAAGTACTCTAGAATCTCCATATACCTTGTTAAGTCTTCTTGACTAATCACTCATTCTCCCATGGTCCCATGATAACTCATCCCTTAAGAACATTCTACAATCCCTTGATCTATGACCAAAGGTATGACAAGAAAAATAACAACTATTGAAATAATTAGAATACCTCATTGAATTAGGTTACTTGATTGGTCTCTTCATGTTAACTTTCATGTTGGTGATCTTAACTTATTCTGGATTCTCACGCTCTTTTTCAAACTTGCTCATCTTATCTATGAGTTGCTCATGTTTGAACTTCAAAGAATATAGCTTTGTTTTAAGTTAATCATATTCAAATTATTTTGTTTTGAATTTTATATTGACACCTTCTAACTAATTCTTGAGATACTTAATGATCTTATCATCCCTTTTGGCTTCATTAACCCAATCACACTTCAAGGTACAAATTTGTTCCTTAATATCCTTGACCATAGATATCAATTAATTTTTCTTCTTATTATAATGCTTCAAATCATCTATGGAATTTATGAGTTCATTTTCAAGGTCTACTTTAGCTTCTCCTTCTTCATTGTCATATTAGACTTCTTCATCATACATGTTCTCTTCTTGATCACTAGACATATTGTGCTTCTTAAGATCATCTTCAAGTTTTTAGGCCTACTTCAAAGAACTAGGCTCTAATACCAATTGTTGTAAGTATAATTACTAAGGTGGGGATGAATAAGTATTCAAAAAATTCAATCAGTTTCACTTAACATTCATGAGCCATTCATACAAACATGTAGATAAATCAAATCATAAGCAACTATCCACATAAGAATCAAACACAAGAACATATAAAATATGTAGGAAACCATAAAGGGGAATTAAAAAAATGATCTCTAAAAATGGACTAAATTCATTTATGACAAAAATAAAATTTAGTAAATCACTAACTCCACATGGAGCACCAACCACAACTAGTCAAACACATACTTGCAAGAAAGTACCAACCCCCTAAATGACTTAGAAGAAACTCATCCACCTAATTTCTTTTATCACATTTAGAGAAATATTTTTATCAACCAATATATTATGACCACCTCTTTATCTCTTCACACTCTTATCTCTCTCAAATTACCTTATAGGCTTCTTCGTTCAGCTAGGTATTTTCAAGACTAATTAAATCATATGACCTTGAGCTTCATACTCATACCTCTTATTAGATATTAATTATAGTCCCTCTAATATCTTATGATGCTATATAATACCTCCATTTGCTTCTTCATCAAAAAAACTCTAACTATCAATTAGGCCTAGAAAACCTTGTTCTTATACAAGCCTCTTACTCATACACCTATTAGTTAACTACACACACTTGCGTGGCCAAAAAATAAACCTTAGGAAACATTATATTTAATAATAAATAATTACATTAGGTCATCCATAACTCAAATATAAAAAAAACCTTCTTTAGGTCTCATGGAGACCTAATTCCTTTAGGCCTATTTTAGGACACGTTACCTTATGAGCCCTTAGAAAAATCTACACCTCTATATACAGAGAAAATTTTTCATAAAATAATAAAATATGACTTATCTAACATTATTTGATCACCATGACATATTTTAGGTCCAACCACCACTTGAAACACTCTATCAACACTATTCACATTAGGCTTTTGAACACACAGAAAAGTCTATCTTGAACTAATAAAGATAACACATCATTTATCTACACAACCAAGATAATAAATAACTTATAATAAATATATATGGACTAAAAAATATCACCATATTCATTATACACTTCCACTTAGAAGATAAGAAACACCTCTACAACTCATTCACTTAGAACTGCTAGTTTTCCTCAAAGACCAGTCATGGTGACTTTGAACTCCAATACCTATGTAGACACATTAAAATAATATTGATGAATTAAAAATGATTAAATGAAATATTTATAAAATCCTCAAACATAATACTCATATGATCTTATGGTAAAATATTGGTCTTTCAAACCAATCTTGTGACCTTATATCATATTGTCTTATCTGAACTAGACAGGTCAACTTATGAGAAACCTTTCACCATATTAATTGACCTATAAAACTTATTTTAAGAATATAAATTACTTAAAATTAATTAAAAACATATTCATTAACTTGGTTTCATTATTATATCATTAAAACACATTATAATTCATCTTTTCACTATTGTCTAGGTTTTTCACTATTTGCACCATTAGCCCTATTAGTGATTGGCTAACTTGGATGACTAGTTTATCACACTTGAGGATTATAAAATATCAATAAACCTTTATTTACATGAAACATGAGTCTATAAATTATTCCTCTATTCATTTTATTATTATGTCTAATGCAATTTTTAAATTTTATAACTTCTTTAAAAACAAGCATGTAACTCAACATTTTATCTCTCCTCTCTCTAAAAAATACCACTTGGAGGTACCTAGGAGAGTCCAATAAAATATAAAATATATTACATAAGTAATTTAATCCATAATAATCACTTTTGATCAACATCTTCAACATTGGGTCTTTATTAGGGTTCTAAGAGGGTTTAAACTAGTTTCCACTCTTAATGATCATTCATAAAATATAGCCCTCAATGCAAACACTAATGTATATAATTTTGATCTAGAATCCTTCCGAATATACCATGAACTACTTATGAAATTTTTTTATGAGATAATGAGCACAATAAAATCCTTTGCGAGTTGAGAACCTTTCATTTTAAGCATTTAAGAGACCTCTCAAACAACATTTCATGCCTTATTCTCCACACATGATCTCAAAATGTATGAAAAAAATTAAAAAAACATACCTCAAATCTAAAAATTCTTACATGATCTCAAACACCTTGAAATCTGATCATGGCCCCTCATTAGGGCACACTCTCTCTCTTTTCTCTCTAGACTTTAACCTACAAACCACATTAGGCCTTTACGCCTCTTTCTATGAACTCTCCACCTCACTCCCATATGAAAATATCCTATCTCATGATTAAACACTACCATGAATACTTCACATGCCTTGACAATAGATCATGATACCTCATTAGGCCAAATATGGTATATAAGTGGTTTAGTTGCAGACTTGGTCTGAAGGTCCTACCCTTGTAGGCTCACCCTGAGACTCTCATGAATGATACAATGCCTCACAAACATGCTCAATAAATATAATAAAACTAATCAATCCTGTGTACACTCATATCACCAATCCACCATGCTCATACTTTCTTACAATGTCTCTTCATGCTATGACTAGGCTTAGGATACTCAAGGACCTATACCTTCATGCAACCATATAACATTAGTTGCCTTCAAATTCTCTCTTTTACCTTCAAATTGTTTTTCATGACAACATCCTTCAATGAAAACACTCCATCAATGTCCCTTGTCACATCAACATACTTCCAACTAAGCACACTCTCTCAATGACATCAACCTCATGCAATATGCACCTTTGACATCAATGATAATACTCAACAAAATTTAAAGGGAGGGTATCACCAAATCCATATAAGATAAGGTGATGAGTGGAATACTAAATTTAAGATGAATTAAGGGTTGTATGAGTGGTTTTCACGCCATTAATTTTGTCAAATGCCCTAAGTACATTCATGAGACTCATGAATGAGGCATTAAATCCTTTCACATGTAAGTTTTTGATAGTTTATTTGGATGAAATTATAATTTTTAGTCATTATAAATAGTATCATTTAAAGAATTTGATTTTGGTTTTGGATAAGTTGAAAGAAGATAGATTTTTAGTGAACTTAAATAAGTGTAATTTTATGTAAAAGGATTTGATATATTTGGGGGTTTTAATTTCAAAATATGGGTTAAAGATGGACCCCATAAAGGTGAAGGTCATTGTCGAGTGGCTTTCACCAAAGAGTATGTTTACACTAATAATTTTCCATCGGCTGGAAATTTTTTATACAAATTTAATTTAAAACTTCAACCATATTTATGCACCTAATATAGATATGGAATATTACAACAGAGAGTAGCTTTTAGTTTTTGAAGAGAAAAGTGGCAAAACAACTTATTTTAGTCTCGATGGACTTTGCAAAAGTATTTTAGGTTGATTGTGATACAATAATAACAACCATAGGGATAGTGATAAGTCAAGAAGGTAATCCCATTGCTTATTTTAGTGAAAATTTTAATGGTGAAAAAAAAATTATTTAGTATATGACCAAGAATTTTATGTAATGGTACAAGCTCTCAGGAAGTGGTAACATTACTTGTTGCCAAAGAGTTCATTTTTACATATGTAATCATGAGCTATAATTCATAAACATCTAAGGTAAGCTCAATAAAAGGTAAATTAAATGACTTAAATTTTTTATTTTTTTTTTGAAACATATAAGTTGGGATTTTAATAGAATTGCATATGCCTTGAGTAGATTAACTCTTTTTGTGAATGAGCTCAAGGTAGAGGTCATTGGGTTTGAATCAATGAAGGACTTATATGAAGAATACTTAGATTTATGGGATGCATGGAAAACATGCAAAAATTTAACAAATATGGATATAAATATCTTGTTGGAGTACATTATTAAAGATGGGTTAATTTTTAATGGAAGTAAGTTGTGTATACCTTAAGGTTCCATGACAGAGAACCTATTGAAGGAAAAACATATTTGATGCCTAGTTGGTCATTTTGGGTATGATAACACTTTGGCATAGCTAAGTGAAAAATAATATTAGCCTCAAATGAGTACATATTTAAATAATTTTGTGTATAAATTTAGAATTTATCAACATGCTAAGGGTAAAATTCATAATACTAGTTTGTATCAGCCATTACCCATTCCTGATAGATTGTGGGATGGATTGAGTATGGAATTTATTATTGGATTTCAAAGAACACAACCAGGCAATTGATATGACATGGAATTTCACCCTTGTAGAATATTTATTTATGATCCCCCACTCATAGTTACAAATGGAACAACCCCAACTTGTGGGTATCCTATAATAGGGTTAAACCTCTAGAAAAGGCTAGCCTCCTCTTGATGGATCACCTAAACTAATGTTATTTCTAGGAAAAGGTTAGAAATAGGGAAATAGGGATCCTAATAAATATAACAAGGTGATGCAACAAATTAAATGAGAACTCACCCAAGCATGAAATATACACTAAAAAAACATAAGAATAACTAACTCACATAATCTCAAAATCTAGCTAATCGCATAAGTATTTCATACACTAGGTTCAAGAAGCAATGAATGAAGCTAGGAGGAATTCTAAGATTCACACCAAGATTACATTAATGTTATAAATAACACAAATGTAAACCTATAATAAACTATAAAACACCCTTAAAAATTTAAGAAAGAAGGACAATGGGCATGGAATATTCTCCTTCATAATGCCATCATGCACAAGATTACTAAACATAGTTAAAAAGTAAGAGATATGTAGAGAAAGTCTTTATTATCTTCAAGAGGTATTTCAAGAAAGTTTTTATAGGTTCTATCCTTATCAAATTAGAGTCTCTTGCTCTTCTTTCCAAAATCAAAGAATCTATATAAAATTAGAGAGAGAGAGAGAGAGAGAGAGAGAGAGAGAGAGAGAGAGAGAGAGAGAGAGAGAGAGAGAGAGAGAGAGAGAGAGTTACAATATGGATGAAGAATAATAGATATAGGAGAAAGGGGGAGAGAAAGAGAAAGATCACATCATCCAAGATAATTAATGAGTTGTAACCATGTTTCAATGAATGCTTCACCATTATTTTATCAAATTAGGGTTAGTACATTGTAGATAGATCAACCTCCATTTGTCCTAATAGCCCCTTAATCTTCTCATTAGCTAATAATCATACTAAAAGACTAGAGTTTTCTGAATATGATGATTCATGATATTTCTATGAATAAAAGCTTCCAAACCCTAAAAATCTATTAAATGTTCCAACTGCAACTTCCAATCCCCAAATCCTTCTTTTGTAAATGTATGCCATCTTCCACTTGACTTGCTTATGAGGGTAAAATCCTCATATATTTTGATTTGATAGAACCATGAATATATATACCTTGAGTAGCTATAGGTATATTTTTTTGATAAAAATACTATTTTTAAGATAAGACACTTCTTCATTAATCACATACTTTCCCCTATTTCAATATCTGAGCATAGGTTTACTATAGGTTGAAAACCAATCCCATTTTATTGGTTTTCCTATAGTCATCTTATTGATGAAGAATCATAGGTTGCATAGCCTCATTATTGAATTATATTAAGTTTAAAAAAACCTATTCTACCTTCAGTCCTTTCAAAATTTGAGAAGTCACTACACATGAGGACTTCCTTCTAAAAGAGCAATGAAAAAACCAATGGAATAATATTACAACTTTTTAGAGAATGGGGTCGACAAGTTCTAAATCATCAACCAAAGGTTCTATCTAAGCTTTAATGGTGATGGAGCTTCATCATTAATCATCTTGACTTTATGACTGTCTTTTTGACTAAACATTAATGGCAGTACATGCCCTTTAAAATACTTTCCCTAGTCTATCTTAGGTCACATTTATTTTCCATTTGAATTCTCCTAGATTCAAATTTTAATATCGACCATTGATCCTGATATGGGATTCCAAAATTGTGTAATTTATCAAATCTTCCTTCATTCCATGGGCCCTATAATTAGATTTTGTCTAGTTACACATTTGTGCCACATGGTAGCCTCATGTTCTTTCTCAAAAACATTGACTCTTTGACCTTATGTACACCATCAATCTTATTTTGCATGGTTTGAACTCATACCATTGATTTATCTAGTAGTTACCATGGTCACGACACTTGGAAGATATTTATTTATTCTAAGGATTCATTGACTTCTTGACCTTTCATTCTCTATCAATCTAATTTTATATGACTAAATATGCTGCATTGATCTATTTGGGCTCACTAACCTATTTAGTCACACGTGAATCATTAGATTTCAACTTGAGCTCCTAATATATTTCCACTCATCAAATCTATATTCATCCTTAGGAACATCTGAATCTAAATAGTTACTTTTCATGGCTTAAAAATGACGTCCCCATGCACGTCTCATTCTATTAGTTTAACTTTGAATGCTTATATCTTGAGATAGAAAACTCATCAAGATAAAAAAAATTGTAGATGATGTTTATGGGACCAAAATTGTCATGTTCATGCACTCCTTTAGATCTGGTTGACCTCCCAAGTGTATTTATGAAATGTGCAACTAGACTAATTTATTCATTCTTGCATGGCATGCCATGATGGTCTAGTTCTTTTAGACTTGTCTTTATCACCCTTTGATCTTCCAAAGTTTTGGACCTTTGGGAATTTATGCCAACTTACTTCATGCACCCTAAATGTCATGAACACCATAGAAACCTATTGGATCCTTTGATATTTCAAATTTTAGACCTACTTCTAGAATTTCTTCTCAAAGATTAATAAAATACATTTTAAAGCTTGTTTAAAGTGTTTTAGAAGATTTGCAAGTGACATTTGATTTTTTTATTTATCATCTAATCATCTACTCAATCAAGAACTCTACTCAGCTCATCACTCTATACCAGGACTTCTAGAAACTAATTTGCCTAGGCAAATTTCTATATGTAGGCCAAAAGTGGCCAACATTTTTGGTGACATCTTGGGATTGCATGCCTACTATATAATAGACTAGTTATTTTAAACTGATGCATTGGGCATATGGAATCATAGTCTTTCCTTTCAACTATCACAAAAATGATTTAGGGTTGATCTTTCTAGAAAAATTCCTCTTGAAGAAACAAGGACCAAAAGGAAACAAAATAAACAACTATGCCCAAGGCACTTATTGAAAGGGAAAATACATGATTGAAATAAATGTACTCAAAAGACTTAGAGGAAAGCATGAAATCTACTCTAATATATATAATATTATACAATGGTTGTAAACTCTTCTAATAACAAGGCTTTAAATGAATGTGATTGACTAGGATGGGTAATACCTCTCCATCCAGTTGGGCAAGCTAAAAAGCATTATGTTATTTGTATCCATGGATCAAATAAGGACTACTCCACAAACTGTCAAACTTGGTATGGTTGCCTAGCTTGGCCTTATTGAGTCCCATTTGAGGACTAAGTCCCCTTATTTGAAGTCCCTTGCTCTAGCTCTCTTGTCAAAAGCTTTCTTGACTTGAACTTGATGTGATTCTAATGTCTTCATTACAAGGTCCCTGGTTTCTTCAAGCTCCACGAGCTCTGCCATCTTAGTGCTCATAAGTTCACTTTCCATCAACTCAAGTTGATGTGTTAAATCTAAGGTAGACAATTCAATAGAAATGGTCAATTTGACTTCCATTCCATAAATGAGGACATATGGAAAATTTATAATGGCAACTTTGGGAGTCACTATATCAACCCATAAGGCTATCCTTAGCTTTGTATGCCACACTCTTTGATTCTCCTCCATTGTTCTCTTGATAATCCTTATAAAGTTATTATTTGGGGACTCTATAATTCCATTGCCTTGGGGATAGTAATTTATGGATGTGCTAAGGTATATGCCTATTTGAAGTTCTCATTCACTTATATTTATGCTAAAAAATGCTAAGGCATTATCTAAAATTATAGTAACTGATACACCAAACCTAGTCACTATGTTGTCATAGAATTCTAACACTATTATTTTATTATCTTCTTTAAGGAAAATTTATTCCACCCACTTGGTGAAGTAGTCAGCAGTAGTGAGCACCCATTTATGTCCTACACTAGAAGGTGGACTGATCATTCCTATGAAGTCCAAACCCCATTACATGAAGGGTTGTTCCACTTGAATTGGGTTGAGAGGAAGGGATGCTAATATTTATTTTCCTATAAATAGATCACACTTATAACATTTTTTTACCCATCCATAAACATCTTTGAAAAGGTTAGGCCAGTAATAACTAGCTCTCATTACTTTTATTATTGTAGTCCTTGGATCAAAATGGTCTCTTACAAGCCCATCATGAAACTGTTCTAAGAGATTTTTCACTTGATTATCATCTATGTACCTAATAAGCACTCCATTAAGGTATTTTATGAACAAAACCCCATCAACAAATGCATAAGGTATGGACTAAATCCTAAAATACCTTTCTTTTCTATCTAAACCTTAAGGGCACTCACCTATCATCAAGAAATGAGTCATATCTTGAATCCAAATGGTGTGAATTAGAGGTGCATTCATCTATAAGTTACCTTGTGTCACCAAGATTACCTATTTATCTTCATGGAGGTCATCAACCATATACTCACATAAGCCTTTTCCTCTTACCAACTTAGTGACCTTGATCTCTACATCATACTCTATGACTTTGGTAATCCAACCAACCCTCTTCTCATTCACTCTATAATGAGACAACATTAGATTAATTATGATGTTGGAGATTATTGGTCTAAACTTCTTGATGCTTCTTAAGGCTGTAAGAACCTAATTTTCTATGAAAGTGTACCTTACCTCAATCCTTCTATCCCTTGACTAAAAAAGGAAATTCATTGCTCAAGTACTTCACCATTCTTCTATATCAACATAGTCGATACATTATCAACATTGAAAAAGGTATACAAGATGAAATCCTTTGAGAATTCAGGATTCATGAGTGAGGGTACTTGGGCAATAGCTTGCTTGATGGCCCCAAAAGCTGCTCTACCCTCATTTTACCAAGTGAACACTTGGATCTTCTTTAGCATGGTAGTGATAGGTTTGACCAGGTTTACAAAACTAGGTATAAACCTTCTCATAAAGTTTATTTTCCTAAGGAAGCTCTAGATTCCTTTCTTGTGTTTTTTCAAAGGTAATGCTAAGATATCACTTATTATATTAGGGTCAATGGATAACCACTACTTTGAGATAATGTGTCCCAAAAGTTTGCCTTCATGAACAACAAACACACATTTATTGGGATTTAAATAAATCCCATACTCTCTACATCTTTCAAAGATCAAACTTAGATGATCTAAGTATTCACTAGATTTTTTATATAAAAATGTGATGTCATCCAATTAGACCATCACCATATAATTCAACAATCTTTGGAAATCCATGTCCATTGCTCTTTGAAATTTTACCCCATCATTTGATAATATAAAATGCATCTTTTATAAGCATATTTACCCCACTTTATGGTGAAGCATGTCTTATGTTGATCTGATTCTCTTAACAACACTTGGTTGTAGCTTAAATATCCATCCATAAGAGAGAAGCATTCTAAACCAACAACTATCTAAAGAAGTTGCTCCATAGATGGTAAGGGATAGTGATCCTTTAAAGAGACCCTATTTAGATCCCTAAAATCCACACATAATCTGATATCCCCATTTTTATTCCTTATAGTCACTAAGTTGGCTACCCATGAGGAGTATTTGATGGGAAAGATGATCATGGACTCAATCAATTTAGTCATCTCTTTCTTCATAATTTCTTCTATTTTGGGGTTGATAGGCATTTGATTTTGCCTAACAGGTTTGCCATTACCCTCCAACTCTATAGTGTGTTGGGCTAGCTTGGGATCAAAGCCTCTCATATCACTGTAGTCCCAAGCAAATATTTTTTTATATTCTCTACAAAGCTTAATGGAATCATGATTCTCAACCTTGATGCTTACCTTTCCAAGCTTGAGGAGCTTGTATTTAAAGATGATAACTCTTTCATAGTTTTCTTCATTGGTTGACATCATTGCCTTGTATTTTTTAATATGATCTCATTCATGGAAGAGACCTTCAAGGGTGACCAATCCTTTAGGAAGCTTGTTAGTTCTTAGCTAAACAATTTGATCCTCATACTAATATTTAAACTTTTCTTGGTTTATTGAGGAAAACTATGCTTTCTCTTGAAAGAAATAAGCAATTTGCCTATCATTTTCAAAGACCTACCAATGAGTTTCATTGTCTATCACTAATGATCTTACTACCACTATGACATGTGGCTACACTTTGGACTTTTTCAATTCATTTAGGAGGTCAAATTGAGCTCCCACAGCTACCAACCTATTAGCATGTTGATTTTGGTTCATTGGCACTATTTGGATGTTGAAGGCCCCAAAGTCCTTAAAAATGTCCCACACTCTATTCTTGTAGGATCTCATCAAGGGATTCTTTGTGATATTTTGTCATCTAACCTAATGCACTACCAATTTACTATTTCTAAACACTTGTAATTGCTTGATTCCTCTCTTACTAACCCATTGAAAGCCATGGATAAAACCCTCATATTCTACCACATTGTAAGAGAAACTAAAATAGAATCTATAAGAAGATAAATACTTATTATTGGAAGGGGACACTAGCATTAATCTTACAACCACTCCATGTTTACTCCTTGAACCATCAAATACCAATTTCCATAAGCTAATTGAGTCTTCTTAAGGCCTAATGAGGGATGGTGTGGACTAATTTTATTTATGTATGCAATATACACCCATGTCTCTTTCCTCAATACCTTGCAAGGGATCAATCAACTGATTATCACTCCATAACTCATCCAAGAACATATCTAGTATCTCTTTAGGATGAGTGTTTAGTTCTTGACTAATCATGAATTCATCATCATCAAGGATGGTAAAGTTGATGTTTGGGATATCATGCCCATAAGGTTCTATGTGAAATTGTGTAATGTTCTCATCTTTTATGGATACCTTAGTCCCATAGCTTGTCCGGAATGCCATGTATGACCAATATACTTCTAGATAACCTCTAAATTTTACTATGAATTCTCTAGATAAGCATAGTGAAAAATGATGAGGCACATCTAGGATCACGAATCTCGAGCCATTGAAACACTAAAACAAGCATATAAGGTCAAGTTGAGGTACTTGATGATACCAAATGGTTTGGTGGAAGATCCATCAAGTTGTATCACTCCCTTAGACTAGAGTTCATACTTTAAACCAAGCTGATCAACCATATATTTAGGAATTAATTAGGTACTTTACCCACTATCTGATAAGTAATTATGCACTAGAGAGTCACCAATGATCACATAAATGTAGAATAGAGGATTTTTGATCATCTTAATTAATTGCCCTTCATTTGGTCCTTTAGTTGCATTAGTTAGAACCATATTCTCTTTGCTTGGTGGCTTTTCAGAAACATTGATCATTGATAATCCCTCTTGAAGGATATTCATCTGTCTAGGCATGGAAAGCATGTCCCACATTAGCACTCTCAAATTAGACTTATTCATCTATTCCATAATGTTGATGGGTAGACCACCAACCTTTGGTTGTACTTTAGGAGCCACAACTATAATTTGAACTTGTGAAATTTGGGGCACCAAGGCAATCCCTTTCTTATGGTTTTTAGATATATTAGAACCTTTGAGAGAGTAGTAGATTCTTTTGGTTTTGATAGTAAGGGAGTAATGGTAGGAAAATCTTTGACTACTTCTTAGCTACCATCCATGTTCCTTTTTATAAATCTTGTATTAGTTGCCATTAGGGTATATGCTTGGATAAAACTAGCCTGCTAATTAGATGCATAACATTCTTCTTGCTCATAATTAACCATAGTAGCATCTAACTCGATTGTTCCTTTGTTATTCCCTTGGCCTTGTTATTGTTCTTTTGGTTTTGTCATTTTAGGTACCTCTATATTTTGAGCCATAATGGATTAATTGTAACCATAATTGGTAGCTTGCTACCGTTGATCATTGAAGGCCTAATTGAAGTCAATGTTTGGGACAATGGATTGACTAAAATATTGATTCCATGACGTAATCCATTTATATTATTGAGAAAATTTGTTTTGAGTAGTGATGTAGAGGTTCTATGAGAAGTCTTCATTATCAATGTAATCCCTATCTGAGTTTTGTCTTGCAAAAAGTCACCTTCAATTCCAACTTGTTGCTAAAGTATACCTCCCTTAGTTTTTATCAATTTTCATTCTAGGATACCTAGATTCCATTAATAATTTTATTTGTTCAAGGATGTATTTTTACTCTACTTTCATAATATTCCTTTGTGAGTCCAAAAGTATATCTTAGGTTGTTACCTTTCACCTCTCTTCCCTTTTCAAGATGCAACTCACATATATGATCTTCTTAATATAACTTGGTTCTCAATAACCATACTTTAGTATGCATATTAAGGACCCAATTTTTGTGTTTTTATGGTATGATTTTTCTTAAGGCATCTATCAAATTACTAGCATACTCCCCTAGCTCAATTTATAAGACTGGTCACTTCTGTCCATGCTTGTCTCTCACTAGTTCTTGAGTCTAAACGACAACTCTTGGATAGTGTTCCAAAAAATCTATTATATATCATGGTTAAATTTAGAGTGTCAATGCAAACTTGTTATGATAATCTCTAAATATTCAGACAAACTATAAATACTCATTTCCACCTTATTGCACTCAAAGTCATTATAAACTTGTAACCTATTTTTCTTATATGTTCTATCTTAGTGGGTAACCCTTTAACTATCTTGATGATTTAATAAATATTTAGAATACTTTCTATACCCTTTGAGGCTTCCATCAATTTTATTTACCTCATTTAATTGTTAAACCTTCTGACCTTTATTCCTTACAAATAGCCCTATATTAGGTCATTCACTATCTATTTGTAACTCAATTGACCATATCCATACATAATGATTCTGTACAAACTTAAATATTGTGAAATATTCTTAAACACCTTGAATTATTTCTAACCACCAGGTTTCACCTTTTTTTGACGATGGAAACTCTCTAAAATGACCAAACCCTAACTAGGGTTTTTAAGCTCATACACAAACCTGAGAAGCTTATAAATTCCATATCTCTGAATATGGACTATTTCAAAGGCTCAGATTACTTTCAAAGGGTTTTTTTTATCCTCTCCACCCTAATTCATAAGTTATATTACTTTTTCTATCCATTTTTGCATGAAACACCAAAGAAACTCAGGTGACTGTAAGGGTTTTCCTTAACTAGTTGAAGGTTTAGACTACAATATATAATTTAAAAAAGTCTCCTAGGTTACAAGAAGGTTGTATTTTACCTACTACATCTATATTTTCATGCACATTCTATCCACCACTTACATTCTGAATCATGCAATCACATTACTTTAGTTTGGACTGTCTACATAGAACAAGGCCACATTGATTTGATAGGATTTCAACAATTCAAAAATGCACTCAATGTCTTCTTATGATACCTAGGGTCTTCCATAGAGTCAAGATTATTTTCACAATAACATTTTAATTCTCAATCATCTTTTTCCACATTTAATTACTCACTTAAACCACTCTTTACTCATAGGTTATGCAGACAAGGTTCCATCTGTATATGACAGTTAAAGAGTCTCCATTTAAATTACTTCATAGATGTAACCAAGGTACATATGAATTTTCTTATACTTAATTTAATTCCAACCAAATAATTTTATATACATCATGATCCACTCTTGTTCTTAATAACTAATTGAACAAGCAAAATTTCTCTCTTGCTAACAATGGTCTGTATTACCAATCCTGTAGGTATATCTTGTTTCCACTCTCATATAAATCATTATATCAGTTATGTTATCTTATACCCATCCAATATTCTATCACTTACTCCAAAAATATTCTTTATTTAATCATTCAATAATCACCTTTTCAATAGACAATCTATACTCTAGTATATTGATGCTCCATATTTTTATACACAAACATGAATCTTGTTTCTTGACTGTACTCAGTCATTAGGGGTTTCAAGTGATAAATACTTGTGGTCTTAAGTCCTTAAATGTTATCTCACCCATTTGAGGGTCTATATCAATCTCATACTGATAGGGACTAATTCTATGAATAGTTTCCATTTTCTAGTTTGATAAAACACTCAAATATACTTGCTTTAGACTGAGATTCACCTTCTTTGATTCAAACCTACAGTCATACAAAGCCTATATATAGATATCATTAATATTTCATTTAATCAATTTAAATAAATTTAAGGACCAATCCCTAAAATCTTGAAATTGACACAACCAAAATGTTCTACTTAGCTTTATTCATTATTTCAACATCCATTACATATAGTCCACACATGGACCTATTCAATTTCATGAGGAGTTTGTATATCAATCTTCCATTCTCAGTTCCTCCTTTCCTCTCTTGGAGGTCTCTTTTTTTTACTCCTCTCTCTATTCCAACCCACCAACTCCGTACCATCTCTCTTTTACCAACTTCAAGGGTTGGTTATTTTTTAGTTACAAAACCAATTTCTTCCACTTGTCACCTCAACATGAAGTTTTGATATCAATGACTTTGAACATGAATTATAATTTTAATTTTATAATAATATCAATTTTTAACACATTTCACATTACCTTATTAGACTTATTAATAATATATTTCTCATCTATTCCTTCTTTACATACACTTGACCCATGTAGACATAATTTACATATTTGAATTTTCAAATTATGGGTTTTTGGAGGGAAAACCCCATAAAAAATGACCTTTAAGATTTATATAGACTAAAAATGGACTCAAAGGATATAAATGTACCTAATAAGGTCCTTTTAACTCATTAAAATGATATTTTGACTTCCACATTGACAAATAACAAAACTAGTGTTTTTTGACTTGATGCCCCTGCATCATACTCCTCAAGAGGGAGAAAACTTGAGCCACCTCATTTCTTTATAACCTTAAAATTAACTCTTTTATGGTCCTTAATATGCATCATTCTATTTTTCATGTATTATTTCTCCTTCTTGCTTGCCAAATGCTTGTTTTTCTTTCACTTGGCCTTGTCTAGCTTTCTTGTCCATTCAAATTCAACTTCCATAAAGTGTTCCCACTATTGTAATATTGTATTTTATTTATATCTAACCCTTTAAAATTCATTTTAAACCTATTAAAATTCATATGAAACCAAATTGTATGTATTTATCTTTATCATGTTTGTTTCATGGCTTCTTTTCTCCTCAATCTCAATTGTGGATTGCTTGTCTAGAGTATTTTGCTTCTTATTCATATTTTCATCATTGTTATGAGGCCTTATTGTCCTCACATTCATGTCAAACTTTATCATTTTTCACATTTTAATTTCTCTTAATTCTTCTTCTTCTTCACTTTCTTTCTTTTTTTGGTTCCTCTACCCATCATTTTGCTTACTATGCAAGAGAAATTTCTTGTTCTTCTCATCCTCTTCATATTGAATCATTATTTGACCAATAATTGGTCTCCCACATCCATTTTTATCAATTAAAAATTCATAATTATCTTTAACCATTGTGTAACTCACATTGTTTGGTTTTTCATGCCTCATTTGCTTGTTAACTAGCTTACTTGTTTGCCTCTTTATTTGCAAAACTCTTGGTGCTTCTCTTTGTTTCTCCTCATGTGTCCTTTCATTGATATTTATCTGATTTAAGTCACATATTTTCATATCCTTTAATGTAATTAACAATTCCTCTATCATCCTCAACTCCTCTTGCAACCTTTGTGCATCCACTTTTCCTAAATCTTCATCAAACTTTGGTGTACTTTATTCTCCAATATCTTGGGCAGATACTTGTTTGACTTCTCCTTGGACTCCCTAATTTTTGAGAGTAATATCATCATACTTTGTCTTCATATCATATTTCTCAATCACTCTTTTAGGTGCTTCTTATTTGACTTGCTTTTTTATACATTCATCCATTAATGCAATGGTTTCTAGGTACAAAAGATCTTCATTTTTGGAATAAAATTCAAACATACCATCATATACCACACTTGAAAACACATATTTAAAATAATTATATTATCTTACACATTAATTACCTTGTTTACATGTTTTTACCTTCATCTCACTTGCTTGGTTAGAATGCACCCTCTCTTGCACTTGCTTTGTGTGCTTGTCAACTTGTTCAATCTTCTTGCTTTCTTGAGACACGCTTGCAACTTGATCTTATTGTGATCTTACCTTAATTTTTTAAATAAATTTGCTAAACTATACCTTATTGGGCTGCCACTTACCTCTCTTTTCATTTATTTCATGTCTCATACCTTGGTCATCTATCTTTCCAACCTTATGTTCTTTGCCATTTGCCTTTTATTTCCATACTTGTGCTTGCTTTCCATTCATGATTTTTCTTTGCTTGACCTATTTCTTGAGTTTATCTTCTTTAATCTCATCACCTACTTGTTTCAAAAACTTATGCCATACATATACATTCCCTTGTTTCCCTTTTAAGGGATTCAATTTGTCATGTTTCCTTTCAACCTGCATCCCATTCTTTTCCTCTTCACTTATGCAATCAAAATCAATATTAAAACATTCATTTACCAATATGGACAACTGATACAAGTTTATCTATTATTTGGTATATTCTTGGGTGACCTTCATGTCTTCTTTTCATGCTTATTCTCTTGTTTTAGCTTCTATGCATGGCAATGCATCATAGAATTCCTCTTTTTCTTCAATTTTAGCATGTGAAATGTCCTCAATCTTTAACTCTTTATCTTCTTCAAGAGGTTATTTCTCTTTGTCATTTTCTTGCCACTTGATGGGTGTTATTCTTGGCCTATTATTCATCATATTTGAGGCCTCATGCTTAGACTTCATCACTTTCTTCTTCATACCTACAAACACAGACTCAAAAGCAACATTAGAATATAAAATGAGAGACCACATAGTCTCTTTAAATGCCTTTGACATAGGCATTCTCCATCTTCTCTTATCTTCATTATTTTGTGCTCTCCTTGGCACTTTTTTCACCTTTTTATTCTCTTCAATGATAACTCTCTTCACAACTTCTCTTTCTTGTTGCTCATTTAGAAACATCTCTCTTCTCTTGCCTCTTTGGGCTGCCTTCTCTATCTTCTTCGCTTTCATCAAGACACTCTTCTTGTGCCTTCTTCTTCTCACTAGTGATGCTATTGGCCACTTCACCTTTATATTAATATACCAGACACTCTATTGGATTTATTGTTTTCTCATGAGCTTCACCATGAGCTCTATCTTCTCAAATCTCTACCCCAACTCTTTTCTTATCTCTTTTAATTATTTGTCTATATATATCTTCCCCATTTATGCTTGTTTTCTTGGCCTATTTAGAACTTCTTCTTAACAAGTCCTTAAATATTACCTCTTACACCTCTTGTGGGAATTTATTCTTCTTGGGTCCTCTCTCTAGGATCTCCTCTTAAATTTATTGACACTCTTTTGGACTCTCTTATCTTCCTCTTCTCTCTTGGAGATTCAATGCTCTCTTTTCCTCTCTCTCTCTTCTAGTCTTTCCTTGACTAGATCTTGTCTTTCACAAAGGACTTTGGGGATATATCTATTTTCTCTCTCATCAATATAATTTTCCTCTATGTTGACCTTAATGGATTAGACCTAAAAACTCCTCTTCTCCCTCAATACCCTACAAGTGCCATCTCATACATATCTCTTAGCATATGCATTCTTCTTAAATCAAAAAAATGAAAAGAATTCAAAACACAAATTTAACCCAAGAATTCCTTGCTACCTTTGATACCAAATGATGTAGAGTTTTTAGGAGAAGTCTTCATTATCAATGCAATCCCTATCTAAGTTTTGTCTTACACAAGGTCACCTTCAATTCCCACTTATTGCTAAAGTATACCTCCCTTGGATTTTATCAATTTGCATACTAGGATACCTAGAGTCCATTCAAAATTTGGTTTATTCAAGGATGGATTTATCTTATAATATCATAATCCTCCTGTGCATCCACAGGTATATTTCAAGTTGTTACCTTTCACCTCTCTTCCCTTTTCAAAATGTAACTCACATATATGCTCTTCTTGGTCTAGCTTGATAGCTCTAAATGACCATACTTTTTTATTAATATTAAGGACCCATTTTTTGTTTTTTTATGGTCTAATTTATCTTAAGTCATCTATCAAATTACTATCATACTCCCTTGACTCAACTCATAATACTAGTCACTTATATCTATGCTTGTCTCTCACTAGTTCTTGAGTCTAAAGGACAACTCTTGGATTGTGTTCCAACAACTCTATTATATCATGGTCATATTTAGAGTGTTAACTCAAACCTATTATTATCCTCTCTAAATATTCATACAAATCATAAATAGTCATTTCTACCTTATTGCACTCAAAGCCATTATAAGCTTATAACCTATTTTTCTTGTATGTTCTATCTTAGTGGGTAACCTTTTAATTATATTGATGATTTAATCACTATTTAGAATTATTTGTATACACCATTAGGCTTACATCAAGTTTATTTACCTCATTCAATTGTTAAACCTTTTTTTATGACCCCTATTCCTTGCAAATATCCCTATATTAGGTCTTTCACTACCTATTTGCAACTCAATTGACCAAATACATAAAAAATGAGTCCATACAAAATTAAATATTTTGAAATATTATTAAGCACCTTTAATTATTACGAACAACCAAGTTTCACCTTTTTTTGATGGTGGCAACTCTCTAAAATGACCAAACCCTAACCTAGGGTTGTTAAGCTCATGCATAGACCTAAAAAGCTTATAAATTTCATATCTCAGACTATGGAATATTTAAAAGGCTCAAATTAATTTAAAAGGGTATATTTTGATCCTCCCCTCCCTAATCCATAAGTTATATTACTTGTTTTATCCATTTTTGTGTGAAACACCAAAGAAACTTAGTTGATTGTAAGGGTTCTCCTTAATTAGTTGAAGGTTTAGACTACAATATACAATTGAAAAAGTATCCTAGGTTACAAGAAGGTTATATTGTACCTACCACATCTATCTTATCATGCACATGACCTACACCACTTACTTACACTCTAAATCATGAAATCACATTACTTTAGTTTGGATAATCTATACAGAATAGGGCCACATTGATTTAATAAGGTTTCAACAATTCAAAAACACACTCAATGTCTTTTAATGCTACCTGGGATCTTTCATAGAGTCAATATGATTTGAAAAATAACATGTTCATTATAATCCATATTTTTCCACATTTAATTACTCACTTAAACCACTCTTTACTCATAGGTTATACAAATAGGGTTTCATCTATATATGGCAGTTAAAGAGTCTCCATTTAACTTATTTCATAGTTGTGACCAAGGTCCATATGAATTGTCTTATACTTAATTTAATTCCAACCAAATCCTTGTATATACTTCATGATCCATGTTTTTTCTTAATAACTAACTGAAATAAGCACCTTTTCAATAGATAATCTATACTCCAGTATGTTGATGCTCCATATTTTTATACATAAACATGAATCTTGCTTCTTGATTGTACTCAGTCATCAAGGGTTTCAAGTGATAAAGACTTGTGGTTTGAAGTCTTTAGATGTTCTCTCACCCATTTAAGGACCTATACCAATCCCATAGTGATAAGGATTAATGCTATGAATAGTTTCCATTTTCTAATTTGATAAAACACTCAAATATACTTGCTTTGGACTGAGATTCACCTTCTTTGATTCAAACTTACAGTCATACACAGTCTATATACAGATGGCCTTAAAATTTCATTTAGGCAATGTAAATAAATGCAAGTACCAAACCATAAAATCTTACAATTGACACAACAAAAATGTTCTACTTAGCTTTATTCATTATTTTAACATCCATTACATACTATTTCTATCTAGTTTTTATTTTTTTCTTAGTTTTAGAAAAAGAAAGAAACTATCAATAAGGGTAATGGTTATGAGAACCTAGTATAAAGTGTACATGTGATCCAAATGATGGTGGATACTCCTATTTGGCTAGGAAAGAATAACTTTCAATAAGAAATCACTAAGAAAACTTATTTGTTAGACAAGTAGTAAAGTGGATTACCTAGCGTGAGCTAGTTCCAAGAAGCGTGAGCTTCTTTAGAGGCTATCAATCTACTCTCTTAAGATAATGATGTTTATAAATAAAATTATAATTAAAAAAATTAGCATAACATGAAATTAATATATCTAAATAAATAAATAATTTTAAATGAAATGCTAATATTTTCAATAAAATAACCTTTAGGTGAATGTTAGAATGCCAATACATAAAACCAAGTAATGCATAAATAAAAACTTAGCCTTGTTGTTGAATTTGGTTGAGGGTGTTGATGGAGATATTTTTATTGATAGATTTATTTTTGGAGTTGGTTGAAGGATATTTTGATGAAGATGTTGATTAAGTTCTATTTTTGAAATTCTTGTGGTTGATGGCTTTATTGAAGATGATGATGAGGAAGTTATTGTTGATAAACCTCAAAGATGAATGCTTCTCTCTCCAAGATGAATGTATTTAACATAAAAAAAAGAATGCTAATATCCAAATAAGAATTCTTAACCTCAATATAAGTGACTCTCCAAAATGATCAATACCTCTAGAAGATAAAAGGATTCTAACCCCACAAGATAAATGACCAACCCCCACATGAAAGAAAGAAGACACCTATTTATGGATTTTAGGAGAGGAATCAAGAGGAAAATCAAGGTAAGGATAATTATTTATAAATTATCCAAAGTGGGGAAGATAAAGGGGAATATTTTAAAGGTTTTTCCATGTGTTTGGTCAAAAATACATGCCCAAAAATCAAATATAAAATTTTCAACTTGATAATTGCTTTTGACTTTGCTCTATGAAAAGAGGTAAGGTGGGGAACATGGAAATGATTTTCCATGTACACACATGATATAATAGTAGTTTTAAATCATCCTTTTGACCTTGCATTGAAATTTTCTTTGAAAGGACCTACTTTGGCATCCCACCTCCCATGTGAAGAGAAAAAGTGAAGGAGATAAGTTTATTATGCAAGCATGTGCTCATATGCTTGAGATTTTCTCCACCTACCTCATTTTGACTTCTAAAAAGGTAATTAATGGTTATAACACTCACATTTTCATCTTATTTGGCCCAAAATAACTCTTTCACATATTCCATGATGAATAATAAGGAAAAATACACCAAAGTTAGTATTTCGCCAAGTACACCAATGTGGAGTTGAAAAAGATGATTCTAATTATCTCCTAAGTGGACCAGGGTGTCCCACTCCAAGCCACCTCACTTCTAAGCCACCTCACTATTTCCTTGTCACTTACCATGTCACCATGAATAGTGTCAATGAATAGTGTTGGTGAATAGTAACTTGGAATAGTGACTAGTTGAATAGTAATTGTGTTGCTAATTTTGATGTTGTTGATTAGGTTGAAAGGGTTGGGTTAAGTGTTAGTTAGAAAGTTTAGATTATTGAGTCAACTTAAATAAAGGTTTAATGGGTGATTTGGTGGGTTAATAAGGTTTAAGTGGTCTCAAGGCATTCAGACATCTAGAACTATTTATGTGTAATTTTCTAGTGTCTACATTTTGCCTATTTTTGTTATGCAACTTTGGATCAATGAGCTGAAAAAAAAATTGGATTTATGGTCAAAGGTCTAGTTACCCCAAGTGTGAGAGGAGGTTTTCCCCCTCAAACCAATATTTGATGAGGAAAGGCCAAATTAGGTGTAGGTTTGATAAGTATTTGGTGGAGAGGCACTAAGTGGTGCCACAAGGTAGTTAGGCATGTCAAATGCCAATGGGTGTTTAAAATGTGACTAAGTGAAATAGTCAATATTACACAAAGACTAAAGATGCCAATGTTTAGAAATTAAGGCCAGTTTATAGAAAGACAAGAGAGGGTAACTAGTCCATATCATTGGTCATAGTTGGTTGGTTCATTCCCACCAAGTCATCCAGACAAGGTATATGCCATTTGAAATTATCTAGGTGAGGAAGTGCTCCCACTAAACAACACAAGTGATTAAGTTTTGCATGAGGTAGTTTAGTGTTCAAATGGTCAATTTTGGTAAAAGGGCTGATGTGTTGAAAGGACCACACAAGGTCATTGTAAAGCATGTTAATGGTCAGGGTCAAAAGTAACTAATGTCAAGGTAGATGTCATAAAAGTGTAGGTGGATTATGTATGGGTTATAAGGGGATGGATGAGCTGACTCTAGATGCACTCAACAAGTGGATGTTACCTATATAGTCCCATGGATAGGAATCCAAAAATAATGTCAGGCCAAATGTAGTTTTTTTATAGTAAGGAGTGTTGGTTAACTTGGTTTCCCTAATTTAAGATCATGAAGTTAGGTCTGATTAAAGGACATTAAAGAAATGGAAGTTCTAAAGGGTGGAAAATATGACTATCAAATAGTTTTTTGATTGGTTTGGTAGAAATGGTGGATGAGATTACCTAAGATGAAATTAGATGATTGCATCAACTATAAAAAAAGAATTTGTAGCCATGGATAATTAGGTTCAAGTGTGAAATTTTTGCCACCATTTTAAAGAAAATAAAAGGGATAAATATGATTTACCAAGCTTTATAAAATATGGCACTACTCAAATTGCCATAGTGTTCCAATGGGTTCTTTCATCACCATCCAAATAAGCTAACATTGTGCATAGTCCATAAAAATGTCACTAACAGGCTATGGAAGGGTATTATCCAATGATTCAAGGAAGCAAAGTAGAAAAGTGGGTAAACAAAAAGTGGAAAATATTTGAACCCTTGACCCTGGAGTCAGTGGGGCCCCAAAATAAGCAAACATTGAGTTTTGAGGGAATTCAGAGAAAGACACTAAGGGGTTTTAGAATATGAAGTGAGGTGAATAATAATAATATTATTAATTAAATGACGAAGTAGGTTGTGTATTTCATGTATTAAATCAAGGGCATGAAGGACATGAGGAAATATACAAGGAGATGCACGTATAAGCATCACAACTAGTGAATGCACTCTAAAGAGGTGGAGGTTAAAATGGAGAAAATAAGTGAGATCCAACAAGGGATGAGGTGAAGGCAGACTAGAATATGGATGAAGAGAAAATAATGAGATCATAGATAAAGATGAAGGTAGAGAAAGATGGAAGGATTCGTGCATGGACATATATATAAAAATAAAGAAAGGTTAGGAAGAACAAGGAATGTCATCAAGGGAGATGAAAAAAATGAAATGAAATGGAGAAAAGAGAAGAAAAATAAGAGGTAGAAGATGGGGGGGTGAGGGATGTACTAAAGAATGATAAAGTAGATAATTGATAAGGATGGGGAGAGAAGTGTAACAATCATGAAGGGTAAGGGGAGGATGGTAAATTATGGAAGTCCACAAAGGGTTTAAAAATAAGTCTAATAAAAATATACCAAGGAGAAAATAGTTTGGTGATGAAAATGAAAAACAAGTCAATAAATGGAAGAAAGGAAATAAGAGGAAAAAGGAGTGAAACAAGGACACAAAAAGGATGATAGGAGAGTAAAGAAGTAGTTGGTATCTTGACCAAGTAAGCATGTATGATGATACATAACGAAGCAAAGTAGTGGTGGTTTTGGAGATGAGAATGGGATGGCAAATGGGAAAGGGGTTAAGAAAAACAAGGGGAAGTGAAGGATGGGTGAAGAAGAAGCTAAAGAGATAAGGTATGTGTCAATAAACTAGTTAGGAGAGGTTGGCAAGCTGAAAAGGGGTGAGGTGGTGAAGAAATATGGGAACATAAGGAAAGGGCATGAGATGAAAATAAGGGATGAAGATCAAGTATGATAAGAAAAAAAAGGAAGAATTGAAGTAGGGATACAAAGCATGGATATTGACATAGATGCAAATGACAAGTGAGTATTGAGATGGAAAGAGGAAAAAGGGAATACAAAGGGAAAAAGGCAAGAACTAAGAAGAATAAAATAGGTAATCATGGAAGGCTTCTCAAAGGATAAATACCTAGGTAGAAGCTATTTTTAAAGGAAAAAAGAAGATAAAAAAGATGAAAGGATGGAAAAAAAGCAAATAAGAAGAATGGAAAATGGGTAGGTTGGAAGAGTGGCAAAATGGTAGAGAGTAGTGATACACAAAGAAAAAGTATAGCAATAGAAGAAACAAAAAGCTTACAAGATGCATAGTATGATGTGTAATTGGTGAGGAAAAATAGAATGATAAAGAAGGTATGACAAATAGCCAAGGGTGAAGGGAGATGATGAGGATGTTGAAAGAAGTTGAAGGGGATAAAGGACAAGGTTGGTAATAAGTGGAGAGAGAGACCAAAAACATGAAAAGTAGGTGAGGGAGTGATTTGTGAATTATACACAAGGAAAGGTGATGGGGAGGCTAGTAAGGTAGAGTAGGTGGTGGTTTTATGGGAGATAAGAGGGGTCAATGAGGAAGGCTATCAACCCTTATCATAAAAGAGATTAACAAGCTAGAAAAGTGGTTAAAAGAGATTGACAAGCTGAAGGGAGTGAGGTGGTGAGGATATAGGTAGAGAAGTGGAGGAATATATTTTAGGTGAGAAGAGAAAACAAAATAAAGGATGTGGATAAGCTCACCTCATTCACTGAGCACTGCCTACATAGTCCAAAAAGACCTCAGGCCAATGTAGTTCTCTCAACAATGGGGGAAAAATTAAGAGGAAGTATTAGATGGTGTTAACATAAGGACACTTAAGAAATAACTCAAAGATTCCTTGATGTAGGACACCCTAAGAAAGAGGATGATATTATCAATGGAAATGAGTGATAAGAAAAAGGGGATGGGAATTAGTTGTTAGTGGCCAAGCTGCCCTTAAAAGTGAAGCAAAACCTACATAGTTCATGGACATCAAGTCAATGTAGTTCAACAAGGGTAGGATAAATAAGTGGGTTGGTTTAGGCTGATAGAGGTGTTGGTTTTGGTGATGGTGAAGGTGTATTATGTAGATTGGTGAATAGTCACCATAGTAATCCCACATACATTAGGAGGAGAAGACACAGATGGGTAGGGTAGGATAAAGAAGTGGGTAGAAAAAGGCTAAGTATCACAAATATCTTGTGATGGAGCTAAGCCAAAGAAGAGGTACCTTTTTGAGGAGGTTATGCCTTTTAAAATTATGTGAGGGTATAAGCATAGTGCTAGCATATATCACTATGATCCAAGTTTGAAGAGGTGGGGGTCTATCCAAATATACAGAGTCATGCTAGCCAAGATGCATCACCTCTACGAGCTGAGTTTTAATTGACCTACAAAGAATTTATTTGATGGTAGAGTATATTTTACAAGGTAAAAAATAGATAGGGTGGTGAATGATAGAGGATGGATTGTACCTAACCCAAGAGTTGCATGGGTAAGCCAGGTGAAAGGTGGTCATGTTTGCATCCTCTATCTCATTTCCTTGAAAATGATGACTTTGGGTTCCACTTAAAAGAGTCCTAGTAGAATGGAGCTATGTGGTCTAGGATATTGGTTATATAGTTGGAAAAGGTGACCATTCCCCTACCATAGATGAATGCTCATTTGGCACAAAATAAAAGACTTCCATGTTTGAGAAAGTACTACCAATGGTTGGGGTCTGACGTTTAGATCCTGTGGCAATGGGATGGTAGTAAAAGGAGGGTAAAAGGGACAAGAAGGTGAATTTTTTGTCATGAATTCATGGTGGCCCACCTCTGATGGAAGAGTTTCTACAATGGCAAGCATTTAGGAGTTAACACCACTATAAATAGTGGTAGTTGTGAAGGCATGATCATTATAGTAGCCCATGGTTAGAAGCCAATTTACGTCAACTAGGCTAAAGGTGACAATGATGAAAATGACCATCAGGCCTAAAAGGATCATAAAATGATAAAGCAATGAAAGACATCAGATGATAAGGGCAACAAAAAGATATCATGATGGTGCATAATGGATTTATCGAGATGACCAATTAGATTGAGGGTGATGTGTCCATATGAAAAGGTAAGTAGACATGACTGTTTCAAGTGGAAAGACTGTTCAAGGGAATCAATGACATCATATGACCTTCCCAGTTAGTGGAATGGAGAAACATGTCAATGAGGAATAATGGTCAGGTATTCTATTTAAAGAATCATGATAAGGATATATGTCTATCCTTGAGTTATTTGTTTTTACAGGTCATAGAGAGTGTAGAGAACTACACAAGGTTGAAGATGGAAAATAATGGGAACAATGGTTGAGATAATTAGCAACCCCTATAACTTGAAATAGTTAATATGGTGAATGTTTTGATCTATCAGATATTTTAACATGTAATGGAAATAATATAAGTATTATTAGATTAAAAATAAGGGGAAAGGCACCCATGGCCTGATCTTGAGCCTAAAATCTTACTTTTTTACCAACAAAGAAGGTGAAAACTTTACTACAAAAGATGTAGGGCTAGAGAACATGACCATTGATCTATTTATGGAGTGAAACCTCACTGTCCAAAAGGATGTGCATTGAGGCAACAACTAGTGGTACTTATGCAAGTAGAACAACTAGAGTAGAGGGATGCAATGGTTGTGATAGGTGAGTAGGGTAAAATATCTAGAGTCAAATATTGTTCTCATATTGTGGGGGTGAATGTGGGATAGGAGAATAGAGTATACCCTTTAGTAGTTGTTGAGATAAGGAATGTCACTAATGTCAGTTCAAGGAGTAATCAAGTATAAAGATGGCTGAACACAAATCTAGAGTCACCAAATAATTGGTCTGACACTTAGGTAATAAAATAATGTATGCATGTGCTTTAGGCAATGTATGTGTAATCTGATGACTATGTATGTGTCATGCAACTCCTCACACCTTAAATAAAATATTTCATAGTTTAATATAAACATATACAAAATGTGATGGATGTCACTGATTGAATGTTATCATGCTTAAGGTTATGTGGATACCTATGAATGTTATGGTTATGGTTGTGGGTGATATGGTTATGGTTTTTGTATTCTCACTTAATGTAAAAAGAATTATTATTATTGTTGTAATAATGGATGGTAAAAGTCATGATGAAAACATCAACCAAGCACAATAAGATAAGAATAGGTCATGATGCTTTATTTTTGGCAAGGACCAAAAATAGACCTGAAGTGGAATTGGCTTAATGAATATAATCCCTTCAAACATTACAAATGAATGGTCATTAGTTTATAAAAAAACATTTCTTGATCATAGGATGTCAAGTAAGCTCTAAATCCCTTGATTTATAGATAGTTTAAAGTGAAGATGAGTGATAGGCATTGTGAAGGGTAATGGGTGATATGTATGATAACCTCATGTGAATTAGTTTTCCCCTTCTATAGGTGACCTAAAAATGGTAACAGACATGTCCATGTCATATTCTAGATGTAGACTAATCAATGCAAGAAGTCTATATGTGAAAATTGATTATGGCTTCCAACTTATTATGCTACTTGAGAGCCAATTACAGATTTAGAATTTGTTGTGATAGTGGGTATTTTTATTTATTTATTGTATCTGGGAAACTGATCGATGTGGGAAGCTTAAAATAAATTTCTCTGCTTTTGACAAAGTTAACTTAGCCATCCTTCAAGGGAGTTGTCTAAGCTTATTGGCTTTGTTTAATTTTATTGATATCTATCCTTCAAGGGAGAAGTATACCTTACATTTTGTAATTTTTATTTTATTTTTGGGTAGTTATGCTTGAAGGGAATAATTTTTAATGCTTAAGATATTGACCCAAGTAGTATTTTGGCATCCAAATTGTGTCTATATGCAATGTGTTTAGACATGGACAAGTCTAATTAGGTTCAGAGGTTTACTTTTATGAGGAAAAAACCTTAACACAAGAAGGTTAATTATATTTGAAAGCGTGTGGTTTTGAGAGGCAATGACCATGGGATTCCATCTTATTAGAAATGAAAATTATCCATGAGAACCATGCTATGGGTAGAGCCACGGTACCCATATTTAGGATTAGGCTATGACTAGGATGGTTAATCACATGGTTCTATATTGTAATTAATTATCCTCAAAAGGAGAGGAGAAAGAGGGGTGAAGGTTAAAATCTCATAATCAAGGGATGAGATTAAGTTAGATAAAAGGAGTGAGTTTGATCTTTCTTTAATATAAAAATGGATGTAGATGTGAAGCATTAAGGGGATTAGGTTCTAGTTTATCTTTGAGAGAGGACAAATGATAAGCTTTTGATCCACATTATGGGTAATGATGTAGGGTTTAAGCCAATTGAAAGCAAACTTGCCTCATTTACTCTTTTCCGTGTTGATCATATGTTGGTTTTCCTTTAGGATAAAGTCACTAATATTGAATTCCTATTGTTTAAGGTACTTATTATAAGCATGTTTGATATGTTCTTGATAAATGCAAAGGTGGGTGAGGGATACCAAATGGAATTCATCAAGTAGCTCAAGTTGAGACAAATGGTGTTGATGAAAATATTCCTCAAAAATAATCGCTTGTAAGGATATGTAGAGAGAGGGGATTTATACCTCAAGAGGCAAGACTACCTATGTTCTAAAGACTAAAGAGAAAGGGGTAACACATGTAGAGGTTTGAATGTTAGTACAATAGGCCCATAAAGAAAATGGGATGTGTAAGTACCAATCCCAACCTAAAACACTAATGACTTTGGTGAGCATTTTGTTAAGGATTTTGTTAGAGGCTTCCACTTGTCCATTTTTTTATGAATGATAAGGTGAGTAAAAGCTTAACTCGATGAAAAATTCATCACATAGACCTTGGACTTGCTTATTTTTGAAATATTTACCATTATCAATGATGATCTTATGAAGAACACTGAAGTGGCAGATGATATGATGGTTGATAAAGTCAACAATATTCTCTACTTTGGTTGAGATAAGAGGGATAGCTTCCACCCACTTGGTGAAATATTTGGTGGCTATGATGATGGAGATATACCACTTTAAAAAATGGGGGTTAATTTCCCCAATGAGATAGAGCCCCCATTGATAGAAAGACCAAAAGTCCTCAGATACCTGAAGGCTATTGGCTAGCGCATGATGTAAATTTACATGTTTTTGACATTTTACACACTTTTTTACATAATCACAATAGTCTTGGTTGAGGGTGGGCCAATAGTAGCCAAGGTGAAGGATACAATTTAGTGACCGTTAGGCTGCTAAATTGTCCCCCACATATCCCATCATGTGTTTCCTAGATGGCATGTAAAGCTTCATGTCTACATAGGCAATGAAGGAGACCATCAAAACCACATTTATAAATTATTCCCCCTAGGATGGTGTAATAATAGGTACTCTGAACAAAGTCTCTTCAAGCATTTTTAGAGAGGTTAGGAGGAATGATGCCTAAGTTGAGATAGTTGAAAGTTTGGTCATACCAAATGCCGAATGGGGATTCCTCCACATTAAAAATGGTAGGGAGGTTAGATTGGGTACAAGAGGGTGTGGTAAAATGATGAATGGTGACAAATATTTTGGAATTGGAAGGATAAGAAGGGATCTAGGAAGCAAGATAGGCCATTGTATCCATGAATTTACTGGTAAATTAGGGAATAGATTAGACTAGGTAATGTTTGAATGAAGTTAAGATTTTGTCAACTAAAAGTTTATATTTTTGAAAGACATCATTCTTAAATTGATAAGATCTATTGATGTAGTTGACCACAATTTGGGAATCACCAAAGACATAGATTGTCTTAGTTCTCAAGGCTAGAGTAGTTTGGAGACCAATCACTAGGGATTCATACTCAACCATATTATTGATGCATTCAAAATCAAGTTTGAATGAGAGAGGAAGTGGTTCACCATCAAGAGGAATGAGAATAAATACAACACCCCCTCTTTTTTGGCACTTTGAGCCATCAAAGAACATGGTCATTTGGTAGGTTATGCCATCCTCTTGAAAAAGACTCATGATAGCTTCATCTAAAAAGACAAGAGGATGTGGTTGGTTGTTTGGTAAAGGAGCTTTGACCAATTGGTCAGTAATGAACTACCCTTTAATCAACTTTTGTTAGAGAAATTCAAGGTTGAATTCAGCTAAGAGCATAAACCACTCAACCATATGCTAATTTTGGTATGGTTTATAGTGCATGTACTTAAGAGGATTGGTATTAGTAATGACATAGGTTTTATGGTTAAGAAGGTAGTGATGGAGTCTGGTGGCCACAAAGGTTAATGCTAAATAGAGTTTCTCAGTATGTGTAAACTAATTATCGTATTCTACAAGTGTGAAACTAATGTATTATATGGATTTATCTTTATGTTGTTTATCTTGGTGAGCCAACATTTCCCCTAGGGAATGGTCAGTAGCAGAGATATATAGGAAAAAGGGGTGGCCATCCTTATGAGGGGTGAGGATAGGTGGTGAAAAAAGGTATTATTTGAGAGAATCTAAGGCCTTTTGACAATCACCATTCCATTTTAAAGAGACATCCTTATTTATAAGGTGATGGAAAGGTTGGCACTAGTCTGAGAGTTGGGAAATGAAATGATGAATGGATTGAAGTTTTCCTTGCAAGCTATGCAACTGATTAAGGTTAGTTAGAGGAGGCATGTCCAAAATTTCTCTAACTTTAGTAGGTTCTACCTCAATTCCATGAAGAGAGATGATAAAGCCAAGAAGGTTTCTAGAAAGAACCCCATAAATGTATTTTTTGGTATTGAGACAAACATGGAACTGGATTAGTCGATCAAAAATGATAGCAAGAATAGTTAAATGGTCCTCTCAGTGCTTGAATTTTCCAAGGAGATCATCCACATAATATTATAAAATCTTATGGATAAGGTCATGGAAGAAATAGGTCATGGCTTGTTGATAAGTCACTCCTACATTTTTTAAACCAAAAGGCATGACTCGATAGTAGAAGATTCCCCAAGGAGTAATGAAGGTAGTTTTATGTTAATCTGAGGAGGCGATTATGATTTGATTATATCCTAAAAACCCATCCATAAGGGATAACATCACGTGACCCACAGTAAGGTAAACTAGTTGGTCGATGTTGGGTAAAGGAAAATCATCTTTGGGGTATGCAAGGTTAAGGTCATAAAAATCCATGCAAAGGTGGAGTCCCCCAGTGGATTTGGTAACATGAATGATATTAGATACCCATTGTGGATAATCAATGTGTTGAATGAAGTTGATAGATAGAAGACATTGAAGTTCTTCCTTGATGAGAAGAGCTATATGAGGGTGCATTTTGTAGAGCTTTTTTCATACCAGCTTAGCCTCAAGATGGGTAACAATGTTATGGAAAGCAATGTAGGGCTCAATCTTAGGCATTCCTAATAAGACTAGGTAAATGCAATGTTACATTCTTTAAGGAAGGTAGGATAATCCCACTACTCATTTGGGTTTAAGGATTATCCCATTTTAATGATACGAGGATCCTTCTAGGTCACTACGTTAATGTCAATATTTGATTCATTAAACATGGTTTGGTTTTCAAGAGGGAGACATTTATGGATGGAATAATATCCTACACTAAGGTAAGTGAGGATGGAATCAAGATGAATGGTATGAATAGTGGGTGAATCATGGTCGATCATTTGAAGATGGATGAGAAGGAAGGTTTTGGTTTGGCCATATTGCTAATAGGTTAGTGGGCCTAAACTAATGGTATTGATCCAAAAAAAAATGATGGAATAATGTCAAAGTCCTTGAATTGGGAAGATGAACTAGGTAAGGATGGAGTTTTTTCTGGGGGGGGTAGCAGTAGATTTTGGTGAGATGGGCTCTTCTGGTGGTTCAAACCCAAGCCCAAAGAACTTATGAGGTTTTTGAGTTTTGATAATGGGTAATTCATGAGGTCTTTATTCATAAAGGCCCATAACAAATCCTTTCCAAGCAAAGTGGTGAAGATAAGTTTTGGCAAAGGCTAGATTGCTTAGATAAGAAAAATTGGAAGTGAAAGGTTGAATAGATGGGGTGGTGATAGGAGCAAGGAGTGGTTGATCGAGTCCCTCATAGACAAAATATGTTCAGTTATTTGGAATTCTAAAGGGGATGAGGTTTCCTATGTTGGGGTCATAAAAGGGTCATTTTGAAGGTTCCCATATTCTTGGGGAGTGGGAAAGGCATCTAATTCTAAGAGTCAGTGTTCCTTGAGAGAGAGATATTAGAAATTTTATATTAAGGAGTCCTCAATGAGGATCTAGGAAGAAGAGATAGAGGTACTAGTTGAGGATTCATCATTGGTGATATTAGAGGCACTATGGGTCGAGGTTGATGGTGTAGCTATGTTAGTGGGGTTGATTGATTATAAGGGAGATAAAGGTGGAAGAAGGACATCATTAGGCCTATAGCTCATGTTGTAAGATGTAAAAGGATTGGGATTAGCCTTGATGGTTATAGCTTGCCCTTCATGTTCAAATTTTATGTAATGGTGTAAAGTGGAGGGGATGAAACTCATAGATCAGATCCAAGGTGTCAAAGTAAAATGTTATATTAGAATTCACCCTCTATAACATAAAATAGATCAAGGATGGTGAGAGGTCCCAAGCATATTTGAAGAACAATGGTCACCAAGGTAGTGGCCATGGTGTCATTAAAGAAGCGAAGGATGGTTGTGCTTTTGGCCATGATGTTCTTTGGTAAATGTAGCTGATCAAAAGCATGTGAGGAGATTATGTTAATGCTGGGACCACCATCAATCATCACCTTTTTGATGTGAATGTGATTGATGTATGTAGTGATAAAGAGAGGAGGATCAAACTCTTCTAAATGGGCTGGAGGTATCTCAAAGTCTTGGAAGGTGATGATGATAGAATGTTGGAGGGCTCCAATAAAGGTGCAAGAGGTTGAGGGTCATCTAGCTGAACTTATATAGATTATAAGGTGTTTATTAATGCTTACTGATGGTGGGGTGAGGTATTGATCAAGTCATAAATTCTCATCTTCAATAGTGCTTGGTGAAGCTACTTTAATATGGTTTGTTCAATAAATGTGGAAGAGTTAGTGGGAGGAGCACTAAGGATGGACACTTTGGGTCTTGGTGATGGCATAGGCATTGGTGTTTGAACTTGGTTAGAAGGTTGAGAATCTAAAGAATAAGTACATGGAATGGATGCATTGGCTCTTCCTTTACCCCTTTATTAAGCCTGATATTGGGTAATCATGTGGATAGTATGGATAATGGGCTCAGTTGGATTAAGTGACTATTTTGGTTCCTTTCCCTTCCCTACAGATGAGAAGTGAGGAAACATGTGTAGGTTGGGATAGTGGTTGGATTGGTTGGGTTGGAAGTTGGGTTAGTAAGGTAGGTGAAAGTGATTCATTTGATAATAGATCATCATCTTCATATAAGTGATGAATAAGAGCTTGGAGACCTTTGTAGTTCTTCATGTTATGTCCTGGTGTCCTATGGTATGCAAAACTTTGAGTATCATCAAACAAAGAGGGTTTGGTGTTACAAGGGGTGAATATCTTAATAGGTATAAGTTTAATGGAGGAGTTTTGCAATAGCCTCTATAAAATAATAAAGTAATATTCCTTTAGAAGTGTTGAAGGTATTGAGATGTTCATTAGGGAAATAAGAACCTTCTTAGGCTTGGTCTTGACCTTAGAGAGGGTTGGTGGTTGGGAAATTTTTGTAGATGGTTTATGTTGGGTTGGTTTAGCTATAATCAGGTTAATGGTAGATGGTTTTGAAGTAGAGGATGAGGGGTTGATAATAGGTGGAAAAGTAAAAGGGGGATAAATTAGATAAGAACAATGAATAAGATGATGTAAGTGGTGGAGGGGTAGGCATAGAAAAGGGCATTGGTTTAATTGAAGTAGAATAAGTGACTAGGATGGTAGAAGGATGGGGTCTCAAAATAGATGGAAAATGAGAAGGAGGTGGCATAGGTTGAGCTTGAGGATAAGATTTAGGTAACTGCACCCTTTGGTCCATCTTGGTTGGTGTTTTGTTAGGTGTCCTAGAGGGGGTTAGGTCTAATTTTATAGGGGGATGGGTGGTGCTAGGTGTGGGAAGGATACCCAAATTATTGGTTGGTTTAGACATAATATTATGAGATGATCTAGGTGGAGGTGGGTGATATGGTTCCCTCACATCTTAAGAGAAAGAAATTTTTGATGATGGGGTGGTAATAGGTTGGAAATTGGATGCTAATGAAGTTGAGGGTTTGGCCTTATTTTGGTATGGGAGCCCTAAATAATGCCAAAAAGTGGATCTATCTAGGTTGGGTTGTGAGACAAATTCCAAACTTTGCACTAACTGAGAAAAGGGCTTATACATAGGTTTTGTTCTTTGATATATTATTTCAAATGTCAAGCCTTTAGGTGAAGAAGATGGGATGGTTCCTTCATCTTTACTTGAGCTAGAAGGTTCCAAAATAATGGTTGCTTGTGGGATGATTAAGAGAGGGGATGTTTGTTTGATTGAGGGTGTAGGTGTGGTCTTGGATCCTTCCCTCACTAGGCTATCCAAAGGAGAAGAAGGGAGTTCTATCATTTCATTTGGTGGGGTAGAGGAAGGGGTGGTTAAATAAATGGTTGGTTTTGTGAAAGGAGAGGTAGCATGGATATGGTTTGATCAACCAAAGAAGTGAGGGTTATAGATCCTTCTACGTGGGTCTCTGAAGGGATAAAAGGTGAATTTACTTCTTCTATAGGTGATTTTGGTGAAGAGGAAATGGGAATATGAGGCTCATCCTCCTTGGGCTCATTTATGATGATGTCGATTATGTGTGCCTCATGAGATGAAGATGGTTAAAATTGATTGTCATGGGTTTGGGTAGGTGGAGGATGGTTAGGGAATGGTTTACAAAAAATATAAAGAGAATGGTTAGGGGATGTGTTATGGTGGTCAAACGTCAATTTGACATTGTTAATTAGGTTTTGGACAAGACTTTTAAAAGTATTACACCATTTTATGTCATGTCTGATTGCCTGACGGAAATCACAATGGTCATTTTCATTATACCACCCAAGCACAAGGTAAGAGGGGTCAAATTGTTGAGGTGGATTAATTGGTGGAAGTTAAATAACATTATATTTTAGTAATTTATCCAACATAGAGGCATAATATTCCCCTATAGGGGTGAATTGTTTAGGGGGGACCCAAATTTGATTTTGGTTTGGTGGGTAAGAAGGATTAGAAGGTGTGATTTGATGTGGTTGGTTAAGGGAAGGAGGTGGATAAATTTTCAAGACAACCACATTTACAAATGTTTTGGCTTTAGAATTGGGTTGGTTGGTTGTTTTGGTGGAAGAGGATTCATTGGGTTTAAAAGTGGAATTCTTATTCTATAATTTCAATTTACCCTCATCCATGGCTCGATTCTTGAGTTTATGCACCATTGTGAATGATTTATCAAAGGTTCTAAATGTTTGCACCTAAAGGGTGGGAGCGATGTGTTTTGTGCATCCTCAAGAGAAAAGTTTAATGAGTTCCATTTAGGGTAGTGAAAAGGATAATTGATTAATGAGACCTCACCATAGTGCAACAAAGCTGATAATTGATTCATCATCAAAATACTTGATGGAATAGAGGTCGGTTATGGAGACCTTCCTAGATATATTGATAGAAAAATGTTCTACATTTTTTTGGGTGAGTTGGGAAAATGAAAAGATAGAATGCCTAGGAAGGGCACTGTACCAATCCAAGGTGGGCCCTAATGGATAAATAGGGAAGGTTTGGAGGAGGGAATCATCATAGGAAATCAAGTAACAAGAATGGTGAAACACACTCAAATGTTGTTGAGGATCCTCCTTCCCTTGAAACTTAGATAATTTGGGGAGCTCCCATTGAGGAGGATAAGCATGAATCAGGATAGATGGGTTGATAGGTTCATTGTAGATTTGGTCATAGGATAAAAGATTATGAGACCCAGAGATAGATGATTTGAGTTGGGTCATCTTATCTACAATAATATTGATCAAGTCAGGTTGGGTTTGGGTAACTACATAATTTGATGGAAAGTTCTACTAAGGTGGGGTTGTAGCTATGAATTTGTATGTGGTAGGAGGTACAAAAGTGGGCACATATTGGTATGTGGTAATTTGAGTTTGGGATAGTGTCCCAACAAGACTGATCGGCATTAAGGGTGTGTGGAAGGTGCAATATATACCAATGGGTTGGGGATATATTGATAGGAGGCTCTAGGGGCTTGTAGAGGAATTGATAATGGTTGGTTTAGGGGTACATTTGGGTTGGTTGATGGGGGCATGGTTTGGGTTGGTAATTCTAAAGTGTTTGTGGGTTGTTGAGGGGTAGTGACCCTAGTGATAATAGGGGGAAGTGTTTGTGGTATGGAGAGTACCAACTTATGAAAGGGGGTTGAGGTTGGTATATTGGTTAAGCTAAAGGGAATGGTATAAATGGGTGTGAAAGATACCATGCTGACAAAAGGGGTAGAAATGATAGGGGGTAAATTTGAGCTAACATTAGAGTTATTGGTTGGGGTAGTAGGTGTTTGGGTGGTGGTGGTAGATGGACCAATGGTAGAAGATGAAGCTTGGCTAACAGAAGGGTGGGATGATGTAACACAAACCATGAGGCAGTGTGGCATACTATAGGGTGGATCCATGAGAGGAGCAAAATCCATTGAAGTATGGTAGGTTAAGGTATTAAGATAGTGTTTTAAAGTAACTAGATTGTTGTCTAAAAATGCAAAAAAATCTAGATCACCTTCAGAGACTATTGAAGGCATCATAGGTGGTGGAGAATGGTGTGATGAAGCATGGGGTGATCTATCAACAGCTGAGGTATAATCCATGGATGAGGATGAAGAAGAAGAAGGTGGTTGGTTGTTTTGGTTTCTCACTTGTTGTCTGGTTAAGACCATATGAGAAATTTAGAAATGGATAACAAACCTCTCACCTCAAACAATGAGCAAAGAAAAGTCCAAAGAAAATAAAACACACTCTAAAAGTGCAATTAATCTTATGATTTATTTTAAATCACTTTTGGATTATGCCTTAAATAATATGAAATGGAAAATTAGTTTATGAGTAAATTACTAGAAGAGCCATCTAAGGATGGTTTTGAGTTAAGTTTTGGTACTCAAAAAAATTGCATTAGACTAGGTGCATAGCCTGGTACTTGGGGCTTACTCCCCACACTTCATGAACTTGAAGTCGAGTTGGGCCACTTAGCCAATACATATCATTTGTTTAGAGTTTATACTCCACTAAATAATGAAGTGGGTCCTCCCCTTGGTGATGAAATATAAGTGGGATCGTTGGGAAGGGTAAGGTGATCCAAAGGGTGATGAAATCCCAATGGGATTTGTCTCAAGTAAGTTTTGATGTTTATTTTGTGCAATTGGTTTGGTAGTGTAACATATGTGTGCTAAAATTAATTCATAATATGCTTAACTAATCTAGGTGAGCTAATCATTAAGCAAGCAAAACAATAGATGCACTTGATTTTAACCCAAAAGAAATTTTTGGTGTCTTTCCATGCAAACAAGAAACACCTAAAAATGCACTTAATGTAGGATGAAAATGCAACCTATCCCTAGGATGATTTATCTTTTTTTCTTTCTTTATTTTTTTTTAAAAAATTAAGAAAAAAATGAAAATTTATACTTTTTTATTTTTTCTAATTTTCTAAATAAAAGAATCTAAAACTTATGTTTTGAAAGAGATGAATGATTAATTTTTAGAAATGAAATTACATCTAAATGTCATTTTAATAATGCAAATAAATGTACTAAAACAACTAATTAACTCAAGAAAACTCAATAGGTCCTATCAGGTATGCCAAAATGTTTCTATCTATTTTTTGCTTTTTTTAGTTTTAGAAAAAGAAAGAAACTATTAATAAGGGTAATGGTTATGAGAACCTGGTATAAAGTGTACACATGATCTATAAAATGGTGGATACTCCTCTTTGGCTAGGAAGGAATAACCTATAATAAGAAAACACTAAGAAAAATTATTTGTTAGACAAGTAACAAAGTGGATTACCTAACATGAGCTATTTCCAAGAAGTGTGAGCTTCTTTGGAGGCTATCAATCCACTCTCTTAAGATATTGATGTTTATAAAAAAAATGCAAATAAAAAAAAGTAGCATAACATGAAAGTAATAGATATAAATAACTAAATAATTAAAAATGAAATGCTAATATTTTCAATAAAATAACCTTTAGGTGAATGTTAGAATGCCAAAACATAAAACCAAGTAATGCATAAACAAAAAATTAGCCTTGTTGTTGAAGTTGGTTGAGGGTGATGATGGAGATGTTGTTGTTGATATCTTTATTGTTGGATTTTGTTGAAGGAGATGCTAATGAAGATGTTGATTAAGTTTTGTTTTTTAAATTCTTGTGGTTGATGACTTTGTTGAAGATGATGGTGAGGAAGTTGTTGTTGATGAACCTCCAAGATGAATGTCTTCAACCTAAAAAAAAGAATGATAATATCAAAAGAAGAATTATAAACCTCAAGATAAGTGACTCTCCAAAATTATCAATACCTCCATAAGATAAAAGGATTCCAACCCCACAAGATAAATGATCAACCCCTACATGAAAGAAAGAAGACACCTATTTATGGATTTTAGGAGAGGAATCAAGAGGAAAATCAAGTTAAGGAGAAGTATTTATAAATTATACAAAGGGGTAAGAAAAAGAAGAATATTGGAAATGTTTTCCCATGTGTTTTTTCAAAAATACATGCCCCACAATCAAATATAAAATTTGTAACTTGATAATTGCTTTTTACTTTACCCTGTGAAAAGAGGTAAGGTGAGGAACATGGGAATGATTCTCCATGTGCACACATGATATAATAGTATTTTTAAATAATTATTTTTACCTTGCATTCAAATATTATTTGAAATGACACACTTTGGCATCCCACCTCCCATGGGAAGAGAAAAAGTGAAGGAGGCAAGTTTACTATGCAAGCATGTGGTCACATGCCTGAGATTTTCTCCACCTACCTCCTTTTGACTTCCCCAAAGGTAATGAATGGTTTTTCCACTCATGTTTTCATAAAATTTGGCCCACAAGACCTATTTCACATGTTCCATGATGAATAGCAAGGAAAAATGTACCAAATTTACTATTTGGCCAAGTACACCCATGTGGAGTTGAAAAAGATAATTCCAATTATTTCCCAAGTGGACCAGAGTGTCCCACTCCAAGCCACCTGAATGGTTCCCTTTCACCATGAATAGTGTCACATGAATAGTGACATGTGAATAGTATTAATAAATAGTGTTGGTGAATAGTAACTTGGAATAGTGACTTATTGAATAGTAATAGTGTTACTAATTTTGATGTTGCTGATTAGGTTGAAAGGGTTGGATTAAGGGTTAGTTAGTGAGTTTAGCTTAGTTATCTAACTTAACTCAAGTTTTATGGGTGATTTGGTAGGTTAAAAATGTTTAGGTGGTCCTGAGGCATTTAGACATATAGAACTATTTATGTGCATTTTTCTAGTGTCTACACATATAGTCCACACATAGACCTATTCAATTTCTTAAGGAGTTTGTATATCAATCTTCCATTCTCAGTTCCTCATTTCCTCTTTTAGAGGTCTATTTTTTTCATTCCTCTCTATATGTCAACCCACAAAATCCATACCATCTCTCTTTTACCAACTTCAAGGGTTGGTTATTTGTTAGTTACAAAACTAAATTCTTCCACTTGCCACCTCAATGTGGAGTTTTGATATCAATGACATTGAACATGACATCTAATGTGAATTTTATAATAATATCCCTTTATAACACATTTTACATGACCTTATGAGACTTATTAATCCTATATTTCTCATCTATTCCTTCCCTACATATACTTGACCCGTCTAGACTTACTTTACATATTTGAATTTTCAGATTGTGGGTTTATGGAGGGAAAACCCCAAACCCCACCAAAACTAACCTCTAATATTCCTAGAGACTCCAAATGTACTCCAAGGACCTAAATGGACCTAATAAGGTCCTTTTAACTCATTAACACCATAATTTAACCATATTTTGACTTCCACATTGACAAATCACAAAATTAGTGTTTCTTGATTTGATGCTCCTGCATCAAGTAGGGACCAAAGTAGTAGAGGTTCTTGTAGTATTTGGATTATAATGATTCTGCCTAACATAGTTAGGTTTTCCCTATCCTTGGCCTTGTATTTGACCTTGACCTTAGAAATATACATTGTATGGTGGCCTATTTACTTGATAAGACTATTGTTGAGGCTGATATGAAGCTTGATAAGGCCTATTAAAATGGGATTGTTGCATATTAACATTCACTAGATCATTTCCTAAGGTTTGAAACATGATCTTAAGCTCTTGTAAAAAAAAAATTCTTGGGAGTCATTAGATTGAATAGTGAAAGCTTTTTCTTGCTTTGGTGTTGGTATGGCAACAAGTGTTGGCATAGGAAGATTGACAACAAGGGAAGGAAGAGAAATAGGAGGTGGTCAGATTTTAAGGAAAAATGGCATTGCCGGTCTAGGATAAAGCTTTTTATCCTAGACTAGATAATGTTATACTCTGATTGCAACCTCATAAGCATTTAGTAATGTGTTCCCTCCCATAGAATGGATCATGACTGCAATGTCACTAATTAGAGATTTTAGTTAGTAAAGAAAATCAAAGTTAGGGGTAAGCCTAATGGAAACCAGGATCTTATCCCATGTCTTTTGAAATCTTGTATTGAAGTCTTGCATGACTTCATGAGGGGCCCTTTTGATTGTGGTTAGTTGTTATGCAACTAAAAAATGGTCAGTTTTGTCTTCAAATATCTTACACAATGCATCTTCTAATTGATCCCATGATGTGATAGAGATAGAGACAAGGATTATATATGAGTCTAAGGCTTTACCTTTGAAATATATGGCTAACAACCTAATTTATACATTTTCCTCATTGACATTATGAATATTACAAAAATTGGCTACATCCATGAGGTGTTCAGAAGGGGTTATATATTGGTCTCTAGTAAAATAAGGGACACTTTTAAGACATGCTATTAGAATAGGATCATATTATGGGAGGTCTAAAGGAATTTAACCATTAAAATACATAAAAGGGAAAGCTCTATTTGTTATCATGGTAATAAAAGGATTTAACAAAGATCTCCTTGCAGAGATAGGTCTTGAAATTGATCTAGGAACAAAGTTCCCTTTATATGGGTGTGTATTATCAAATCTTAACCTTTTGACTAAATTTAAAGGCAATTCAACAAATTTAAAAAGAATACCTATAGAATTTGACCTTGTAGTCACCTTTGGCATGAGATGTAGTTAGTGCTCAACTACCATAATATATGAAGTCACTAGATATTGGCTATTAGAAACTTGGTCTGGTTATACTAGTTGATGAATACTTGGAGTCACCATTGATGTTTTCACACATCCCACTAAAGAATGATTGGATGAAGAGAATACCAAAACTCTTCACTCAATGCACAATAAAATTTATCCCACTAGGCATGCTAAAAACTATTATGATGTGGAATTTTACCCTTTTAGAGGAGTCTTAAGGCTCCCCCACTCCTAGTCACAATATGGGAACAAATCTAGGAAATGGGTATCCTATAATAGGGTTGAACCTTTGAAGAAGGCCGACTTCCTCTTGATGGATCACCTAAACTAATATTACTACTAGGAAAAGGGTTAGAAAGGGGGAAATAGGGATCCTAAGAAAGCTAACAAGGTGATGCACCAAATTAAATGATAACTCACACAAGTATGAAATACACATTGAATAAGCATAAGATAGTACTAGCTCACACAATCTCAAAATCTATCTAATTGCATAAGTATTTCATAGACTAGGTTCAGGAAGCAATGAATGAAGCTAGGAGGAATTCTAAGAATCACACCAAGCTTACATTAATGATAGAAATAACACAAATGCAAACCTAAAATCAACTAGAAAACACCCTAAAATATCCAAGAAAGAAGGACAATGGGCATCAAAGATTCTCCTTCATAATGCCATCATGCATAAGCTTACTAAACATCATTAAAAATCAAGAGATAGGTAGAGAGAGTCTTTATTAGCTTCAAGAGGTCTTTCATACAAGTTTTGATAAGATATAGCCTTATCAAATGAGAGTTTCTTACTCTTCTTTCCAAAATCAGAGAATCTATCTAAAATCAAAGAGAGAGAGTTAAAATGTGGAAGAAAAATAATAGATATAGGAAAAGGGGGAGAGAAAGAGAAATAACACATCATCTAAGATCATTAAATGAGTTATCACCATCTTTCAATGAATGCTCTGCCATTTTTGATCAAATCAAGGTTAATACATCGCAAATAGATCAATCTCCTTTTATCCTAATAACCCCTTAATCTTTTCATTGGATAAGAATCATTCTAAAAGACAAGAGTTTGCTGAAGATGATGAGTCATGATCTTGTTGTGATTAAAATCTTCCAAACCCTAAAAATCTATTAAATGTTCCAATTATAACTTCCAATCTCCAAATCCTTCTTTTATAATTGCATCTTCCACTTGACTTACTTATGAGGTAAAAATCCTCAAATATTTTAATCTAATAGATCTATGACTATATCCTCCTTGAGTGGCTTTAGGTACTTGCTTATTGATAAAAATACTATTTGGAAGATAAGACACTTCTTCATTAATCACATATCTACCCCTATTTCAATATCTGAGCATAGGTTTACTATAGGTTAAAAACCAATCCATTTTATTAGTTTTACTATAGTCATCATATCAATGAAGATTCACAGGTTGCATATCCTCATTCTTGAATTATATTATATTTAAATAAACCTATTCTACTTTTGGTCCTTGTAGAAGCTAAGAAGTCACTGCACATAAGGACTTCCTTTTAAAAGAGAAACAAACACACCAATGGAATAATCCTTCAAATTTTTAGAGAATGGGGTTGATAGGTTATAAATCATCAACTAAAGATATCTAAACTTTAATGGTGATGAATATTCACCATTAAAAATATTTACTATATGACTATCTTTTTGACTAAACTCTAATGGTGGCACATGCCCTTTGAAATACTTTTCCTACTCTGACTTAGGTTACATTTGTTCTCCATTTAAAGTCTCCTAGATTCCAATTTTAATATAAATAATTGATCTTGATCTAGGTTTCCCAAATTGTGCCATTTGTCATATCTTCATTCATTATGTGGGTCCCATAGTTAGATTTTGTCTTATTCCATGCTTGCACCATGTGTTGGCCTCATGTTCATCCTTAGAAACATTGACTCTTTGACCTTATGCACACCATCAATATTATTTTGCATGGTTTAAATTCATACCATTGATTTTATTTGGAGTTACTATGGTCATGACACTTGGAAGCTCCTTATTCATTCTTTGGATTTGATGACTTGTTGACCTTTCACTTGTCATTGATCTACTTTTGTACAATTAAATGTGCTCTATTAATCTGCTTAGGCCCGCTGACCTAGTTGATCACTTGTACATCATTAGATTTTAACTTGAGCTCATAATATCTTTCCACTCATCAACTCCATGTTTATCCTTAGGAACATTTAAATCCAAATGGTTACTTGTCATGGCTCAAAAATGATGTCCCCATGCACGTCCCATTCTGCTAGTTTAACTTTGAATGCTTATATCTTGAGATAGAAAACTCACCAAGATACAAAATTTGTATAGGATGTTTATGGGACCAAAATCATCATGTCCATTCAATACTTTGGATCTAGTTGACCTCCCAAGTGCATTTATTAAATGTGCAACCAGATTGATTTGGTCATTCCTACATGATGTGCCATGATGGTCTAGTTATTTTAGACTTGTCCTTGTCACCCTTTGCTATTCCTAATCTTTGAAGAACCTTTAATAATTTATACCAACCTACTCTATGCACCCTGAATGACATGAACACCATGGAAACCTACTACATCCTTTACTCCTTTAACTTTTAGACCTGCTTCTAGACTTTCTCCTCAAAGATAAATAAAATACACTTTAAGCTTTCTTAAAGTGTCTTATAAGCTTTATAAGTGACATTTTATGTTCTTATTTATCATTTTATCATCCACTCAATCAAAAAATCTACTTATCTCATCACTCTATACCAGGACTTCCATAAACTGATCCATCTAGGCAAATTTCTATATGTAGGTCAAAATTGGCCAACAATAATGACTCCATATTTGTTATTTTTGATATATTTTCTAAGATGGTTCACTTTTTAACATGTAATAAGATTAGTGATGTCATATACATTTCAAATTTATTATTTTAATAAGTTTTAATATTGCATGGGTTACTAAGAAGTTTTATATTAGATATAGATATAAAGTTTATTAGACAAGTTTGGAAGACACTATGAAATAATTTTGGCACAATTTTAGACTTAATTTCATCCTATCACCAACAAACTGATGGAAAATGAAAGTTTTAAACAAGATTCATGGAAATGTGTTGGGATGTTTAGTTGGAGGCAAGTCCAAATGGTTTTTTTATGTTGTTACACATTGATTTTGCTTACAATGATTTGATAAACTAAATTATAGGTTTGAGTCCTTTTCCAATAGTGATGGGAGTATCCCTAGAGTTATATGTGAGTTGGAAAGTAAAATTAAGATGAGTAGGATAAGTGTGGAAGGTGGATATTTTGCTCAATATATGCATGATGTGCATCAGGAAGTCAAGAGAAGACCTAAAGAGAGTGATGGAAAATACAATAAACATGTTAATATGCAAAGGAGAAAGATGAATTTTTAATTTGGGGGTTTGGTTTTGGTACATTTACATAAAGAGATGTTTTAAATAGGAGAGTACAATAAAATATAATGGAGTACAAATGAGCCTTGAAATATTTTGAGAAACTTCTTAGGTAATAATTATGAATTGGATTTTTCATATGGAGTAGGCATCTCAGCTATATTCAATGTAGTAGATTTGTACCCATATGTTGAGGAAAAAATGAGTGACAACATGGATTTTTTAGTCATGGATTGGAAAGATCAGTTATCACTAGAAATCAAAGTGTAAATGGAAGCCATTCTAGACATCTATAGTATCACTAAGATAAAGGGCAATGAGTACTATGAGCACTTGGTCAAGTGGAAGGATGGATCAATTAAAGATGTGACTTGGATGAATGTATTTAAAGTTTTAAAACATGGTAATATTATAAATAAGATCATAATGAGTTCATGAGTATAAGCTCATGGACATTTTCATTACATTGGGTGTCTATTGTAGGAGCATCCAAGGGGAAGGGTAATCTTGCATCAACCATAAATATGTTAGATTAGATTTTTATTTTTTGTTATGTTTTGATAGCACTTCAATTACTTCAACCAACAAAAATCACTCAGAGTAAATCTTGTGCCCGCTGAAGCAAGTCCATAAGCATTTTATTAATTATCAAAAAATAAGTACATATAAAGGGTGCTAATATGATGTTAACCCTATTAATCACAAAAACATGAATATATAGTTTTCACTTATGACCAAGCAAAACCAACTAACCAAATAACCAACTCTCCTCAAGAATTAAACCTATAAGCTAGTTTTATTATTAACTCAAACTATAAAACAAAACTAAGTAAATATGACAATGATAATTAAAGGGGTGTCTTTATAAATAAAGATGCATGACCCTTTACATTTTATTATTACCTAAAAACCTAAACTAAGGTTAAGACTTTGGAAAAAGTCCTAACAATCCCCATCCACCATGATCCAAAGTCAGTTCTTTGGACATATGCCAAGATTTTTTTTGAATTTCTCAAATTTTATTTTGTCAAAGGGTTTTGTGAAGATATCAATGGTCTGATCAACAATTGGTTAATATATTGGATCAAGTGCTTTCTTTGACACCAACATTCATATATAATGGTATTTGACATCCATATTTTTTATTTTGGCATGAAATACTATATTTTTAGACATCTTAATCAAATTTTGATTATGAATGTATAACTGTGTAGGAACAATATGAGAAATCTAAAGATCTTCAAGAATTCAATGTAAATAAAAAATTTCTATAGAATCATATCATACTACAATGTATTCTGATTATGTTGATGAGTTTTCCATTGTATCTTGCTTCTTACAACACCATGAAATGATAGTTAAAACAATATCCATAGTGTACCCTATTATGGACACTCTGTAATCCACACATCCAAAAAAATCTACATCACAATACCAACAAGTTTGAAGTTCTTATTATGGTAGTAGTCAAGGCCATATGTTTTCATTACATGAAGGTAATTAGGTACTCTTTTTATTGCATGCTAATGAATTCATCTAGGCTCATGCATAAACCTAGACAAAATTCCAACTGTAAATTATATATCAGGACTGATAGTCATCAAGTATATCAAACATCCCACTAATTATCATTATTTGGTGCCATCAAAAAGGAAACTACCATCATCCTTAGATAATTTAAATTTACTTTCCATGGGAGTGAGGGAAGGTTTACAATCATTCATGCTAAATCTATTTAATAACTCAAAAATATACTTAGTTTGTGAAATTAAAATACTTTGATGTTTCTGAGTAACTTTTATGCCAAGGTAATAGTGAATAAGTCAAAGATATATCATCTCAAACATGTCTTTTAGTTCTTTCTTCATATAATTGTTATGGTTTTTATCCCTTTTTTGATAAACAAGTCATCAACATAGAGAACAATAATTACCTATTTCTTGTCTTGCACTCAAATATAGATAGTACCATTAGATTCACTACATGTAAGCCAATTTTATGTAATTAAGAATCCATATTTTCATACCAAGCCCTTGGTGCTTGTTTGAGCCTATAGAGATATTTTATTTATTTACAAACATTGTGATCTACACCCACTTTTCAAAGCCTTAAGGTTGTTTCATATACACTTCTTCCTGTAAATCACCATTTTGTGCTAATAAGGTAAGTACCATATAAATAGTGTGTCATTTGGTAGTTGGTGCAAAATTTTCCTCATAATCAATACATTTTTGTTACACATAACCTTTTGCAACAAGTCTTGCCTTATGTTTATCAATGGAGCCATCTAATTTATACTTGACCCTATAAACCCATTTGCATTCTATGGGTTGAACATGTGGATGAGGATCAATGAAAACCCAAGTATTATTGTTGAGAATGCCATCATATTCATTTTACATTGCAATTTGCCAAACTTTTTTAGTAAAATACTCCTCAAAATTGGATGGATTAGTGAAATAAGTGGTAACAACCACTACATAATTCATCTATTTATGAGAACTCTTAGGACCTTTTAGACCAACTTAATCTACTTTCAAGTTAGAAAAAAGTGCTTTGATCTCATTTTGGATACTTGTCTAAATTTTTAAGATCAGGAACACTAGAATTCTCTTCATGTGCACCATTTGAAACAAGACTTAGATAACTTTTAACATTATCTAAGTCATTATCTTGTGAAATTCCTAAAGAAGTAGAATAAATGGAAAGGATACTAGTCTCATACCATAACCTATGAGAGTTATCCTTACTATTCAATCCCTTAGTACATTTTTAAATCTTCTTCTATAACCTATCAAATTGTGAAACAATATCTTCAGTGTTCATAGTACCAAATTCATCAAATATCACATCCCTACTAACTAGAATTTTCCTATATTTATTGCAATAAAATGATACCCCTTTGTATTTTATGAATACCTAAAAAAGATACATTTTTTACTTGTAGGAACTAAAGAAAAACAAAGACATACAAAAAATTTCAAGTGTTTAACTTTTGGTTTAAACCCATACCAAGCCTTCTATGTAATTTTACCCAAAAGTGTAGATATAGGGGATGTATTTATTAAATACACTATAGTACCAATGGCTTTAGCACAAAACTTATCATTGATTTATTTATAGTACAACATAGCTCGAGTTATACCATCTAAAGACATGTTCATTAATTTATAGACTCTATTCTACTATGGAGTATAAGCATTAATGTATTTTCAATAAATTACATGTTCCTGACAATAATCTAAAAATTCATTTAAAGTATACTCACCACCACTATCTAAATAAAGATTGGATAAGTGTGAACTTGCTTATTTTTAAACTAAGTGTAACCAATCAACAAACTTAGTGAGAAGTTATGATTTTTTTTCATTAAAAACACCTGTCATCCTATAAATATCATCAATAAACAACACAAAATATCTGTACCCTTTGATGGATGACTTCTTCACATCACAAACATCATTATGAACTAACTGTAAACATTTATTATCTTTCCATGAAGAACTCTTAAGAAAAATTTCCCTATTTTATTTACCTAAAACACATGATTATAAAAGAATACTATCTTTGAAAAAAGTGGGAAAACCACTCACCATATCATATCTTTGTAAGTCCACCAAAGAGTGAACATTCAAATTTCCATAGATAATATGCCATAACCACTATGTAGACATAGTACCTATACCTATATCAATAAATAATAAAAATTCCTATTGTAGCATAGAATTTCACCCTTGTGGGAGAGTTTTTTAGGCTCTCTCACTCCAAGCTATAATATTTAACCTCTGGAGAAGGCCAACTTCCTCTTGGTAGATCACCTAAACTAATGTTTCTGCTTGGAAAAGAGGTAGAAAGGGGGTATAGGGTAACTAAGAGAGATAAATGGGTAATACACCAAATTTATTGACACTCAAATAAGCATGAAATAAACACTAATTCAACATAAGATAATTCTTGCTCACACAACCTCACAAACTAGTTAATTTGCATAAGTGTTTCATAAACTAGGCTCACCAAACAATACATGAAGCAAAGAGGAATTTCAAAATTCACACCAAGCATCTATTACTGGTGGAAATATCTGAAGTTCAGACCTATAAATAACTTGAAAACACCTAGAAATAGTCAATAAATAAGGACATTGGACATGGAAGAACACTTCTTCACAAGGCCATCATACACAAGCTTGCTAAGCAGAATTTAGAGGCAAGAGATAGGTAAAAATTGATCTTTATTGCTTCAAAAGGTATTTATTATAAAATTTTATAGGTAATATCCTTTTCAAATGAGGATATCTTTTTAGGCTTAAAATCCTCTATATATAGCAGAAAGGAAAGAGAGAAGAGGGGGCTCATGTGAGAAAATGGAGAGAGGGGTCATAAATGGCTGCAACCACCACTATGTCCTTGTAACTACCTTAACCATGAGATGTACCATCCAAGATCACCACAAATATACTTAAGACCCTTGTTCATTCAAGTCTCCCTTGTTAGAGTTGAGAGAGCCATGTTGTGGGTAGTTTCATGTTCCCATCAAGTGTAAATGATTTGATCTTGTGCATTTAAAACTTGGCATGCTCCTTCACTTTACATGCCCACTGCTCCACTTAGATGCATCTATTCTTAATTTGACCACTTTATATGTTATGATTGTGAGATTTAGACCACATCATTAGAGTTAAAAGGATAAATTCTCATCCTTTTCTATTGATTGGCTATCGAAATCCCACTAGGATCTTTTTGAAAACTTGGCCTTTTCTCATTAGTTGATCTCCTTGCTAGATCTTGACAAGTGTCAAGATCATGGTCTTGATGAAATTTTTTAAAAAAATTGACCAAAGGTAATTGATACTTGTAAGGGATCAAACTTGAATAATTGGAAATAATTAAATGATCACTATTTGAAAGCAAATTTTGAATTATTGGAATTTTGAAATGAAATAAATACTTACATAAAACTTTGCATTAAATAATGCTTCTAAGAGGTTTTTCACTTAACCTCCATGTAGAGCAAAAGAGATATTTTTAATGGGTTTTACACTTAACCTCACCCAAGAAAAAGATTTACACCCTTATTTCACCCAAAAAAACACATAACTATTAATTTTATCCTAGTAATTTTAATATTTTACATGATATATTCCATTTACAATGTTCAAAACATGCAAAATATTTTTAAAAAATGGAGTATTCCTCCAAAAATCAAATTACCAAATAGAAAATTTGACCAAAAGAGAGATTTGAAGCATGGACCTCCAACTTCTAAGGGTTCTTACAAAATTATCATTTCTAATTAATCTATGATCCTTTAAAGTACATAAAAGGATAAATATATATTTAAATATTATTTTTGGCTTTATGAATATAAAAAAAATTACTTTCCCAAGTTAAAATTAATCATCCATAAAAAATTTGGAAAAAGGTAAAAAATCTCATCTTTTTTGGGACCCCAAACTCTAAAATTTTGATCAACCTTTATCAAAACTTGGGAAAATGAAATTTATTATTTTATTGATATGTTATAACACCATGAATAATCTAAGGATGAAATGGATATAAAAATAAATTCTTGAAACTCTTTTCCTATTGAACTAGGTTGTACAAATCCATACAGGGCCGTACAAGTGAGGTTTTTAGTAAATTTAAGCAATTTTAGGTGGTTAAAATGGAATTTTATATAAAAAATGATGGATTAAATATATGGGATACCATATAGGCTATAACACTCAAAATAATTGCTTTATATGCTTGCAATATTGATTTAAATTAGGTTTTTGATAGGGAGAAACTCTATATGATAGAAATAACTAGTAAATTCTCCCATATTCTTTTCAATTTTTTTTTACAAATTCATGGAAGCCATACCATATATTTAAATGGATATTTAAAGGTTAAAATTTCCTAAAAGTGGTTGGATTTGGCTATTTGGGAAGAAACTTAAGAATTGATTCGAATAGACAAGTTTTACATGATTCAACATGAAGGATTAAGCTTCAAAATGAAGGAGGCAAATTTAGTTTTGTTTTTTTTTAGGCCAACCATACAAAATTAATTTCTTAAATGTATTTAATTTATCAAATTCTTCCAATCATAATCTTTGAAAAAAATTACTTGAAAATTTTGATATTTGAATAATTTTCAAATGTTCACACCAAAGTATTTTAATAAAGGGCATACCTTATATTTTCCAAATTGACTTCACGTGAACATTTATTTTCCAAGAACATTAATAAAAACACCTATTATTTTATCCAATATAACCATTCTTCCTTTTACCATTCTATGATACCACTAATAGCACTCAAATTACTTCAACCAATAAAAATCACTTAGGGTAAATCTTATACCCAGTGAGGCAGGGCCACAAACATTGTATTAATTATCAAAAAATAAGTACATAAAAAGGGTTCCAATGTGTTTTTAACTCTCTTATTCACACAAAAATGAATATATAGTTTTCACCTATGACTGGTAAAATCCAACCAACCAAATAAATAAATCTCCATGAGAAGTCAACTATAAGTTAGTTTTATTATTAACTCAAACTATAAAACTAAACTAATTAAATATGACAATGATAATTAAAGGGGGTGTATTTATAAATAAAGATGCACACCCATTTATATTTTGTTATTACCTAACAACATAAACCAAGGTTAATACTTTGGCACAAGTCCTATCATATTTGTGGCTTTGTTTTTTAAACTTGTGAATCTCTGAGAATGATGTTGTAAAATTATTCCTTTTATGCACAACCATGTGTATATATTTTGTATGTTTATATCAATATGTATTAACTCTTAAATAATAGACATTTGGCAAGATTATTCTTCAATATTGACCAACTAGTAGGAGATACATCATGAGATGCTATAATTTGAAAGTTAGGATCTGTGAGTTAATTTTTAGATTATTTTGAGAAATAACACTAATATACACTGATTTATGCCTTCTGTCGTTCAACTTGGAACGTCACTTGAGCACAAAGGACTCAATAGTTTTATTATTCAACATAGAATCACATGAGAAGTAGAGATTATATAAGTACTTGGAGTTTCATTATTTATCATACATGTCAAGTTTATGATTGTCTATCAGTCATGCATTATCATAATATAGTTAGTGTGACTATTTTTGTTTATGTGACATGTGGAAGGAGTTGTTTTTGATGATTTAGTGTCTAATCATGAAATTTATGGAAATTAAAATCCACCAAAATCTTTGGGATTTTTTGAGACAACAGAAGCTAAAGATATGCCCCGTGAAGGAAGATAAGTTAGAGGGATATTGGAATTGGTCAAGAAAGTCTATTTTCAGAGAGGAAGTAAGCTAGTGAGGAGGCATAAAGGGAGAGACTAGGATATAAAGTCCTTATTCATATTTAGTCATTTAAAATAGGATTGTAAACCATATGTGGTGTATTTTACATTATCCAACCATTAAAATTTGTTGAATGAATGAAAACCCAAATCTTTTAAGTGTTTGTTTTTGTGTATTTATTTTAAGTTATGTTGTTGGTATGAGTGAATATCTACACATCATAGAGTCAGAGGATTTCCTTAATATCATACCCTATTTGTGCTTATGTCAATTTTACATGGATTTTTTTATTTATAATTTATAAAATATTTCATTGAATATTGAAACAATGATAATTAAGCAAGACATGAGGTTTATTATGATTGAGACTTATGACATATTGAATATGATACTATTATTATTCCCATGATGTACTTGACTTGAAAAAAAAATTATTAATGATATTTGTATCTTATCATTTTATTTTTAAACAATTGGAAGCAATGAATGTTCATTAAAAATAACCATATATTCTTGAAAAACTGAAGGCATAGAAAATTGAAATGTAAGATCCTAAAGATGGGGGGGATTATGTATGGAGATTAGTAAATTATTATGAAATCTAAGGCTAAAATAAGATAATTTTAGTGTTAAATATCATCTAAGGTAAAAATAAAATGATTTCAATTCTAGATATTTTGTTTAAGGTTAAAAATCAAGTTTCTTTAGTGTCAGATTTAGATCCAAAGTTGAAAGGAAATTATTTTAGTGTAAGATATTCCATAATTTATCTAAATAGTAAGATAATTTTTTAAACCCTGAAAGGTTAAAAACATAAGGGACTTAGGGTTTATAATGATAAAACAATAAATATGTTCACTAATATGTTTTAATGTAAATTTGGATTTGATGGGTTAATTAACCTTAACTAATAAAAATTTAAAATAATATAGCAGAGTGTTGTAAATGAACATTCAACAAGTAGAATGAAAGTAAATGAATGAAATAGATGAAATGAAACCAATATGATTTTTTAAAAATGGATTAATAAGTGAATTAACCCTAATTAATAAAAATTAAACATGATATAGTAGAGTGTTTTAAATGAACTTTTGATAAGTACAATAAAGGTAAATAACTAAATTAGACAAGGTACAAATTATTGCAATAAAGCTAACTATGAATTGAAAAACAAACTTAGTTGTTTATGCACCATATTTTAACATGTTTGACTGAAATGATAAAACCTATACAAAACCTATAAGATGGATCTAAAACTAAATAAAGACATGATCAGTAGATTAATATAGTAGTGGGAGTTTTTATTTTCCCTAATGTATGCTTCTATCCTTTGCAAAAGAGTAGGAATTGAATTCATGATTACTTACAATAGATGGAATTAGTTTTATATACAAATTTTCATGTTTTTTTTATACTAGGCTATTGAGGGATTTATAAATTGGGGGTTACAAAGACCAATAAAGGTAAATTGAGGTTTATACATTCCTCCATGGGTGTTATTTCTATTTTACATGTGTGAATTCAATTTAGGTTTTGATCACCTGCAATATTTTTCAATGGTTTAGCTAAAGAACCATCTTCTCCAAGTGCTTCATGAGAGATATTAATTCTTTAATGCTTTAAGGATTCATCATCTCCAAGAAAATTCACAAAAGTAACATTGGTTTTCACACATATAAGGTGTATTCTTCCCTTTTTATTACTTAAAATTCAAGCATTTTCAAACTTTAAATTCAAACATTTTAAAATTTTAAAAACTAGGTAATTTTTAAATTCAATATTTTTTAAATTTCAATTTTCAAAAGAATAAAATAACTAATTCATTTGTTTTACAAGGTTTACCAAAGATTATGGTGCCTTAAACAATTGAAATAATATATGAAAGATGAGGTGTGTATTACAGACCAAGGTATATTTTTTATTTAATCTATAAATTTCCTTTTTATACTGGGGGGATTGTAGTAACCTAAATTAGGTCACAAGTACTTGATCATATTAGGTTTACCCCTTTTCCACTTTAATTAAATTGTGCACTTAATTAGTAATTATTTTTTCATCTTACCCTATCCTAATCATTAGTGAAGACCTATCACATATAAAAAAATTTAGATGACTAAACATACCCTTATGCATCTGTGTGTCTTAACCCATATCCCAATACTTATCTCTAGGGGATAACAACATTGATATTACAAACTTTGAGTTATGAATCTATGTGACTAGAGTTTGTGTCATATGTATGAAATCTAATTTTATGAAAGATTTTTTCCTTATTTAAAACCTTTTTTTCTTCATATATTTTTTTCTCATGTTATTGTTTTCATCATAAAATAGGGATTTCCGAATCATTTTATTAATTTTGAGTTATCTAGAAAATTATTTGATTTTATTATGTTTTGGGTGTGTTGAAAAATTAACCTTATTTGTGTCATTTTCTATAGGTTTCTACGCTTATCTTAAGTCTTATTTATGTGTATATTTATTGTATTTATAAATGCACATTTCTAGCCTTTTGAGGTGTCATTCACCTCTCTGATCCACTTATTTGATTTGGAGTCACTTGCATGTAAATCCTCTCCCCCCACATGGCACACACATGCTTCTCACTTTTAAGAGGACTAGGGATACTTGACACACCTATTGAAGCTTGCACATATAACTCATTATTCCTCTTAGCAGTATTTATCAAGTTCTTCTCCTCCTTTATTCTTGTGTTTTGGTAGTGGTTCAACCTTGATCTCATTATTGATTTTGCATCCTTTTGATGCTCTCTTGGTCTAAGGCCATTATTTTCTTAGCTTCTTCTTTATATGTATTTGGAGTTTCATTATTTCAAGGCTTCTAATAATATTTTAGGGTTTTTTCTTTGTTAAATGATTTACCCACTTATCAAATCTCTTGTCTTAGATTTGTGGTTTGCTAACTTTGGCAAGGTAACATTGTTCCATTACTTATTTTCAATCTTTTTTAAATTTTATCGTTAGAACATATTATTTCATGGTATTAGAGTGTTAGTAAATAATCCAACTAATGTGAAATAAATTAAATGCAAAAAGAACAAGCTATAAAATCAATGATAAAGAAGAACACATTGATAATGTGGAAACCTTGCTAAATACAAGGAAAAACCATAGGAAAATGGTAACTGTTATCTTCTATTGAATTTTGAATTAAAACCTTTCCATAAAGCATCTTCTTCAACACACTTTCCTCTTAAAATTATTTTACACAAGAATCACACAAGGATATATAAATCTTTCTAACTCTCAAGTTAGTTACAATACTAAACACATAAGCTTTCTCACAATCCTCTCTAAGGATTACACACTTGTACTCTAGATTTCAAAGATTACACACCTTACACTTGTTCCAAGCTTACAAATACAAAGAGGGAGTATTATACATATATATAATACAAGGAGAAGAGAATAATGGATGGTAAATAGGAAAGAGAATAAACTACACCATAATCCCATGTGGATGCATAAGTGGTCATTATGAAAATGTTTACCAATTGTGCATAGTCCAAAACATAGTGGGAATAATTTATACAAAATAATCACCACCTCCATGTGACAATCTATCTTTTGTCATCTACTTAACCACTAAAGACACAAGATGCTTAATCATCTCTTGTCTTTATCTAAGCACTAGGATAGTGGATCCTCCATAGAATTGTTCCCCACATACCCACTTACTTACTCCACTCAAGAGATGCACCCCACATACTGCCAACATGAAAATTCAAAAGGAACTAGATGTGCCTATGGAGAAATGTGCCCCATTTCTCTCTCCTACCTTTCTAAAAATGAAAGATACCCTATGGTCCATACCACATCACCTAAGAGCCACCTCATAGGTACAATCACTGCCAACTCACATTGCCACCTCATTAGCACAGTCACTACCACCTCATCATTTTGAATAGTAACTACACCTCATCACATGAATAGTTCCCATGAATAGTGTTTGTGAATAGTGACTTCACATCTTAACATAGAGCCCTATGGTTTTTAACATTGATTCTTGATAAATTTGTAGATTTGAAGGTGAAAAAGAATTTTTTATCTTATACTATATGTTTTTCACATTAATTGACTTTAAGTAGGATTTTAAAAACTGTGGCAAATATTCTACCTTCTAACCTCTTTTTTTAGGTTTCTAAAAGAAGTTTTTTAATTTTTTGAGTCATTTTCTCTAAAACCCATCTAAAAAAAAGGTTCATATATTTTTATTATAATTCTTGTTTTTTATTTTTTATAAGTTTTGTTAATTCAACATTTAAAAACATTATGTCAAAATTTGGGGAAACCCTAGATCATGATTTGAGATAAATCATCAAAATCATGGCTATTTAAAAAAATGGGACATTTAAAATAAATAAAAAAATCAAATCACTTTCCTTATATGTATTTTTACGTGCAATAAATTTGTCATTAATAGTTGTTTTGTATTATTAGAGCTGAAATTAATTTTTAATTTTTTCTCATTCACAACTAATTTCTTTCCAAGCTTTTAAAATATCTATTTTAATCAAAACGTTTTAAGAAAAGTTATTTACATTGATATCACATTCAAACACCTAAGTTTTTTGCTTTTATTCATTATTTAAGTTTCTAAACTTTATCTTAAGATAAAGTGGTAATATTATTTTATCATTAAAAGCAATTTTATTGGTGTTTTCGTGTGGACTTACAATTACAAGTATTTTATCACTCTTGCACTTTTTCCTCATGGAAAATATTTAATACCAAAAAAGAATTCTTTTTCTTTCAATTAATTCCTCTTTTGTTTAAAATAACATTTTTTTAAAGCTTTTTCAAACATAAATCATTTTGGTGAACCATGATATGATTTTAAATTTTTTTTTAATGCATCTTTATTTAAAATAAAATTTATTTAAAGAGATTATTTTATTCTAATATGGTTGAATTCATTTTAAAAGCCTTCTATTATTGTCATAAGTTATTTTGGTGCTCACTGATTTGATGTTTTGGCATGGGCTTACATTTACAAGTTAATTGTCCTAAAACAACTCAAGCATTCATCCTTATGCAAATTCATTTTTAAGCATATTGTTTTTTAGAATATTAAATCTTGTGTTTATGTAATTTAAGCTCACCTTTTTTTTAGCATTTAAATATGTTTTGTATCAAATAAACTTTAAAAATGAAGAAGATTGTGCTCTTAAACATGAAATTTAATACAAAAATGACATTATCACTACATTACATAGTTATTTTATCACACTTAAAAATAATTTTCAAAAACATATGACAAACATGCAATCTTCTTTTGATGCCCTGAATAACAAATTTGCATCTTTTACACGACACTAGCTCTCATAACGATGAAATTCATCATTCTTCTCAAACAACTAAAACTTATTTGAACACTTATTATATCAATCCTAGCTTAAAAATCATACACAATATGGGTTGTTTAGGTGGTGGGCTTAGTAAGTGCACTAATGATATTCTTGAACCTATTTTACCTAAATCGATTATAAATTATAAAGGTCCCAATTTTGATGAATCAATTTATTCTCTTGCAAATTTGACATTTTATTATCCTCCTCATTGAAATACTTATAATGTAACTTCTTTTAATTATATTTCTTGTAATGTTCATCCTTTGGTTAAAAGTGATAAACCTTGTGTGCATTATGAAAAACAAGATCATCATATATCTAAATGTTGGAATATTGGTGTTAACATGTTTGTTTTTCATGATTTTGTAAATCATTTCTCCTTTATTTTGGTCTTTGTTCCATTGTGGATCGACCACCTTTTATGGAGAGGATTTTTAGATATTCTTGATGATCACACTTTCATCATTACAACTTTTGGTGGCATTTTCTCTTCTCTATTCTCTAAATTATTGTTATTCCTCATGAATAAAGTTTATATTAAGGGAGAGTATTATTTAATTTGAAAATTTTTCCTTGTTTTTAAAATTTTCTCTCAACTTTTGTAATATCAAATTAAGCTTAAGGGAAAATGTTGGAGAATTAACTTTATTTGGGTCCTTTTCTATAGGTTTTCAGGCTTATCCTAAGTCTTAATTCTATGTGTATTTATTATATTCATATTTACAATTTATTCTAGATTTTTTTAGGTGTTACTCACCTCTTTAGTCCACTTTTTGTATTTATAGTTAATTTCATGTAACTCCTCTCCCCTCACATGGCACACACATCCTACTCACTTGTAACAGGATTAGGGACACTCAACACACATGTTGAAGCTTGCACATGTAATGTTGTATTCATCCTATCTCTATTTATTGAGCTCTTTTCCTCCTCTCTTATTGCCTTTTGTAATGGTTCAATATTGCTCTTGCTTTTGCATCCCTTTGATGTTA
>JARHVA010002378.1:107500-167500 GCA_037957365.1 Torreya grandis | reverse complement strand
TTTAACATCTTATGAAAATCAAGGTCAAATACATTGAAAGAAAAAATTTAGGAAATTTTATCCACTAGTTTGGCAAAGAGCATGTATAGAAAGATATGGCATATAATTGCACATAGGTATAAAATAATATATTATCTATAAAAATATTATAAGACATGATCATCATAGGAATATAGGAATAGCGATAAAATAATTTGACTGATAATTTTTTCCAAGGCACGATTGATGCAGGGACTAATCCCATCTCTGCATAGTTAGAGGACCAAAATTAATATAGAGACATATATAGGATTTCACACTCTATATCCACACTCATAAATATAGAAAGTATCAAGATTTTATCACTCTATTATACTTTGTCTCTTTTCAATTTCAATTGTTAATTTTAGTTGTTTATATTTGATTTTTACATATTTTTAGCCATTAATGCATATCTAAAAGTACTCTTTTACATTGTTGAATGATATATCTCCTTAATGAAATGTTTTTTCTTCCATTGATAATCACATTAAAGATATATATAAGGGCAGTGGTATAAATCCCATCTTGATATAAGTATAATATCCTTAAGAACATGGGTGTTATAGGATCCATATAATAGGCCATGGATAATATTCCTCCATCATCAATAGGTGATGTGGGTGTATGGGAGAAACTTTCCTCATGATGAGAAATGAATTGTCTATAATATGGAGAAGAAAAAATAAATATAATATTGTGGCATACTTGATGGAATAAGATATAATTAGTGAAACTCATATAGAATGTGTGGGTATGATTTCTCCAATGGAAGTGTATAGATAGTACAGAATTGGAATAATAAACCCATGTATCAATTGATGATTCAAAAGAACCTACATATTACCCCCAATGTACAAAATATATTACACAAAATTTCAATAAACTAAAAACAAAGTACTCAAGTGTAAAATCAGTGAAAGTGCATGATATTCATTAGATTCATTAGGATTTTGCCTTATAATGTAGATATATAATAGGCCCTTATACCATTATTATTTATAATAACAAAGGGACCTAGCCAATTAAGTTTGTAATTACCTTTTATTTATTTCCATGAATTTATATTCCTTTTATTTTATTTTAGTTCCAAATCACCCAAATGGAATTCTCTTGATTTGATCTTTTTTTATAAAATTTATTTAGGTGATTTTGATAAATAATCAAGTGATCAATAGTATGTATACATGCCTATTCCAACATTTCCAATTGATATAATACTTTTATCTATATTCATTATCATTTATAATACCTTTAAGGCACACATAAAGATAAGGAACCTCAAGATCTGATGGGAGGATTTCCTTTTAACCATAGACAAGAGAGTAGGCTATTGTGTTATCAGTTGTCTTAACACTCATACGATATTCCCATAAAATGTATATAACCTGATTATGCATGTTCTCACCATGTTTACTATTTTTTACTTAATATTTTCATAATTATATTATTTATGCACCTAGCTTGACCATTCCCTTGCGGGTAATAAGGAGTATAAAATTTATGTTGATTCTTACATTTATCACAAAAATTACTTACCATTGTATTCTTAAAATATGAACCATTATTATTAATAACTGAAGGAAGAAGGCCAAACTGAGAAATGATACGAGTCATTATAAATATTTAGATGTGTTCACAATTGGTAGGTTTCAAATAATTATCTTAAACCCATTTGTAAAAATATTAAATGTCATAAATAATGAAATTGTGACTTTCTAATGGAGGATTATTTTTTCCCACTAGATTGAAACCCCAAATGTAAAATGGCCAATGAGAGATAATTGTTTAACCCTAAAAATTCTAGATTAGGGTTATCTAAGGTTAAAGTGGATATAGATAGCGTAAGGTGCTAGGGTGATAAACTATATCTATAGCAGGTCAATTAGATTCTAAACTCAGATATAACATATATTGAATTCATTAGATTGAGATAGGCTAAAAATAGTAAGTACAACTATGCCAGATATATAAATGACAAATATGTAATGTAATTCATTAGTTTCGATGTTAACACATTTATATATCTATAAAATACATGAATAAGATTGGAAGATGATTCTAGAATAGTAACAAAATTCTAGATCGATTTCCTCTGGAGCTACAAACACTAGTGTCATCCTAGGATGGTTACATTGATGCTATTGGATGACCCTGAAGTAGGTGTCCTATATAAAATACCTATAAAAAAATATGTGACCACTTGGATTGTTATAAGTTTTTCTTCACCTTCACTCTGGTGCATCTAGATCTAGGTTATGGACTATCGCTCCTCATGAAATTTTAAAACCATAGTTCTTCATATTTATAGTAACCTTAGGGAAAAATGGGTTAGTGGGCACATGGTGTTGATCTAACCCCAAAGACCCCTATGTTAATGATAACTTCATACATATCTAATACTTTGAAGAGAGCCTCAGATTGATGTAGTTTTACCCTATATGTTGTCTTGTGTGTGAATCATGCAATATGTGGAAAACAAGTACAATAATGACTATCTTTTAAAATGGAAAATTAGGCTCTTCGGATACTCCTTTAGTAATTTAGACTTGCATATGTGTTTTTCCTATGAATGATATTAAAATAGGATAAAATAATAAATATTTGATTTATCGAGCGCTTGATTGAATGCTTTGATAATTTACCTTGATCTATGCTAGGTTTTCAAAAAGTGAAGAATGAAAGAGGGTTGATATTATATTTATATCAATTACTTTCGACAATTAACTTGAATTAAATTTATTTAGTTAACCATTAGGATATATTTTATTTTCAAATTAGATGACTTTAGGGCATTAGACACTTGCATCAAAATAGGACACCTATATCGATGTAACTATCTATCCAAAACACTAGTGTCCAAAGAACATGAAAGTAGGTATAGACTTAGAATTTGCATATGTGGAAGGTGAGTAGGTTTTAATCATTAGAGTAAATATAAAAGGTTTGGGTTATCAAAATAAGACTAGTCAAACCAAGAGATTGGCTGAGGGGCATAAGATAGAGCAGATGTGAGACATCTAAAAAGTGGGAAAGATCTAAAACTAAAAAGAACAACCAAGGTCTAAGTTTACCAATTTTACAATATTGAAATTTTTGTTTTAAAGGAGAATAAATACTTACCCTAGTGTGTATAACACACCTTGTCTTTGCATGATTCTAACTTGAATACTTTAATGGTGGATGGCATACAAAAAAGAGCATGTTATAATACATAATCAATGCATATAATCTAAAATTTCAAGTATTAAAAATATTTAAATTGAAAGAGTAAGGTGTAGGAGTACACATGTGTATTGATGTAACCCCCTTGCCTATTCGAAACTTGATTTGAAAATATATATCATTATAAGGCTCTAAATTTGAGATTTGGAAAAATATATAAAGTTCATATATCTAAGGAGATAGAGAAAAAGAGATATTATAAGGCACATGCCCCCAACCTTGGAGAAAATGTGAGTTTCTACCTGACATTTGAGATTAGCTCAACAATACAACCCAATGATACTTATAACATGGTGAGGCTAGATGATAAAATTAATTCAAAAATAAAAAATGGAAATATTGATTGATTTAATCACCTTAACCATACCAAAATTGAACCAATTACTATAGTAGATTGGTTCAATATAGTTCATAACAGTCTATCCTAGGTATCAATGCATTAGAGTCCATGATATGGTGATAGTCTATCAAAAAGTTTTGAAATATGAAACTAATTTTTATTTTATAATATTAGGTGCACATTGTATAACATATGCACCTTAGATATGTCTCATGCTAAAACTATGTATAATAATAATAATAATAATAATAATAATAATAATAATAATAATAATAATAATAATAATAATAATTCCATAACTATGAATTTGAATCATGTAACTATGTGCTTTGGCCATTTCATAAACTATGTAAGTGAGGAGAACATGCTCCTAAATCATACCCCCACTATATATGGATAAATATATAAAGCCAAAATAAGTTCCAATGTGGATATGTTTAATAATGAATAAATTTGGATAACCTACTTCCAAAGCATGCCCCCATTAAGTCTGAACACTGTGCTAAATGTGAATAAGTGTGGAAAACATGCTTCCAAAGCATGCCCCCGCTAAATATAAAAATTATGTGTGTAAGCCATTCCTATATGACGTTCCCCCTCTAAATATGAAAATTTATATAAGTTCCAAATACTGAATAAGTGTGGATAACATGCTTCTAAAGCATGCCCCCACTCGATATGATAATTGTACCAAATGTGAAAAACATGCCTATGTGTAATTTCCCCATTGATATGCCCCCCCCATTTTTAGGTGAGGGAAGAATAGAAACTGGTAGTTACCTCACCTTAAAAGGATAATATAACTAAATAATCTATGAATGGAACCTTGTAACATATATAAGGAACATGTCTAGGTAGATATAAAATTGAAGCACATAGAACAATGTGATCACAAGAAGGCTTAAAATACGTGATAAGGATCATGAAAATGTCTATATAGTAATAGTATAAGATCAAAAATAAAATAAGCACACACATACACACAAGAGCACTTAAAATCAAGTCAATATACAATGGTCATAAGAGACTAAAAACAAAGGGCATGTTCAAATGCCACACAATTGAAGGAACATGACTTAGTAAAATGTCCACAAAAGAAAGGAAGACATATTAAAATGTCCATACAATAATCAATGAAATATAAAAATGTCAAAAAAAACACACATAGGCACAAGGGCCATAAATAAAGTAGCATATTCAATTGCTCAAACAAGAAAGACAATAGCAAAGCAAGACACTCAAGAAAGTGCATAAAGGAAAGTATAAGCAACCATCATAAACATGTCATAATAGCCTATGGATCGAATGTGTTAGCAAAAAATGTTGAGTGCATAGAATATCAAGTACCTTGTGAAATATATAATCATGGATAAAGGCATGTGTAAGTATATATATATGAGCTCAAAACATGATAATGTAGAGTGATCATATAATGATAGAACCTCAAAGTATTGTGACAAAATAAGTAGACGCCCCCAATGTGTACATGACATGAGTAGAGAGGAAGGCCCAACATTTAAAATAGAAATAGATCATGTATATGTGTATGTCTATATTACACTCATATAGAATCATGGCACACATGTGTATGTAGGAGTAACCAATATGCCATCCATAATCATGGAACTAACACATAGATGCTAAGGAGCCAATCAAACATGTTTATGCTGAAATTATATTTGAATTTTGGATTTTTTAAAATTTTTTGGGGGTATTTTTAGAATATTTAAAGAGTTATCACATAATATATTTATGTAAGGGTATAATGTTCATTGTAATTTTTAAAGGTTTTCCTTTAAGTGTAGCAAGGCAGTATACACCTTTTCCAAACTTTTATGTAATTGTGAATGGTCCTAACCAATTTGGTTTGAACTTTTATTTCTTGTATTTTTTTGCATTGGTATTATTTTGATTTTCTTTTAGTACTAGGTCACCCACATCAATGTCACATGGCCAATTTTTTTTTATATGATCATTTTTTTAGTACTAATGCAATATCTTTTCAAGGTATTCATTATCTTTGAAAATGTCTTTAAGAAAAACATGCAAATATGGTATTTTAAGTTCAATAGTTAAAATAACCATTGAACCATAGATCAAAGAGTAATGTGTAGCTTTAGTAGGTGTGTAAACACTAGTTTTTTATGCCCATAAAGCATATATCATATGTTGTTGCTAATTAGTGTTGTATTCAACTATTTTTCCAAGTATTTTGACAATTATCTTATTAGTTGCCTTTAACTAGCCATTGCCCTATGGGAAATAAGGTGTAGAAAATGTATGCTTAATCTTGTATTTACTAAAAAAGAATTTTATTATCTTATTTTTAAATGATGATCCACTATTAGAAATAATACCTAAAGGTATTCCAAAACATGAAATAATATCTATCATCATAAACCTATAGTTGTCATCCCTTGTGGTAAACTCAAGTGGAATTTATTTAACCCATTTTATAAAATATTGTATAGCTGTGATGATGAATTTGTGTCCACCAAAAAATAATAGATTTACCTTTCCAATTAAGTTAAAACCCCATAAGGAAAAAGGACATGGTGAAATAATTGGTTCTAACTCATGTGATGGTGCATGATTCAAATTGTTATATTTTTGGCATTGTAAACATAGTTTTACATGTTTGATACATTCTTATTCCATAGTAGGCTAATAATAGCCTTGGAATAATATTTTTTAGACATGGCACATCCACTAAAATTCTCACCACTAGTGTCATGCATTTCCAAGAGTGTAGTGTAGGCCTCATCTTTTTTAAGCATAAAAGTAACTATCCATTAAAACTTTATTTTAATAAATAATTTACAATAATACTAATGAATTGCTTTGCATTATAATTTTAATTTATCATTTTGTGTAAAATGGTTTGGTATATATGTTCGATAGATAAAATTATAAATATCACTATACCATTTTATGTTCATAGTACTACAAGTAATAGAAAGAATGGCCAAGGTATTCATTTTATTAGAAGAAAAGGAAGGATCTCATAATTATCGTATGGAAAAGTCTATATGATCAACTTTAATATCAAAAACCATCAAGGATGTTTTAATTACCATGGAATCTACATGGTAGTTATATTTACATGGAATACTGTCAATAGAAAATGTATCAAATGTCTCTATGAGTTTATCTACCATTTATTTATATGGCTAAATATGCTATTCTTTGGTTTGGTAATGATTGGTAACTTGATTAAAAACCAATTAGGAATCACCAAAAAATTATATGTCTCTTATATGAAGCTTGTGTTCTATGGATAATTCTATGATTAAGGCCTCATATTTGACTATATTATTGATGAAAAAAAAGCTAATCTATAAGAGAAAGGCATGAATTCACCCTTGAGGGTACAAAATACAATACCAACACCTACCCCTACTCTACATTTTGATCCATCAAAGAACATTTTACATGGATTAGAAGATATATTATATGCCTTAAGATCGTCATGGAAATATTTGGTGAGAAGAAAATAATTTGGCAAGGGAGTCATAGCTAATCATTCCTCTATGACTTGATATTTTATTGAATTTTGGTCTAAAAATTTGAGATAAAACTTTGTAAGATACATCACCCTTTTTATGATGTAGTTGTTTAGGTGAATTTTATTCATAAGGAACCTAAATGGATATTCTTTAATTATAACATGAACCTCATTATAGATAAAATAATTATGTAGCTTTTAAGTAGCAAAAACTAAGGCTAAACATAGTTTTTCCATTGTTGTATATTTGCATTCATAACTGACTAGTTGGCAACTGGTATAATAGATTACACACTCTTTGTTATTATCATCAAATTTTACTAAGAGGGTCCCAACGGCCTCATGAGTGGCTGATATGTAAAGAAGTAGTGGTATATCTAGAAGAGGAGGCATAAGTACTAGTGGGTTTGATAAATATGCTTTAATTTTATCAAAACTTTGTTGAGACACAACATCTCATATGACCCCAAATACCCCTCTATAAATGAGTTCCACCTACATATCCAATACTCCAAAGAGGGCCTTAGAATGATGTAATTCTCACCTATGTGGTATAATATGTGGAAAGCAAGTACAATAATGACCTATCTTGTAACTTTGAAAATTGGGCTCCTAGGCTACTCCTTTATTACTTAAAACATATGTATGTGTTTTTACTATGACTGATATGAAAATATGAGAAATTCAGAAAGCTTTACTTTATCGAGTGCTTTATTGAATGCTTTGATAAGTTGCCTTGGTCTATGTTAAGTTTTCCTTAGGTGAATAATGAATGAGGGTTGGTATTTTATTTATATCAATCTCAACTTTATTTTGTCATTTCATGAAAAATATAGAGGAATGGTCTCATATGACTAAAATTTATAAATATCTACATACCATTTTTAACTAAGCATATCATCATCTATGGAAAATACATCTAATCCATTTAGATAAGGCAAATTGGAAATAGTGGGTTGTTACAATATCTTAGTATTCAATGTATCATGATTATCAATAATATTAATAGGAACATGTGAAATGATGATAGCCATAGCATTAACATGATAGTTATTTATTCTAACAATGTTTTTAATCTCAAAGACCTCAAAGTGAGTGACCAAACTATATGATCTCGATATGGAATTATTTTGTCTTTTCCTTGACGAGCACTTATTAGTTAATTTTTTAAAACTTGACAATCACCATAAACTCTTATAGATTTTAATATTTAAAGCATGTGTGGTGTGTAATCTTATAATCAAAACCTCAAACTCTATTATGTTATTAGTACATGAAAATCTCAATAGATATGTAATCAATATAGTTTAATCCTAAGGAGTAACTAATACAATGTTGGTCTTGACACCTAAATCATATTTTAGATCCATAAAAATACATTTTCCAAATTTTATATATTAAAAAATCATCATGAAACCATAACTACCAATGGATTTGATCTTCAATCTAGTTATAAGGAAAAACATCTACTCATCAAAAAAAGGCTTTGAGGGATGAATTATCTAGGTTGGAGGAAACCACAACTACCAATGGATTTGACCTTTAATCTAGTTCTAAGGAAAAATAGTTTCTTAGTGATTATCATGAGGTGGCTACCAGGGAAGAAAGTCTTTGGAGGCATAAATCTCACACTACTTGGCTTAAGGAAGGGGATAAGAACACTAAGTTCTTTCTTATGATGAATTTGAATCATCCAACAAATAATTTTATTAGACACATTATAAATTATAATAGGGTCTCTTACTTGGATAAGAACATTATTAAAGAGGAAAGTATTCCTTATTTCAAAAATTTATTTTCAAAAAATCCAAGTAATATTAGAATGGAGCTAGAATTGCTCCATGAAATCCCACATCTTATTTATCATAAAGATAATTTAAGTCTTATTAAGCCTTCTTCAATGGATGAAGTTAAATATGCAATTTTTCTCATGAACAAGGATAAGGCATTAGGCCCATATGGGTACCCCGTTGCTTTATTTCAGATTTTCTAGGAAATCATTGAGAAAGATGTGGTCGATGTAGTTAATTTATTTTCTATAAGAATTAAATAACACTTTTATTACTCTAATTCATAAAAAGGAGGGAACTTCCAAATTCTTAGGGTTTAAACATATTATCCTTTGCAATGATATCTATAAAATCATTACTAAAGTGCTTTAATTGAGAATGCAGTTGTTAATGGATAAAATCATTGGTTCTTAGCAGGGCAATTTTGTTCTAGGAAGTAAAATACAAGATAGTATTATATTTTTCCATGAAACCATTCATTATATGGATAGAAGCAATCAAGAAGGGATGATTTTGAATCTATAAATGAGTAAGGCATATGATAGGTTGGATTGGAAGTTTCTAGATAGGGTTATGATACAATTTGGTTTTGAGGTTAGATTTAGGGGTCTTATCAAGGCTTGTATTTCTACTAATATGTTTTTTATCCTTATGAATCAAGTCCCTATTAGATACTTTGTTATTAAAATGGGTATTATGTAGGGTGACCAAATATCCCATTTCATTTTCATTATAATGGAAGAATCTCTCAGTAGATCTCTTTTGGTAGCCCTCTAAGAAGGTAAGCTAAAGGGTTTTAGACCTGTCCATAATTTAGAACTTGATCTTCACCAATAATTCATGGATGAGACCAATTTAATGGATGAAGTGTCTATGTGTGAATAAAAATAAATAAAAATGGTGGAATTGTCCTATGAAATTTCCTCTCATCACAAATTTCAATTTTGAGAAGAGTTTGTTGTATTATTTTAATACTCCTATGGATAAGTAGATCAAAATAGTGGCTATCTTGGGTTTCTAGGTAAAATAGTTAACCATCTCATATCTAGGAATGCCTAAGAGAAAAAAAACTCTTTGTTATGGATTGGAACCCTCTTCTAGAGATATTTTTAAAATTTTTGGTTGGATGGAAAGGTAAACTTCTTTCTCTAGTAGGGAAATTAGTTCTTATGAAAAATGTATTTCAAAGCCTTTCTGTATATTTGATGTCTATGTTCAAAATTATAAGGATAGTTCAGAAAAGGATGGAAAAGATTCAAAGAAGGTTCATCTAGTCTATAACTAAGGAAAAGGATAAATTATCTCTAGTTGCATGGGATAGAGTTTGTTCTATGAAGATCTATGGAGGGTTTGGCCTAATAAAAATAAAGTGGATGAATTTTTCACTTATTGTCAAATTGACCTATAGATTCATCACTAGTAAGACCTTTTGGTCTATAATTTTATATGATAAATACTTGGGCTCCATCCTATTAATTACCTTCTTGGTAGAGAATCATTTTTCTAGAGGATCATCTTTCTAGAATTTTATGATTTCTAGCAAAGAACTCATTGTAGAGGGAAGCAAATGGAAGATTGACAATGGTCAATAGGTTAACTTTTGGTAGGATATCTAGTTATTTTATAAACCTCTAATTTTATTGGAAACATGGTCACATGTTGGGTTATAAATACAATATTATTATGGGTGCAAAGTGTCTGATTATATTGAATTTAAAGATGGTATTATGAGCTAGAAAGTGTTATATTGTCTATTAAAGAGAATACTATTTTAGAAGACCTTCAGGGTTTCCTCAAAACCATTCATATTCCTCAACTACTCAAGGATGATCAGTTTATTTGGAAGGATTCTTTTGATGGCTCCTATAGCATCAAATCTAGTTACATGTTGATCTTTTAAGCTCCTAGGGAAGACATTCCTTGGTTTAAAATTTGGAACAAAAACTTGATCCCTAAGATTAACATGTTATTATGGCTTTTTATTCAAAAAAATATTCTAACTATTGAAAACCTAAAGATAAGAGGGATGTGTTTGATAAATAGATGTCATCTTTATAAAAATGAGAATTAATTAGTTACACATTTGCTTATAGGGTGCTCTTATTTCATTGATGTATGGAGTTTCTTTTTTAAGAAATTCCTTGATTACTTAGGTTCAAACTCAAACTATTATTCAAGCATAAATGGATTGGAATCCTCTATATAAGAATGACATGATAAAAAATATCTGGTAGATTACAATTCTACACATCATTTGGGGTCTTTGGAATTAACAGAACATTAGGATATTTAGGGATAAATAACTTCCTATAAAAATCATGGCTAATAAAATCCAAATTAGTATTATGGAAAATATTAAAATTGTCCCTATTAGTAAATACAAAGGCATGAATGAAGAGGAATCAAGGATAGCATCCCTTTGGCATATTGAGGTGCAATTTGGAAGCACATTAGATCCCAAAATTGAATCTAGGAAAAAAGTTAAATGGAGACCCCCTCTTAGGGATGGTTGAAATTGAACTTTGATGGGGCCTCAAAAGGGAACCCAGGTGTATCAGGAGGTGGGGGTATTCTTAGGGATGACAAAGGTAATTTCATTGTTACATATGTGGGAGGCATGGGAACTAAGACCAATCATTGGGCATAAGCCTTAGCTACATTATGGGGTTTGATATTGGTAAAATAACTTATAATTAATACAATTTTGATAGAAGGTGATTCTTTAAATATTGTCAATTTTTTTTATAAATATTTTGCCTAGTTTAATCATTAATCACATCATAGAGGAAACCTAACTTTTTATTGATTATTTTAATGAAGTCACCATCCAACATGTGTATAGATAATGGAATAAGGTAGAAAAATGGTTTGATAATGAAGGAGAGGTGTCTACAAGCCTAAGAAGATGAATTTCTTTGGAAAATATTCCTGGATTGATTATTCAGAGAATAGAGGTGGAAGCAATATCATAAAATTATTAGCCAGAGGCACATTTTATTTATTTATTTATTTATTATTATTTCTATTTTTTTATACATTGATGTGATTAAAGGCAAGGGGTGCATTAAAACTATGAGTTTTAATGATGGTGTTAACTTATCCTTTATTTTTCATTATGTGATTCTGGTTATTGATCTCATCATTTAATTTCCTAAATGGGATGGTATAATTATGTTGGAAAAAGGAAAAGGTTATCCCCGTGTGTGTGGTTTTATTGATATCCATATTTTAGCTTACTTCAAATCATTATTTCAAGTGACTGCATATGTGTGAATTATCTTCAAGTAAGCTATAATTGGAAACTTTGTGGACAAAAAATGGTGTCACCAAAAGATCATCTATGGTTAATGGTAAACCTAGACAGATTTAGCCTATTTTGGATGTGGGTTTGAATAAATATACTAATTTGTGGGAGATTATACAAATTGGGTTAATGGACAATTTTATGTAAAGGGTGGAATGGTGTGATAAACATATATCTAAAAATTTTGTCAAGGAATTGAATTTTAGAGAGGTAGTTTTCAATAGTGTTTCTATAGAAACTACTAAAGATTTGATTTCCCTGATGACTAGGTTAAACATGGATGCCACTAAAATTTATAAAATAGGAATAAATTATGAGGAAAATTAAAATTTCTTTCTTGAAGGGGAGGTGCTTCATCCATTACAGAATGGGTTTGATCAGGAGACATTGCCTTCTCTATTTAGCAATGAAGTGTAGCAGGTCATGCTCTATATCACTCTAGAAGGAAGGTAGAATATTTTTCATTGGTCCCATTTTAATTTTATAAATTACTTTAGGCATAATGTTCATCTAATTTTGCCTTTTTATATCTTACACTCTTTTGAAAGTTCCATTGTCAATGTCAAATGAAGTAAGAAAAGTGAAACATTGCATCATGTTTTTATATTTATGATTTACAAATATTTTAGAGGGATGAATAAGATCCCCCTCTACTTCCCTCCTACCAATCCATAGAGTTTTGTTAGAAGTTATTCTATGAAATAGATTGGTAAAAATAGTGAATCAAAGGACCCTGCTCATGGAAAATAGTGTATTCAAAAAACTAGTGTTATTTCAAGCCCCCAGTCAAAGAACTATAAACATAAGTTGAGGATCTCTTTAAAGGGTAAGATTTAGTCTATTAATGAAGGGGTAAATCTAGTTAAAAAGGATGCCTCTAAGGATGACCCAATTTTCATGCAAGAAGAAGAGACATTATAAGGGTTGAATTTGTTGAAGACTAAAGCTTTTCATTATAAGAAGAAAAGGAAACTTTTGGTTGGTTTCAAAACTTCAGAGGTTAATGTGGAATAGGATGAGAAAATCACTCACAAGTCTTCCATTCAAGAAAAGCGTTAAATGTAGAATTTGATAGTGTCCAAGTTCATCATTAGTCAGAGTAAATTTGATAGTATAGAGGAGGAATTGCATCTCCAAAAATCTATGTTTAGGTGGTTTATGTGTGAACTCACTACTCATAAGGAGAAGAAAAAATATCTTACTACTTTAGTATCCCAATTAAATAATGTGGATGAGAAAAAGGAGTTGACATCCCAGTTGAAGATATTGAAGGATAGGGTTTCAATCCTAAAAGGGTAAAATGTAGGACTTAAGGAGAATTTGAAAGCTCTTGTGGTAGTTAGCAAGGTGTCGATGAAGGATAACATTACTAGTCTTGAGACCCTCATAACTCTACTTAGTAATATGAAGAAAGGAGTAGGACCCTCATCCTCACAAGTTCAAAAGTGTAGTGAGTGTGATAAATAAATTGGATTATCTCCCTAAATGTTTCAATAGATGGACTTGGACATGAAAAGAAGTATTAGAAATTGGTAAGAGGCCTTAGAAGGATGTAGTACTTAGTTATTTTGTGGTTTTTCTTAGGTTATTCTCTTGTTACTTTTTTATCTTGTTTTTTGTTCATATTTAGCATACTTTATCTTAGCCTTGGGGCTTAGTTCAGGTCCCTATTTCAAAAAACCTAGCTTTACCCTTAATAAAAGAAATCATCACAAAAAAATTTATCCATAGGGGTGTGGTCTAATAAGGAAGTTGTGTCTAACTAGTCGGTGATAATTTTCCCTTTTAATGATTTTTTTTGGGTATAAATTTAAATTCAAACTCCATGAGTAGCATGGCCCACTTATATATGCATATAGATAGATAAGGCTTATATGTGATATATTTCAAATGATTAATCTTTGTAATAAAATGTGCCTAGATATTAATCATGTAATGTATAATTTTTTGTGTGGCAAACATAATAGCTAAGCATAAATTTTCCATTGAGTTATAATTATTTTTATAATTAACCAATATGTAACTAATGTCATAAATGAGTCTTTATTTATGTGTTAATCAATTTTCCAAGACATGATCAGTGGAAAATAATTAAGGTTAAAAAGGTTGGTCAATTATAATTGGCATCATAAATGGTGGATCAACTAGATATTTTTTAATTTCATCAAAATCCTTTTGGAATTTTTTATCCTATTAAACTTTGTGCCTTTACATAATAATTTAAAAAATTATTGAGTTTTATTAACTAATCAATATATTATCTAATGGCATAGGCATATAAAAAATACATATAAATTTATTAGGATCAATGATGCAGAGGGTTGATCGCTTACCTCTAACTTCATATTATTCAAGAAACTTTGCACCTTAAATGTACTCATTATGGTCTTTTTGGATCTCTAAAATCATTCACAACCTTATACAATGCATCAAATCATCCTTACATAACTCTGCCTACTTTATGGCTACTCCTTGTAGCATTTTTTTAAGGAAATTCCCATAGTAGAGAATAGTAAAGACGTGTTATCAAAAAATAGTGATAAATTTAGGCACCCTTTATGGTGTTCATACTATCTACAAGATTTCATCCTCTTACTCTTCTTCTATCCCACTTTTATAGTCCTCTACTGACCTCTGTTGAGGCCTTTTAGGCCTTTCATAACCCTATTTGCAAACAAAAACTCAAAATAATATGGAACCATAATCAATCACAAAAAAACCTTTAAAATATATTTAAGGTCACTCATGGATTTCCAAATACAAAATTTTATGGATTTTCAATGGTGGATTCTCATTTTATCATCAAAACCCTAGTTCTAGGGTTTACATGCCCTGTGATAACTTGAGAGCACATAAAAGGCTAAAAATCACTTTGTTCAGGGTTTTAAAAGGTCTTTTAAGCTTCCTAAGGTATTAAATATGTCTCCACACCTATACAAATCAATCTCACATCTCACTTGTTCATCAATTCAACATTTTAAGCAAGATTTTTATTAGTATGTGCATGCAAACATAGACTACAGGGTTTTTGGGTTCTATTTTGAGTTTATCATGCCCCAAAATGGGATTAAAAACTCCTATTGAGGTATACACAATTTCATAACAACCAAATTAACCTTTTATAATCAAGAACTACTCCTAATACATTAGTCATATTCTTTCTCACATTTTGTTGCTCACTGCTTGTATGTGTTTACTCTCCAAGTCTATATTAGATTACTCATTCAAATACAATGAAGGTTATTTGAAGGACTATTAATACTTAATGATTAAAAAAAAAATCAACTTCCTGATATATACATTTTAATGTTTTAATTAATATGTGGTTCTATTCTCCAAAATGCACACTTGGGATTCAAATAGAGTTTATTCATAAAATAGGAGTATATCAAATATGTTTGAAACTCAAATAAATTGAACCCAATATACAAATTAATAAAATCACCAAGGAATTAAACATTAACTTACCAAAACATAAGGTTCTTCACAAACATCTTTAAACAACCCCTTCACCTTAAACTTATGCCTTCTCCTAGTTCACAAACACAGACTATACAGAATCTAGGGTATGCAGATTTGTTCATGAATTTCTTATCCTCAGATATGAGATAAAATTATTAATATATTAATATTTTTATATACTCAATAAAATCAACTTATCTATCATCATTGTATTTATTTGAAACTTTTATCCATAACAAGAGGACTCACACAGTCCTATACATTATTTTGGTAGACCTTCACTCCTCTCAACATTGTCTACCCCATTTTCTCCTCTCATACTCACTACCTAAAACCATGCACACTCTAAACATTCTAATCACACACTTATACTCTTAAACAAGACATACAACCATTTTTTGGCTTAAACAAACTCCTTTTACTCACCCACATAGGTGGTAGATTTCTACTTACCACCTCACACCTTTACATGACATATTAACTCATAACCACCTTAATTATATTTTATGAGACATTAGTGGTATATTAAAACATTAATAATCATTACATATCATCATCACTCACTCACACTTTAATATACCACCTAAAACATCTTAATATTCTGAAAATACATTTTGGTAGGAAAAATTATTTTGTATTATAATTGAAAATTCACTCACAAACATGACTTCTAATCCATTTCACACCTTTCCTAGGACCCTCAGACACATCTTAGAACAACCTTTATGATTTATTTAATATTCCCCTACATCATACTCCTAAGGGGATAAAATACATTGACACCCATATTCTTCTTCATTTAAATGTTCATACAAATATGTATGATCTTTATTTCCACATCTATACCTCTGCTTTCTCATCCATGTTATCCTTTGATTTTTCTCCTAATATTTTTCATACTAATTCTCTTAATTTTATTTATTATTCTTTCTTTGTTTTCTTTCATAATCATCTTCAATCTTCATGGCATTTAAAATGAATTGCTATTCTATATCTATTACCTCCTCTAACAGTGTTGTTTCTACCTCTTCATTAGCATACAATGTCTATGTTATACTATATTCCTTCTTTAGTGACCATTATAAGTTATCTTTCTTGCTCATATTCTTGTTTTTAGTATCCTCTATCATGTTTTCATCATCTTTTTCTAGCTTATCTTCATCCCTATTTTCATTCTTCTTCAACTATGTACTTTCCTCGTTGTCTTCCATATCATTAACCATATAGTCAACCTAATTCCTCTTCCCCACTACAACTAATTCTTATTTGACTATCAAATTATTCAACTCATCACTTTTCATCTCCACTTCACGGACTATCAAATTAGTCACTTTATCCTTATCCTATTCATCACTTTTCTTAATCACTTCATGTGCTTCTTACTTATTCACTACTCTAATGAACTCCTAAAATAAACTTATTATATTTTTATACAAAATATAATCTTTATCTTCAAAATAATCATCAAAAATTACATTAATTTCATTACTTATTGTTCATTTATCTTCTTGGTTTAGTTTTGTTTCCTTTATGTGGCATGTTGTTTCTTCTCTATCATTTGTTTGCTTCTCATCACTCCACTCCTCTTCATCATATAGTTCACCCTATTTAGGGTATAAAAACACCTCATATTCATCTATATATTCACTTGTCAATTCATTAGCTTCTTCTTCCCTATGGACTGTTATCTAATCAATTTTTTTTATCTTAATCATGTTCTTCACTTTTCATTTCTTGACCTAAAATCAGCCATGACAAATCAATGTTAGATTGAAAATTTTGAGACCCAATTTCCTCTCTTTGTTATTCCATGAAAAGTTGTGTTGCCATCTTCTTCAACTATCTCTCTATATGTTCCATTACTTATTGGTTTTCCCTCTCTTGTATTCTTTCTGTAAATCAACACTTGACTCTTTTTCTATGTTTGATTCCACACCTCAGATTATACACACTCCACATCTGCACTAACTCACTCTCCGTCCTTGCCAATGCATATTTCATTTATTTTATCTCTATCTCCATCATTCTCTCACTGTGACACTCAAATTTAACCATGTTTCTCATTATTATCTATACCTCTCCTTTCATTTTCATATTTAGTACCTCACTTGGGTACATACTCTTCCTATTTTTGTTGGCCTCACTTGGACCACTTTATTTTGGTTCACCCTTGGAACCCCTCTCACTCTCTATCTCAAACCTCACTTGGGCCTTTTCACACTCTTATCCTTCACACTACGATTGTCTTCACTTTCCCAAGCTCTATTTATGAGCTTTTCTTGTTTGATCTTGTCAATATCTCTCTTGTTTCAGGGCTTTTCACCTCAAACCTCTCTTATCTTCTTTTTCTCTCACCTATCACATACCATCATCAATGCATCCTAACCAATAAATCAATTAAAAAATAACTCATAACTTGTATTTATCTAATTCCTCAACATTATCTTTCAACAAGAATTTTTTCAAACTACCTTTATACTTACCTACAAATTCTTGATCGACATGTAACATGCACTATGAACAATGTAATCATCAAGTTTATACATATATATACATGTTCCTAGAGCATCTAGATGTATCTGATACCATTATGATGCAAGGGTTGATCACTTACCTCCAAATTTTTACTATTAAAGAAAATTAGCACCTTAAATATACTCATTATGGTTTGTTTAGATCTCTCAACTCATTTACAACCTTCTAAAATGCATCAAATCATCCTTACACAACTCAGCCAACTTTATGGCTAATTATTGTAGCATTTTTTTGAGGCAATTCCCATAGTATATAATAACACAGACATGTCAAAAACCAATGATAAATTTAGGTACCCTTTATGGTGTTCCTACTATCTACAAACTTTCACCCTATGAATCTTCTTTTATCCCACTTTTCTAGTCCTTTACTAGCCTCTATTTAGGTTTTTCATAACCTTATTTGCAAATAACAACTCAAAATGGTACAAAATTATACTCAATCACACAAAAATCTTCAAAATATCTTTAAGGTCACCTAGGGATTTCCAAATACAAAATTTTAGGGAGTTTCAATGGTGGATTCCCATTTTATCATCAAAACCTTGGTTCTAAGGTTTATAGGCTCTGTGAGAGGCCAAGAGCACACAAAAGGCTCAAAATCACTTTGTTTAAGGTTTAAAAAGGTCATGTAAGCTTCCTAAGGTCTGAACTACATCTATACACTTGTCTAAATCACTCTCACATCTCACTTGTTCATCTGTTCAACATTTCAAGCAATTTATTTATCAATTGGTGCATGCAAACATAGTTTATAGGATTTATGGGTTCTATTTTGAGGTTCTCAAGTCCCCAAAGGGTATTAAAAACTCTTCCCAAGGTAGAAATAATATCAAAAAAACCATGTTAACCTTTTATAATCAAGGACATACTCTTAATACATTAGTCATATTCTTTCTCACACTTTCTTGCTCACTGCCTATATGTGTTTAATCTACAGGTCTATATCAGATTACTCATTTGAATACAATGAATGTTTTATGAAGGAATATTAAGACTTCATGATCACACAAATATCAAATTCTTTATGTGTGTGTGTGTGTGTGTGTGTGTGTGTGTGTGTGTGTGTGTGTGTGTGTGTGTGTGTGTGTGTGTGTGTGTGTGTGTGTGTGTGTGTGTTTCAATTCATATGTGGTTTTATTCTCCATAATGCACACTTGGGATTCACATATAGTTTTCTCATAAAATAAGGGTATACCAAATCTATTTGTAACTCAAAGAACTTGAACCCAATATGTATATTAATCAAAGAAAAAATTAATTAAAAATTCACTCACCAAAACACAAGGTTCTTCACAAACATCCTCAAACAAATCCTTCACCTTAAACTTATGCTTTTTCCCAGTTCACAAACACATAATATATAGATTGTAGGGTATGTAGATTTGTTCATGAATTTTTTATCCTCAGATATGAAATAAAATTATTAATATATAAATATTTTTATATACTCATAAAAATCAAATTATCTATCATCATTTTACTCATTTAAAACTTTTATTCATAACAAAAGGACTCACAAAGTCCTATACATTGTCTTGGTAGACATTCACTCCTCTCAACATTATCTTCCCTATTTTATTCTCTCATACTCCCTACATCAAAACACACACACTCTAAACCTTCTACTCACACGCTTATACTCTTAAAAAATACATACAACCATTTATTGGATTAAACAAACTCCTTTTACTCACCCATGTAGGGTAGTGGATTTTTACTTACCACTCTCATTACCACCTCACACCTTTACTTGACATATTAACTCATAACCACCTTAATTATCTTTCATGAGACCTTAAAGGTCTATTATATCATTAATAATCATTACATATCATCACCAATCACTTACACTTTACTATACCACCTAAAACATCTTAAAATTTTGAAAATCTCTTTTAGTGGAAAAACTGATTTTGCATTCTAATTAAAATTTTACTCATAAACATAACTTTTCATCCATGTCACATCTATCCTAGGACTCTCAAACACATCATAGACCAACCTTGATCATTTTTAATATTTCCATACATTATACTCTTAATAGGAGAAAACAAATTGACACTCATATTATTCTTCATACAAATGTGTATGCTCCTTACTTCTACATCTATACCTCTACTTTCTCATCCATGTTATCCTTTGCTATTTATCCAACTATTTTTCATACTATTTTTTGTACCTATATTTATTATTATTAATTTGTTTTATTTCATAATCATCTTCAATATTCATGACATTAATAATGAATTACTATTTTCTATCTATTACCTCCTCTAACAATGTTGTTTATACTTCTTCTTCAGCATACCCTATTCATGTTATACTATTTTTATTCTTTGGTAACCATTCCAAGGTCTCTTGTTTTCTCATATTCTTATTGGTAGTATCCTTTATCCTATTTTCATCCTCTTGTTCTAACTTATCTTCATCCCTATTTTTATTCTTCAACTTTGTATTTTCCTTATTGTCTTTCATATCATTGACCATATAGTCAACTCAATTCCTATTCTCCACTACAATTGATCCTTCTTTGATTGTCAAATCAGTCACTTTCTCCTTATCATGTTCATCACTTTTCTCAATCACTTCATGTGCTTCTTGCTTCTTCACTAATCTAATGAACTTCTCAAATAAATATATTGTGTCTTTATACAAAATATCATCTTCAACTTCAAAATACTCATAAAAAATTACATTCACTTCATTACATATTATTAATTTATCTTCTTGGTTCAATTTTATTATCTTTATGTGGCATGTTGTTTCTTCTTTATCACCTATTATTTGCTTCTCATCTCTCCACTCTTATTCATCAAGTAGTTCACACTCTTAAGGGTATAAAATACCTCACCTTAATATGTTGATAGGTGTTGTCAATACCTTTCATTTAATAATATCAATCCATGGCTAATGTTTAAAGGTTGTATGCAAAATAAGAAATAAATATTTTGTAAATGGTTCCTTCTACCACACTCCACACTTGCAGGAATTGAAAATCACACTTGTAGAAATTAAAATCACACTTAATAAAATCAAATCACACTTGCAAAAATTAAATCATACTTGCAGAAAGTAAATCACACTTATAAAATTTAAATCACACTTACATAATGTAAATTACTAAATTAAAAATAAATATTAAACACATAAAATACCTATAGGTTTACAATGAATTTTACAAAAAAAAAATAATAATAATAATTTATAACAAAAAGGATAATTATAGAATAAAGAAATAAAATAAAAATATATGGATCCATCTTCCTTGGAATGAGTGGCTAGCTCATTCTTCGAAAAAAGATTTATTTAGAATAGAAGTTTTACAATGGACTACTCTGAATAATGGAAAAGAAAAATTATATTGATTGATTCATTGATTATTCATTCGGATGTGAAAAGTTGTATTTATAATTTTATGATTCCAACTAGCATCTTATTTAGGATTAATAACCAATATATCCTATCATATCTCTATCTCCAAAAAATATAGAGAGAGATATTTATTCTAATAAAATATATTGTAGGATAATCTCAATCTCCACCAAATATGGAGAGAGTTATTATTTGTAATGAAATTACATAAACCTATATTTGAATACAATTTATAAATAGAAAGTCTATACATAAAAACTTATATATAGAAAGAATCTAAATGGAAAACATTCTTCATGATAGCTCAAAAATTGAAATACTCTTAGAAATACTTCTCAAACAAGTTTGTAGTAGTTTTATTGAAGTCTAGAGCAATTCTACTAAAATCCGTAGGAAGCTTGGTAAAACTCATATCAAACCTGGTGAAATCCATAACAAGTATAATGTAATCCATAGTTGGTTTGATGTAATATGTAGCTGATCTATACAATCATGTTATAATCTATAGCTAGTCCGTAGTAAGCTTGTTGTAATCTGTAACTATTATAACAAGTTGATTATAATCCAGAGATACTATGGGATTCTATAGTACACCTATCAAAATCCATATCTTAACTAAAATATTGGATCTTATTGTATAAGACTTAAATATGGTTACTCTTCATACTTTGAATCATTCTTAGAATATTATGAACTATATATATAGTCATTGATAATTTTTTCCCAATAACTATTAGAAATAGCTAACCAATAGATAACAAATAATTTTAAAGACAACCATAATATATACTTACTATTTCATTTTAAATAAACTATAAGTTCAAAAACTACATTTAGATCTATTTTCAATACAAGAAAAGGGATGTTATTTTGTGGAAATAATGAGTTATTTTATGAACTCATCATCTCTTCCACACCTAATCTCATGCATATCCTCATACGTGCCACTGTTTAAAACATCATGATATGTATGCATGGGTTAGACTTAGCTTCATACTTCAAATGGGCTTCCCAAATTGATTTCATTGGTACAAGTATAATGAAATTTATTTTTTTAAATCTAAAACAAAAGTGGCCAATAAAAATAGATATTTAAGGATAGGTTCTTGTGTGGATATTTTTCTTACTATCCTTAGATATTTTTTTGATTTTTTTGACATAGGTTCTTGTGTGGAAGTCTCATGCTGCTCTCCCTTATACTTTCTTCTTTCCTTATTTATTTTCTTCTTTTATTTTTTTCTTCATCTTATCTTCTTTTTTTAAGATGAGAGAAGGTTCTTGTGTTAAGAATTTCCTGCTATGTCTACACATTTATTTTTACCACAAAGTAACTTTGGCATAACAATAACTTTTGACATAAAAAGGTAATCTTGCATTTTTTAAAACTATGTACCATGATCAAAATCAAATCATTTTTTTATGTTTCAATAAGTCCAATTTTTATATATTCAAATCTATTCTTTTCCCACAAACCTAAACTCATGCATGTCCTCATGCATGTCAAATGAATAAAATGAGATGAGATTACATATATCAGATGGAAGGTTGTCCCTTTCCCATAATAAAGTTGTTTACAAAAATAGATCTTCATGTAATCACAAAATCTATAAGTAAATTTAAACATAAAATAATAAACTAAAATACCATGGCATACTTTTAGTCTTCAGTGTTACTTCCATGATAGTCAAAGTGAAATATGTTGAAAAAAGTATTGATAAAGGTACAATCCTACTATGCTAAAAAATAAAAGCACAGAAGTAAGCAATCATATAAAAAAATACATCAACTATTCTATTAGATAAATTATATTCTATTTATTTTTTTATGTTTTTGCTCTTGACTAGCCAAAAAATTAGTTTTTTAATCAAGGCTATTTATTATAGCACTTGATCCATCAGCAAGTTAGTTTTCAAACCAACGCTATCAACAATGCTCGAAAGTTTTCATTATTGTTTTTTTTCTAAATTTTTAATTTTTTTTCAGAAAATCGATGACATAGAAAATGTTAACCATAAACTCTATGCATCTTCATGTTGCTTGAAAATATGACTTGAAATTTTCTATATGTTGACATTGTTCAACATTGGTCTATATAGTGATGACCAATAATTGGTGATAAACACTTGTTGATTCTATTACATTCTATTGTCAAATGTAACTCAGGATAATCTGATAATTACTTATTTAAGTCATGGGTAGAAATTTTCATTTCTAGAATAATTTTTTGTAATTAAAGTTTCATATAAAAAACCAAAAATAAACAAAACCTTTCCAAATAAACATAATATCAACAATGTCAAAAAAATATAAATTCCAATAACAGAATATTTAGGATGAACATTTGAATGTGTGTGTAAGAATGCATTTCAACCTATGTAAGAATGATTTATGGCTCAGGTATTGACATTATTAATAATGAGATTTTATTTTGGATAATAAAAACTTTCTCAGACAAGTTATATTATTATGTAAGTGGATATGTGTTTAGCCAATTCCTGAATATGGATGAAAATGAGTGGAATGAAATATCTTCAATTCTTAGTATGAATTGTGCAAAAAAAACTAACTATTATATTATATAGGGAAGATAAAATTTTATTATTAAATTTTTGGATGGAAACTAAAAACTGAAAACATACTTGGTGACTAAATTTTATACATCCTTGGCTTCCTTATTGTAGATAGATTTTGCATACCTCTTCTTACTACATAAAATTTTGTGTTCATCTATAATTTGGCCTAGATTTGCATCATGTTGAATAAGCTTATCAGTATCTTCTTCTTTGGTTGGAAAATTAAAAGTGGGGGTCTGGGGATGATAGCCACCAATGGGACCAAGGAGAATTACCCCTTGCATGCTCTCATGATATAGAATAGGGTTGAGAAGCAGAGCCCCTCGAAGCCATACCCAATTTACCACTTTTATAACCACAAATTGATTTGCATTGAATATTTTTAAATAATTTTATGTTATTTGAGATAGCTTGCTAAAAACATATAATTCTTACCAATTGCTAACATCTACAACACTAAAAATTTATTAAATAGTTGGTCTCATGTGACTACATGTGAATCTGAGGTTCTTGTTTGCATTTTAGTCTAACCTAAGATGAAAGTTTGATTATTTTTTAGATTGTCATCATTTTTATTTATTTTTATGACAAACTTCACATCTATGTAGACTTAACAATAAACATAGAAAATATAATAAATATATAGTATTTAGATTAGATTAATTTTTGACTATTTTAATTTTAATTTTCTTTTAGATGTTATGGTTATAGTTTAGAAAGAATTTTAAAAAATTTGAAATAAACTCTAGAAATTATTCAAAGAAAAAATTAAAATTAAAACAATTAGATCTGCAGTATTTCAATTGATATTTTATATCAAGCATTATCGTTATAGTTTAGAAAGAAATCCATAAAATTGGGTATAAAATCTATCAATTAATGTAAAAAAATTAAAATTGAAATATTTAAATCCTATGCAGGTTAAAAATTTATAAAAATTAGTGATTATGTAAGACTCAAAAATTTTAGATTATAGTTATTGACTCACATAAAATTTGGAGATAAATCTTTATGATGTCAAAGTTGTTGCATGCTACAAATTAATTATGTCAAATTTGTTGCATGACCCTTATCATTTTCTATCATGATCTACCTTACATGCAGATTTTATTTTTAACTTGTAAAATTTGCTTGACCCACATGGCTAATCTAAAATAACTTCCACCATGATTTGACCCACATGGCTAATCTAAAATAACTTCCACCATGATTTATTCAAAAGAACTTATATGCATGGTAATTTATGTCCATGTAATATTTTCGGTGGAAATAATTATTTAATATCAACATAAGTTTTTCCTAGTCATGAAATAAATAGGAAAAATAAACCTCTTGAAACCATTATCATGTGGAACAAATTCAATCAACAATCCCAAATTAGAATAAAATCCATATGTATTATTTTACTAGATAAAATCTCTAAGATTTTGGTTGGATTAATAGTTTATTTTCAATAAATCATATAGCTTTTAACCTTTTAATTTCTTAATTTGTTATATCTATCATTACTAAAAAATAAACCATGCTTCTTCACATAATTTTGATTCAATATTCTTTTTGTAGCAATTATACAGACTAAATTATAGATTATTTTATTTTAATAGAGGTCGTTAGCATACTTCTCATTACCTACAATGCCATTTCTTTTTATTCTTCAATCATCCTTTCATAAATTTCAACCATTCTTCATCAGCCATATCTAAATTTTGTCCTTAATCAAAATCTGATATGCAATCTTATCTTGCTAGAAACTATTTGTGTTGTTCAACCAAACAAAAAATAATAAAATATTTTTATTGTAGGCAAGTAGATATGAAATGATTTTAAATAGTCAGAGATCAATTTGATAATGATTTTTACCTATTTTTTAGCATGTAATTTTTTATAATCATCTAAACATATATGTGATCCATTATAGGCAATCCTTGAAAAAGTGCAGCTACATTTATATAGGTTTCATACCACCTAATATAGTCAATCTAACTAATTTCAAATAAAAATCATTCCTTATTTAATATTTTTTGATTGTGAACAACTATAAAAATTTATTTATCAGAATATTTTCTCTATCTTATTAGTTGTCTCAGAATTTTATTTCCATCATGCATCAACAATTAGATCTTCCTTTATCATGTTAGTAGTTGTTATTTCCTACACAACAATGTTATTATTTAGGGGTTTTTATTTTTTGTTTTAAAGTCTAACACTTAATTGCAGAAAAATAAATTTTAATCTATGTTACAAAAAATAAATTTTAAAGAAACCATTAACTTAGTATCTATTATCACATAAACTGCAAACAAATATTCCTTCTCACTAGGAATCTTCTTAGCATTTATGAATCTTATAATAACATTGTGGTTCTCTAGTAATGGTACTAAAAATGATGGGTGTCATCAATACTCTTCAGTTAATAATATCAATCCAAGGTTGGTGTCTAAAGGCAATATGTAAAAGGAGAAAGAGATATTTGGCAAATGGTTCCTTCTACCACACTCCACACTTATAGGAATCAAAAATCACACTTGTTGGGATTAAAAACCATACTTATTGAAATCAAATCACACTTGCAAAAATTAAATCATAATTACAAAAATCAAATCACACTTGCAAAAAGTAAATCACACTTACATAATTTAAATCACACTTGCAAAATGTAAATTACTGAATTAAAAATAAATGATAAATACATAAAATACCTACAGATTTATAGCAAATTATATAAAAAAATGTATACAACAACTAAGAAATAAAATAATAATTTGTAATAAAAATAATAATTACTAGATAAAGAAATAAAATAAAAATACATGGATCTATCTTCCTTGAAATGAGTGGTCAACTCATTTTTTGGAACAAAATTTATTTAGAACATAAGTTTTAGAATGGACTACTTAGAATAAAGGAAAGAAAAAATTATATTGATTGATTCATTGATTATTCATTCGGGTGTGAAAGGTTGCATTTATAATTTCATGCTTCCAACCAACACCTTATTTAGGATTAACAACTAAGATATTCTATCATATCTCTATCTCTACAAAATATGAAGAGAGATATTTATTCTAATAAAATCTATTGTAGAATAATCTCAATCTCCAAATATGAAGAGAGTTATTATTTGAAATGAAATTACATAAACTTATATTTGAATATAATTTATAAATGGAAAGTCTATATATAGAAATAATTTAAATGGGAATAATTTTTCATGATAATTAGAACATTGAAATACTCTTATAAATAATTCTCAAACATGTTTGTAACAATTTTTTTGAAGTCTAACACAATTCTGCTAAAATCTATAACAAGTCTAGTGAAATCTATAGCAAACTTAGTGAAATTCATAATTAGTCTGATGTAATTAGTAGTTGGTCTAATATAATCTATATATGATCTTTAGTAAGCCTATTGTAATTTGTAGTTAATATGTAATAAGTATTTTGTAATCCATAGCTATTGTAACAAGCCTATTCTAATTCAGAGCTACTATAAAATTTTGTAACAAGCTTGTCGAAGTCTATATCTTGATTAAAATATTGAATCTTATTGTAAAAAACTTCAACATGGTTACTCTTCATACTTTGAATCATTTTTAGCATATTATGAACTGTATATACACTCATTGATAGTTTTTATCAATAATCATTAGAAATAACTAACTAATAGATAACAAAAAATTCTAAAGACATAACCATGATATATACTTATTATTTCATTCTAAATAAACTATAAATTTAGAAATTATATTTATATCTACTTTTAATGCAAGAAAAAATATGTTATTTTGTGGATATAATGATCTATTTTATTGACTCATCATCTCCCCCACACCTAATCTTATGCATGTCCTCATGGATGTCATTGTTTAAAATATCATGATATATATGCATGGGTTAGACTTAGCTTTATAATTCAAATGAGATTCTCAAATTGATTTCATTGATATAAGTATAATGAAATTTATCTATTAAAATCTCAAACTAAATGGTCAATAAAAATGGACATTTAATGATAGGTTCTTGTGTGGATATTTTTTCTATTATCTTCAGATGTTGTTTTGATCTTTTTGATACAAGTTATTATGTGGAAGTCTCATGCTGCTCTTTTCATATTTATTTATTTATTTATTTTTATTTTATTATTTTATTCTTGTCTTCATTTTTTAAAAATGAGAGAAGGTTCTTGTGTTGAGAATTTTTTTTTGTGTCTACACATATTTATTTTGACCACAAAGCAACTTTGGCATAAAAACAATTTTTGACATAAAAAGTATTCTTACTCTTTTCAAAACTATATACCATGATCAAGATCAAATCATTTTTATATGTTTAGATAACCTTAATTCTTATATCTTCAAAGCTATTATTCTCTCACACATCTACGCTCATAAATGTCAAATGAACGAAGTGGGATGAGATTACATAAATTAGATGGAAAGTTGTCCTTTTTTAGAACAAAGCTGTTTACAAGAGTGGATCTTCATGTAATAATAAAACTTACAAATAAATTTAAACGTAAAATAATAAAGTAAAATATTATGACATATCTTTAGTCTTCAGTGTTGCTTTCATGATAGTCAAATTGAAATATATTGAGAAAAAGTATTGATAAAAGTACAATCTTACTATGCTGAGAAACAAAAGTATAAAAGTAAGCAACCATATAAAAAACTATATCAACTATTACATTGAATAAATTGTATTCTATTTATTTTTTATGTTTTTGTCCTTGACTAGCTAAAAAATTCGTTTTCTAGTCAAGGCTCTTTATTCCATCACTTGGTCCATCAGCAAGTTGGTTTTCAAACCAAGGCTGTCAACAACACCCAAATATTTTCATTGTTATTTTTTTTCTAATTTTTTAATTTTTTTCATAAAATTGATGACATGAAAAATGTTAACCATAGACTCTATGCATCTTCATACTACTTAAAAATGTGGCATGAACCTTTCTGTATGTTGACATTCTTTAGCATTGATCTATATAGTGATGATCAATAATTAGTGATAGACACTTGTTGATTCTACTACATTCTATTGTCAAAAGTAACTCAAGATAATCTGTTAATTATTTATTGAAATCATGGGCAAAAATTTTCATTTCTAGAATGACTCCTTATAACTAAAGTATCCTGTAAAAAACTAGAAACAAAAAAAATCTTTTCAAACAAACATAATATCACCAATATCAAATAAATATAAATGCCAACAACAAAATATTTTACATGAACATTTGAATGTATGTGAAAGAATACATTTCAATCTACGTAAGAATGATTTATGGCTTAAGAATTGACGTTATTACTAATGTAATTTTATTATGGAGAATAAGAACTTTCTCAAACAAATTATATTATTATGTAAGTGGATATGCATTTAGCTAATTCTTGAATATGGATGGAAATGAAAGGAATGAAATGTCATCAATTTTTTTATTATGAACTATGTAGAAAATATTAATTGTCATTTTGTAAAGGGAAGATAAAATTTTGTTATTAAATTTTTGGATGAAAATTAAAAATTGAAAATATACTTGGTGATTGAATTTTGGAGGTCCTTAGCTTCCTTGTTATAGATAGATTTTACATGCCTTTTCTTGTTGCTAAAAATTTTGTGTACTTCATCTACAACCTGACCTGAATTTACATCATGCTGAACAAGTTTGTCACTATCTTCTTATTTGGTTAGAAAATCAAGAGCAAGGGTCTGGGGGTGGTATCCCCTAATAGAGTCAAGAAGTAACACCCCTTACACACTCTCACAATATAGGATGGAGTCAAGGGGCATAGCCCCTCGAAACCAGGCCTAATTTACCACTTTTGTAATCATATATTTAGTTTACATTGAATATTTGTAATAATTTTATGTTATTTGAGACAATTTGTTAAAAACATGTAATTCTTACCAATTTATAACATCTACAACACTCAAAAATTATTAAATCTTTGGTCTCATATGACTACATGTGAATTTGAGGTTCTTGTTTGCATGTTAGTCTAGTCTAAGATGAAAGTCTAATTATTTTTTAGAGTGTCATCATTTTTTTTATGACAAACTTCACATCCATGCAGACTCAACAACAAACATAGAAAATAGAATAAGCATATAGTATTGAGACTAGATTAATTCTTGATTAGTTTAATTTTTATTTTCTTTCAGATTTTATGGCTACAGTTTAGAAAAAATTTATAAAATTTGTAATAAACTCTATCAATTATTCAAAAAAAATTATAGTTAGATCCTGAGTATTTCAATTGATATTTTCTATCAGACGTTATCTCTATAGTCTAGAAAGAATTCTATAAAATTGGGTATAAACTCTAGTGATTAATGTAAGAAAATAAAAATAAAAATAAAAATATTTAAATCCTATGCATATTAAAAATTTGTAAAAATCAATGATTATGTAAGACTCACAAATTTTGGAATATGGTTATTGACTCACATAAAATATGGAGCTAAATTTTTATGATGCCAAAGTTATTGCATGATGCAAATTAATTATGTCAAATTTATTGCATGACCCTTATTCTTTTATGTCATGATCTACCTTGCATGCAAATTTTATTTTTAACTTATGAAATCTACTTGATCCATGTGGCTCATCCAAAATAAATTCCACCATGATTTATTTAAAAGAAATTTTATGCATGGTAATTTATTTGTATATAATATTCTGGACATCAATAACTATCTAATATCAACATAATTTTTTCCTAGTCATGAAATAAATAAGAAAAACAAACCTATTAAAACCATTATCACGTGGAACAAATTTAATCAGCTATCCCAAATTAGAATGAAATCCATACCTAGCATTTTACCAGATAAAATCTCCAAAATTTGTGTTTGAGCAACAATTTTTTTTCAACAAATCATACAACTTTTAATCTTTCAATTTCTTGATTTGTTATATTTGTCATTACTAGAAATAAACTGTGCTTCTCCACATAATTTTGATTCAAGAGTCTTTCTGTAGAAATTATATAGACTGAATTATAGACCATTTTATTTTAGTATAGGTCATCAATATACTTCTCATTACCTACAATGCCATTTTTTTAAATTATTTATCCATCCTTTCATAAATTTTAGTTATTCTTCATCAACCGTATCTGAATTTGAATCCTCAATCAAAATAAGACTACAATCTTATCTTGCTAGAAATTGTTTGTGTTTTTAAACCCAACATAAAATAAAATATATATTTTTATTACAGGCAATTAAGTATGAAGTGATTTAAAATAATTAGAGACTAATTTGGTAGTGATTTTCACCTTTTTTAGCATGCAACTTTTTCAAAATCACACAACCATATATAATCGATATAACTAATTTTAAATGTAGATCATTCCCTATTTCAGATTTCTTGATTGTGAACAACTATAGAAATTCATTTATTAGACTATTTTTTCCATCTTATTGGTTGTCTCAAAATTTAATTTCCATCATGCATCAACAAGTATATCTTCTTTTATGATGTGAGAAATTGTTATTTTATACATAAAAATGTTAGTATTTAAGGGTTTTTATTTTTTTGTTTTAAAGTCTAACACTTAATTACATAAAAATAAATTTTAATCTATGTTGTAGAAAATAAATTTTAAAGAAACTATTAACTCAGTATTTTCTGTCATAAAATTTGTAAAGAAACATTCCTTCTCATTATGAATCTCCTTAGCAGATATGAACCTCCTAATAACATTGTGGTTCCTTGACAATGGTGCCAAAAATGATGGATGTCATCAATAACTTTCATTTAATAATGTCAATTTAGGTCTGGTGTAAGTAGGTTGTATGTAAAAGGAGAAAGAGATCTTTGGCAAACGGTTCTTTCTACCATACTTCACACTTGCAAGAATTGAAAATCACACTTACAGGGATTAAAATTCATACTTGCTAAATCAAATCACTTGTATAAATTAAATCACAGTTGTATAAAGTAAATTACACTTATAAAATTTAAGTTACATTTGTAAAATATATATTACTGATTTAAAAATAAATGATAAACACATAAAATACCTACAAGTTTACAATAAACTATACAAAAAAAATGTATACAGTAGTAAAAAAATAAAATAATAATTTACAATAAAGAGGATAATTATATAATAAAATTAAAATTAAAATACATGGATCTATTTTTATTTAAATGAGTGGCCAGCTCATTCTTCAAAATAAAATATTTAGAACACAGATTTTAAAATGAACTAATCAAAACAAGAGAGAAAAAAATTATTGATTCATTGATTATTCATTCGACTGTAGAAGGTTGCATTTATAAATTTATGCTTCCAACCAACACTTTATTTATGATTAACAACCAAAATATCCTATCTTATCTCTATCTCCATAAAATATGAAAAAATATATTTATTCTAATAAAATATATTGTAAAATAATCTTGATCTCTACTAAATTTAGAGAGAGTTATTATTTGAAATGAAATTACATAAATTTATATTTGAATACAATTTACAAATGAAAAGTTTATACATAAAAACTTATATATAGAAAGAATATAAATGGAAATTATTCTTCATGATAACTGGAACATTGAAATACTCTTAGAAATACTTTTCAAATAATTTTATAATAATTTTATTTAAATTTTGAAGTAATTCTACTGAAATCCATAGTAAGCTTGCTGAAATCCATAGTAAGCCTAGTGAAATTTATAACAAATCTAGTAAAATCCATAGCTAGTCTGATGTAATTTATAACTGGTCTAATGTAATCTATAGCTGGTCTGTATCAAACTTATTATAATCTATAACTAGTCTGTAGCAAGCCTGTTGTAATCTATAGCTACTATAATAAACCTGTTATAATTTGAAGCTACTATAAAATTCTCTAGTAAATCTGTTGGAGTCCATATGTTGACCAAAATATTGGATCTTATTATAGAAGACTTCAACATGGTTACTCTTCATAATTTGAATCATTCTTAACATATTATGAATTGTATATACACTCATTGCTAGATTTTTTTCTAATAATCATTAGAAATAACTAACCAATAGATAATAAAAAATTCTAAAGACGTAACCATGATATATTCTTACTATTTCATTCTAAATAATCTATAAATTCAGAAACTACATTTAGATCAAATTTTAATGTAAGAAAAAAGATGTTATTATGTGAATATAATGAGCTATTATATGGACTCATCATCTCCTCCACAATTAATCTCATGCATGTCACTATTTAAAACATCATGATACATATGCATGGATTAGACTTAGCTTCATACTTCAAATAAGATTCATAAATTAATTTTATTGGTACAAGTATAATGAAATTTATCTTTTAAAATCTCAAAAAAAATGGTTAATAAAAATGAACATTTTAAGGATAGGTTCGTATGTGAAGATTTTTCTTACTATCTTCATATGTTTTTTTTTGATCTTTTTGACATAGGTTCTTGTGTGGAAGTCTCATGCTACTCTCCTCATACTTTATTCTTTCCTTATTTTATTTTTTCTTCATCTTATCTTCATTTTTTGAGATGATAGTAGGATCTTGTGTTGAGAAGTTATTACTATGTCTACATATTTATTTTGATCACAAAGTAAATTTGGCATAAAAACAACTTTTGACATAAAAATATTCTCTCTTTTCAAAACTATGTACCATGATCAAGATCAAACTATTTTTGTATGTTTGGATAAGATCAATTCTTATATATTCAAATTTATTCTTCTCCTCCACATCTAAGCTCATGCTTACCAAATGAATTAAGTGGCATAAAATTATACAGATCAGATGGAAGGTTGTCCCTTTCCTAAAATAAAATTGTTTAGAAGAGTAGATATTTATGTAATAAAAAAAATTACAAGTAAATTTAAATGTAAAATAATGAATTAAAATACCATGCCATACCTTCAGTTTTTAGTGTTACTTTAATGATAACCAAAGTGAAATATGTTTTAAAAAAATATTGATAAAAGTACAGTCCTGCTATGCTGAGAAATAAGAGCACAAAAGTAAGAAATCATATAAAAACTACATCAACTGTTTCATTGGATAAATTTTATTTTATTTATTTTTTATATTTTTTCCCTTAACTAGTCATAAAACTAGTTTTTTAATCAAGGATTTTTATTCAAGCACTTGGTCCGCTAGAAAACTAGTTTTCAAATCAAGACTGTCAATAACACCTGAAGGTTTTCATTATTGATTTTTTTTCTAATTTTTTTTTTCAAAAAATTGATGACATGAAAAATGTTAACCATAGACTCTATGCATCTTCATACTGCTTACAAATGTGACATGAAACTTTCTGTATGTTAACATTCTTTAACATTGATTTATATAGTGATGACCAATAATTGGTGATAGACACTTGTTGATTCTATTACATTATATTGTCAAAGGTAACTCAAGATAATCTACCAATTGTTTGTTGAAGTCATGGATAAAATATTTTATTTCTAGAATGACTCTTTGTAATTAAAGTATCTTGTAAAATACTAAAAATAAATAAAATATTTTTGAACAAATATAATATCAACAATGTCAAAGAAATATAAATGCCAACAAAAGAATATTTAGGATGAACATTTGAATGTATGTGAAAGAATGTATTTCAACCTACATAAGAATGATTTATGGATTATAATTTAACATTATTACTAAAGAGATTTTATTGTAGAGAATAAAAACTTCCTTAGACAAGTTTTATTATTATGCAAGTGGATATGTGTTTATTTAATTCTTAAATATGGATGGAAATGAGTGGAATGAAATGTCATCAATTTTTTTAATTATGAACTATGCATAAAATACTAACTATTATTTTGTATAGGGAAGATAAAATTTTATTTCTAAATTTTTAGATGAAAAATAAAAACTAAAAACCTATCTAGCGACTAAATTTTAGAGGTCCTTGACTTTCTTATACTTTGTATGCCTCTTCTTGCTACTAATTTTTATTTATTTTTCATCTACAACCTGACTTGAATTTGCATCATACTGAGTAAGCTTGTCATTATCTTCTTCTTGGAATGGAAAATCAAAAGCAAGGGTCTAGGGGCGGTAGCCCCCAATGGGGTCAAGGGGCAGCGCCCCTTACATGTTCTCATGATACAAGGTGGGGTTGAGAGGTGGAACCCCTCAAAATTAGGCCTAATTTACCACTTTTGTAATCATAAATTTGCTTTGCATTGTATATTTTTTAATAATTTTATTCTATTTATTTAAATAAATTTCTAAAAACATATATTTTTTTATCAATTTATAGCATTTACAGCACTCAAAAAATATGAAATATTTGGTCTCATGTGATTACATGTGAATATGAGATTCTTGTTTGTATGCTAGTCTAACTTGGGATGAAAGTCTGATTATTTTTTAGACTGTCATCATTTTTTTTTGACAAACTTCACATCTATGTAGACTTAACAATAAACATAAAAGTTTGATTATGCGGACGCGGTTGTGACTCTGAAACCCTCCCTCTGTGGCTGCCCCCTTGCTTGATGGAGTCCAGGTCTCGACCTGTGAATGGCGGGATCTTGGACGTTGGGACGTGGCACTGAACGCTCCATTTTTTTTGCATGTTTTGGAGTCTTCACCTTGGTTTTCTATCTTGCAGATGCTGCGCGGACCACGACCCATAACTGAGTGGATCATGATTTGTTTTTGAAGATTTTGAGCATGCCATGGCAGTGATTCCTCTAGGAGTTGGGGGAGATCTTTGCAGTTTCTTAGGTGGAGGGGTTGGGCAGTGGTGGCGATGGTTTCGAGTGGAGTCTCTCTATTGGTGGTGATGTCCATCCTGGGCAGTGCGTTTTATGCAGTGCTTAATGGTGAATCTCTCTTCTTGCATGTTTTTTACTTTGCTTCGGTCTGCTGCATTGTGGATGGAACCCAGGTTGGTTCTCTAGCCTGAGTTGGATGGCCATCTAGATTTGGTAAGTGAATTATTTGTGTTAGTTTGGGGAAACTCTGTTTCCTCGTTGGTTGGTGTTTGAGCCATGGTGCCCTATAATGGGATTAATGGATAAACCTAAAGCTGTGGAGGAGCCTTGCTCATTAACTGTTGGGCAAGGTGGTTCTACCTCTATCATTTTGGTGAGGGTTTCAGGTTGTTTGCCTGGTTTAGTTAAGGTTCCATGTCCTGGTAAAACATGGGGAGTTTCAAATGGTTTATCTTGTTGGTTTCAGGTCCCTGTAAAACCTGGTTTTGTCATTGTCTTTCAGTGTTTTGCCTCCTTTGACGGTTTGTAACGTATATCTTTCTTGATCTATTCAGGGTTTCGGGGCCCCTTCAAAACTTGTTTTTACCTTAATCTAAAACAATAATAGAAATATTTAAATCTTATGCATATTAAAAATTTGTAAAAATCAATGATTATGTAAGACTCAAAACTTTTGGAATATGGTTATTGACTCACAAAAAATTTGAAGCTAAATCTTTATGATGCCAAAGTTATTACATGCTATAAATTAATTATGTCAAATTTATTACATGACCCTTATCCTTTTTTGTCATGATGTACTTTGCATGTGGATTTTATTTTTAACTTGTGAAATATACTTGACCCACATGGCTCATCTAAAATATCTTTTGTCAGGATTTATTCAAAAAAAAAAAAAATGCATGGCAATTTATTTGCATGCAATATTCTAGATGACAATAATTATCTAATATCAACATTAGTTTTTCCCAGTCATGAAATAAATAAGAAAAATAAACCTATTGAAACTATTATCATGTGGAACAAATTTAATCAACTATCCCAAATTAGAATGAAATTCATACGTAGCATTTTACCAGATAAAATATCTAAAATTTTGGTTGGAGCAATAATTTATTTTTAAAAAATCATACATCTTTTAAAATTTTAATTTTTTGATTTGTTATATCTATAATTACTATAAATAAATTGTGTTTATCCACAATTTTGATTCAAAAGTCTTTTTGTATAAATTATACAGACTGAATTGTAGACCATTTTATTTCAGTAAAAGTCATCAGCATACTTCTCATTACTTGCAACACCATTTCTTTTTATTCTTCAACCATCTTTTCATAAATTTTAGCCATTTTTCATTAACCATATCTAAATTTTATCATCAATCAAAATTTGATATGCAATCTTATCTTACTAGAAACTATTTGTGTTTTTCAACCAAATAGAAAATACCAAAATATTTTTATTGTAGGCATATAGATATGAAGCGATTTAAAATAGTTAGAGACCGATTTGACAGTGATTTTCACCTATTTTTTATTATGCATTTTTTCAAAATTATCCAAACGTATGTGTGATCTATTATAAGTTATATTGGAAAAGGTGCAGCTATATTTGTACAAGTTTCACACAACCATATATAGTTGATATAACTAATTTTAAATACAGATCATTTCGTATTTCAAACTTTTTGATTGTGAACAACTACATAAATTTATTTATTAAATTATTTTCTCTATCTTGTTGGCTATCTCATAATTTTACTTTCATCCTGCATCAATAATTAGATCTTACTTTATGATGATAGTAGTTATTATTTATTACATAGCAATGTTAGTATTTAGGGTTTTTTTTATTCTTTTTAATTTTAAAGTCTAACACTTAATTGCACAAAATAAATCCTAAATAAATCGTTAACTTAGTATCTCTTATCACATAATTTGTAAAGAAACATTACTTCTCACTAGGAATCTCTTTAGTAGATCTGAATCTCCTAATAACATCATAGTTTCCTGACAATGGTGCTAAAAATGATGGGTGTTGTCAATACCCTTCATTTAATAATGTCAATTCAAGACTGGTATCTGAAGGATGTATGTAAAATAAGAAAGATCTTTAGCAAATATTTCTTTCTACCACACTCCACACTTATGAAAATTAAAAATTTCACTTACAAAGATTAAAAATTACACTTACTAAAATCAAATCACACTTACAAAAAATAAATCACACTTATAAAAATCAAATCAGACTTGAAAAAAGTAAATCATACTTTCATAATTTAAATCACATTTGCAGAATGTAAATTGTCGAATTAAAAATAAATGATAAACATATAAAATACCTACATATTTATAACAAACAATACATAAAATAAATGTATACAACAGCAAAGAAATAAAATAATAATTTAAAATAAAAAGGTAATTATAGAATAAATAAATAAAATAAAAAAACATGGATCCATATTTCTTAGAATGAGTAATCAACTCATTCTTTGGAAGAAGATTTATTCAGAACACAGGTTTTAGAATAGATTGATCAGAATAATGGGAACAAAAAATTATATTGATTGATTCATGGATTATTTATTCAGATGTGGAAGGTTGTATTTATAATTTCATACTTTCAACCAACACCTTATTTAAGATTATAAATCGAGATATCCTATTCTATCTTTATCTCCATAAAATATGGATAGATATATTTATTCTAATAAAATTACAAAATAATTTTGATCTCCACCAAATATGGAGAGAGCTATTGTTTGGAATAAAATTACATAAACTTATATTTGAATATAATTTACAAATGAAAAGTCTATACATATAAACTTATATATATATAAGCATTCTTCATGATAGTTAGAACACTAAAATACTTCTCAAACAAGTTTTTAATAATTTTCTTGAATTCTAAAGTAATTTTGTTGAAATATATAGCAAGCTTGGTGAAATTTGTAGCTAGTTCATAGTAAGTATGTTGTAATCTGTATCTAGTTCATTGCAAGCTTATTGTAATTCCTAGATTTTATAACAAGTCTGTTGTAATTCAAAACTGTTGTAGGATTTTTTAGCAAGCTTGTCAAAGTCTATATCTTGACTAGAATACTAGATCTTATTGTAGAAGACTTTAACATGATTAATCTTCATATTTTGAATTATTCTTAGTGTATTATGAAATGTATACACACTTATTGATAACTTTTTCTCAATAATCATTAGAAATAACTAACTAATAGATAACAGAGAATTCTAAAGACATAACTATGATATATACTTATTATTTCATTCTAAATAAATTATAAGTTCAAAAATTATATTTAGATCCACTTTTAATGCAAGAAAAAGGATGTTATTTTGTGGATATAATTAGCCATTTTATGGACTCATCATCTCTCCCACAATTGATCTCATACATGTCTTCATGCATGCCACTATTTAAAACATCATAGTACATTTGAATGGATTAGACTTAAATTCATACTTCAAATGGATTTTTTAAATTGATTTCATTTGTACAAGTATATTAAAATTTATCTTTTAAAATATCAAACAAAAGTGGTTAATAAAAATAGATATTTAAGGACAGGTTCTTGTGTAGAGATTTTTCCTGCTATCCTCAAATGTTTTTTTGATCTTTTTGACATAGGTTCTTGTATAATGAATTTTATGTTTTAAAATATCAAAAAAAATTGGTCAATGAAAATAGATATTTAAGGATAGATTCTTGTGTGGATATTTTTCCTTCTATCCTCAAATGCTTTTTTAATCATTTTGACATAGGTCCTTATGTGGAAGTTTCATGTTGTTTTCTTCATGATTTCTTCTTTCTTTTTTTCTTTTATTTTTTTAATTTTTTATTTTTGTCTTATTTTTTTGAGATGAGAGTAGGTTCTTGTGTTGAAAATTTTTTACTATGTCTACACATATTTATGTTCAAAACAAAACAACTTTGACATAAAAATAGCTTTTAACATTAAAAAATATTCTTGCTCTTTTCAAAACTATATACCATGATCAAGATCAAACTATTTTTTTATGTTTGGATAATCCCAATTCTTATATCTTCAAAGATATTTTTATCTCCCACACCTAAGCTCATGCATGTCCTCATGCATTCCAAATAAATGAAGTGGAATGAGATTACACAGATCAAATGAAAGGTTGTCCTTTTCTTAGAATAATGTTGTTTACAAGAGTAGATTTTCATGTCATAACAAAACTTACAAATGAATTTAAATGTAAAATAATAAATTAAAATACCATGACATACTTTTAGTCTTCAGTGTTGCTTCCATGATGGTCAAAGTAAAATATGTTGAAAAAAAGTATTGATAAAAATACAATCCTACTATGCTGAGAAACTAGAGCACATAAGTAACCATATAAAAAAATACATCAACTACTCCATTATATAAATTATATTTCATTTATTTTTTATGTTTTTGTCCTTGATTAGTCAGAAAACTAGTTTTCTAATCAAGGTTATTTATTCCAGCACTTGATCTATCAGTAAACTAGTTTTCAAACCAAGGCTATCAACAATACCCAATGGTTTTCATTATTATTTTATTTTATTTTATTTTTCCAGAAAATTGATGAAATAGAAATCATTAGCCATAGACTCTATGCATCTTCATTATTCTTGCAAATATGACATGAAACTTTCTATATGTTGACATTCTTCAGTATTGATTTATATAATGATGACCAATAATTGGTGATAGACACTTGCTGATTCTACTAAATTCTATTGTCAAAGATAACTCAAGATAATCTATCAATTATTTGTTGAAATCATGGGCAAAATTTTTTATTTCTAGAATGACTCTTTGTAATTAAAGTATCGTGTAAAAAACTAGAAACAAATAAAACTTTTCTAAACAAGCATAATATCATTAATATCAAAGAAATATAAATGCCAGTAATAAAATATTTAGGATGAATATTTGAATATATATGAAATAATACATTTCAACCTACATAAGAATGATTTATGACTCAAGAATTGACCTTATTACTAATAGAATTTTATTGTGGAGAATAAGAACTTCTTCAAACAAGTTTTATTATTATGTAAGTGGATATGCATTTAGCTAATTCTTGAATATAGATGGAAATGAGTGGAATGAAATGTCATCAATTTTTTTATTATGAACTGTGCAAAAAATACTAACTATTATTTTGTATAGGAAAGATAAAATTTTATTGCTAAATTTTTGAATGAAAACTAAAAACTAAAAACATACATAATGGTTGAATTATGGAGGTCCTTGGCTTCCATGTTGCAGATAGATTTTTCATGCCACTTCTTACTGCTAAAAATTTTGTGCTCTTCATCTACAACCTGGGCTAGATTTACATCATGTTGAGTAAGCTTGTTGTTATCTTCTTCTTTATCTATAAAATCAAAAATGGGGTTCTTGGGGTGGTAGCCCCCAATGGGGTCAAGGGGTAGTTCCCCTTGCATGCTCTCACAATATAGGGCAGGGTTGAGGGGTAGAGCTACTCGAAGCCAGTACTAATTTATCACTTTTATAACCATGTATTTACTTTAAATTGAATATTTTTTAATAATTTTATTCTATTTGAGATAGGTTGCTAAAAACATGTAATTCTTATCAATTCATAACATCTACAACACTAAAAATTTATTAAATCTTTGGTCTCATGTGACTACATATGAATTCAAAATTCTTGTTTGCATGCTAGTTTAACCTGGGATGAAATTCTAATTATTTTTTAGAATTTCATCATTTTTTTTAATACAAACTTCACATCCATGTAGACTTAACAACAAACATAGAAATTAAAATAAACATATAATATTGAGACTAGATTAATTTTTAAGTATTTTAATTTGTATTTTCTTTCAGACGTTATGGCTATAGTTTAAAAAGAATTTTATAAAATTTATAATAAACTCTAGCAATTATTTAAAGATAAAATAAAAATTGAAATAGTTAGATCTTGAGTATTTCAAATAATATTTTCTATCAGGGATTATCCTTACAGTCTAGAAAGAATTCCAAAAATTTGGATATAAATTCTAGCAATTAATGTAAGAAAATAAAAATTGAAATATTTAAATCCTATGCATGTTAAAAATTTATAAAAAATAGTAATTATGTAAGACTCACAAATTTTGGAATATGGTTATTGACTCACATAAAATCTAGAGCTAAATCTTTATGATGCCAAAATTATTACATGTTGCAAATTAATTAAGGCAAATTTGTTGCATGACCCTTATCTTTTTTTGTCATGATCTACCTTACATGCAGACTTTATTTTTAACTTTTGAAATCTACTTGAACCATATGACTCATCCAAAATAACTTCCATAATGATTTATTCAAAATAAATTTTATGCATGGTAATATATTTGCATGCAATATTCTGGGTGGCGATAATTATCTAATATCAGCATAAGTTTTTCTTAATCATAAAATAAATAAGAAAAACAAACTTATTGAAACTATTATCATGTGAAATAAATTCAATTAACTATCCAAAATTAGAATGAAATCCATACATAGTATTTTACTAATAAAATCTACAAGATTTTGGTTAGAGAAATAATTTATTTTCAACAAATCATACAGATTTTAATCTTTCAATTTTTTAATTTATTATATCTATCATTACTAGAAATAAACTGTACTTCTCCATATAATTCTAATTCAAGAGTCTTTCTGCAACAATTATATAGACTAAATTATAGACCATTTTATTTTAGCAGAGGTCATCAGTATACTTTTCATTACATACAATGCCATTTTTTTTAATTCCTCAGTTATCATTTCATAAATTTCAACCATTCTTTGTCAGCCATATCTGAATTTTGTCCTCAATCAAAATCTGACATACAATATTATCATGATGGAAACTATTTATATTTTTTAACCAAATAGAAAATAAAAAAATATTTTTATTACATGTATGTAGGTATGAAATGATTTAAAATAGTTAGAAACTGATTTGACATTGATTTTCACATGTTTTTAGCATGCATCTTTTTTAGAATCATCCAAACGTATCTGTGATGCATTATAAATGATCCTGTAAAAAGTGCAACTATATTTTTATAGGTTTCACACAATCATATATAGTCAATATAACTAATTTTAAATTCAAATCATTCCCTATTTTAGATTTCTTTATTGTGAATAACTATAGAAAATTTATTTATTATACTATTTTCTCTATCTTGTTAGCTATCTCAAAATTTTATTTCCATCATGCATCAATAATTAGATCTTCCTTTATGATATTAAAAATTGTTATTTCCTACACAAAAATGTTAGCATTTAAAGGTTTTTATTTTTTTAATTTTAAAGTCTAACACTTAATTGCAAAAAAATAAATTTTAATATATGTTGTAGAAAGTAAATCTTAAAGAAACCATTAACTTAGTATCTCATGTCATAGAGTTTGAAAAGAAACATTTCCTCTCATTAGGAATCTCATTAGCATATCTGAAACTCCTAATAACACTATGGTTCCCCAATAATGGTGCCAAAAATTATGGGTGTCGTCAATACCCTTCATTTAATAATGTCAATCTAGGACTGGTGTCTGAAGGCTGTATGCAAAATGAGAAAGAGATATTTGGAAAACAGTTTCTTCTACCACACTCTACACTTGAAGGAATTAAAAATCACACTTACATGGATTAAAAATAACACTTGTTAAAACCAAATCATGCTTTTAGTAATTAAATCATAATTGTAAAAGTCAAATCATACTTGTAGAAAGTAAATCACACTTGCATAAGTTAAATCACACGTACATAATGTAAATTATTGAATTGAAAATAAATGATAAACACATAAAATACTTACACATTTACAATAAATTGTATATATATATATATATATATATATATATATATATATATATATAGAAACAAAGAAATAAAATAATAATTTATAATAAATAATTATAAAATAAAAATACATGGATCCATCTTCTTTGGAATGAGTGGCCAGCTCATTCTTCAGAAGAGGATTTATTCAGAACATAAGTTTTATAATGGATTGTTCAAAATAATAGAAAAAAAAATTATATTGATTGATTCATTGATTATTCATTCAGATGTGGAAATTTGCATTTATAATTTCATGTTTCCAACCAATACTTTATTTAGAATTAATAACTAAAATATCGTATCCTATCTCTATCTCCACAAAATATGGAAAGAGATTTTATTCTAATAAAATCTATTGCAGAATAATCTTGATCTCCACCAAATATAGAGTTATTATTTAGAATGAAATTACATAAACTTATATTTGAATACAATTTACAAATGAAAAGTCTATACATAAAAACCTATATATAGAAAGAATCTAAATGGAAATCATTCTTCATGATAGTTGGAATATTGAAATACTCTTAATATAATTCTTAAACAAGTTTGTAGCAATTTTCATGAAATTTGGAGCAATTCTACTAAAATTTGTAACAAGACTAATGAAATTGGTAACAAGCCTAGTGAAATCCATAATAACCCTGATGAAATCTATAGCTGGTCTAATATAATTTATAGTTGGTCTGATATAATTTGTAGCTAGTCTATAGCAAGCTTATTGTAATCTATAGTTGGTCCGTAACAAGCCTATTTTAATCTGTAGCTGATGTAACAAGATTATTATAATTCAAAGCTATTATGAGATTTTGTAGCAAGCCTTTCAAAGTCCATATCTTAACTAAAATACTAGATCTTGTTATAGAAGACGTCAACATGGTTATTCTTCATACTTTGAATTATTCTTAGCATATTATGAACTATATATATACTCATTGATAATTTTTTTCCAATAATCATTAGAAATAGCTAACCAATAGATAACAAAAAAATTTAAAGACATAACCATGATATATACTTACTATTTCATTATAAATAAACTATAAGTTCAAAAAAAAAAATTAGATCCACTTTCAATACAAGAAAAAGGATGTTATTTTGTGGATATAATGAGCCATTTTATGGACACGTCATTTTTATCTTCACTTTTCTATTCAACTTCTTCTTCCTCATGGATTGTTATCCAATCAATTTCTTCATCCCAATCATGCTCTTTGCTTTCTATTTTTTGACCTAAAATCAAACATGGCAAATCAATGTTATACTAAAAATTCTAAGACCTAATTGCATCTCTCTACTCTTCCATGGCAAGTTGTATTGCCATCTTCTTCAACTATCTCTCCATATGTTCCATTACTTGTTGGTTTTCCCTCTCTTGTATTTTTTTATCTAAATCAACACTTGATTCTTAGTATGAGTTTAATTCCATATCTTAACTATACACACTCCACACCTGCACTAATTCACTCTCCATCCTTATCAATACATCCTCTATTTTTTTCATCTCAATCTCCATCATTCCCTCACTGTGGCACTTAGATTTATCCCTATTTCTCATTTTTATTTCTACCTCTCTTTTCATTTTCATCTTTAGTACCTTACTTGGGTACATACTCTTCTTTTTTTTTAGCCTCACTTAGACCAATTTCTTTTGGTTCACCCCTCTCACTGTCTATCACAAACCTCACTAGGGCCTTTCTACACTCTTGTCCTTCACACTAGGACTATCTTCACTTTTCCAAGCCCTTTTTATGAGCTTATCTCTTTTGATCTTGTTAATAGCTCTATTTTTTTAGGGTTTGACATGTCAAACCTCTCTTATCTTTTTTTCTCTTACATATCACATACCATCATCAATGCATCTAATCCAATAAATCAATTATAAATTAACTCATACCCTTGCTTTATATACTTTCTCAACTCTATCTTTGAACAAGACTTCTTGAAAACTACCTTCTTACTTACCTATAAATTATTGATCAACATGCAACATGCACTATGAATAATGTAATCATCAAGTTAATACCTATATATTAATGTTCGAAGAGCATCTAGATGTCTATGATACCATTATGATGTAGAGGGTTGATCACTTACCTCTAAATTTTTAATTTTCAATAAACTTGGCACCTTAAATGTACTCATTATGGTTTATTTGGATCTCTCGATTCATTTACAACATTCTACAATGCATCTAATCATCCTGACACAACTCTACCTACTTTATGGCTAATCTTTATAGTCTTTTTTGAGGAAATTCCCATAGTATAGAATAGTATGGATCCATTGTTAGAAACCAGTGATAAATTTAGGCACCCTTTATGGTGTTCCTACTATCTACAAACTTTCACCCTCTTACTCTTCTTCTATCCCACTTTTCTAATCCTTTATTGACCTCTGTTTAAGTCTTTTAGGCCTTTCACAACCCTATTTGCAAATAACATCTAAACATGGTACATAACCATACTCAATCACACAAAAACCTTCAAAATCTCTTTAGGGTCACTCAAGGCTTTCCAAATACAAAAGTTTATGGAGTTTTAATGTTGGATTCTCAATTTATCATCAAAGCCCTAAAAATAGGGTTTACAAGACCTGTGAGGGCCCAAGAGCACATAAAAAGCTCAAACTCACTTTGTTCATGGTTTTAAAAGGTTGTGTAAGATTCCTAAGGTCTGCACTATGTATCCACAATTATCTAAATCAATCTCACATCTTACTTGTTCATTTGTTTAACATTTTAAGCAAGCTTTTTATCGATATATGCATGCAAACATAGTATATAGGGTTTTTGTGTTATGTTTTTAGGTTCTCAAGTCCCTAAAAGGGATTCCAAAATATTTTGTGGTAAACACAATTTCACAACAGCCTTGTTAACATTTTATAATCAAGAACTACTCCTAATACATTAATCATATTCTTTCTCACACTTTCTTGCTCACTACCTGTAAGTGTTTACTCTACAGGTCTATATTAGATTACTCATTGAAATACAATGAAGGTTATTTAAAGGACTATTAATACTTCATGATTACATAAATATCAACTTCTTGAAATATACATTTTAATTTTTCAATTCATATGTGGTCCTATCCTCCACAATGCACACTTGGGATTCAAATATAGTTTGTTCATAAAATAGGGGTATAACAAATCTATTTGTAACTCAAAAAAATTGAACCCAATATGTATATTATTCAAAGCAAAAAGGAATTAAAAATTCACTTACCAAAACACAATTTTCTTCACAAACATCCTCAAACACATCATTCACCTTAAACTTATGCCTTATCTAAGTTCACAAACACATAATATACAAAATGTAAGGTATGCGAATTTGTTCATGAATTTCTTATCCTCATATATGAAAGCAAATTATTAATATATAAATATTTTTATATACTCACTAAAATCAACTTATCTATCATCATTGTATTCATTTGAAACTTTTATTCATAACAAAAGGACTCACAAATTCCTATACATTGTTTTGGTAGACCTTCATTCCTTCTCTCAACATTGCCTGCTTATTTTCTCCTATCATACTCCCTACCTCCAACCATACACACTCTAAACCTTCTAATCACACACTTAGAGTCTTTAAAAAGACATACAACCATTTCTTATCTTAAACAAACTCCTTTTACTCACCCACATAGGGTGGTGGATTTATACTTACCACTCTCATTACCACCTCACACCTTTACTTGACATATTAACTCATAACCACTTTAATGATCTTTCATGAGACCTTAAAGGTTTATTACAACAATAATCATCATTACATATTATCACCACTCACTCACACTTTATTAAACCACTTAAAACATCTTAAAATTTTGAAAATCTCTTTTGGTGGGAAAACTGATTTTACATTCTAATTCAAATTTCACTCACAAACATGACTTCTCATCCATGTCACACCTCCCCTAGGACTCTTGGACACATCCTAGACCAACCTTTAGAATTTCTAATATGCCCCTACATCATACTCCTAAGGGGAGAAAAGGAATTGACACCCATATTCTTCTTCATTAATATAAATGTGTATGCTCCTTGCTTCCACATCTTATATGTCTATGCTTTCTCATACATGTTATCCTTTGTTATTTATATTGTTTTTTTCATACTACTTATTGTACTTATATTTATTCTTTTTCCTTTGTTTTATTTTATAATCCTCTTCAATCTTCATGGCATTTAGAATGAATTGTCATTTTATATTTATTGCCCCCTCTAACAGTGTTATTTTTACCTCTTTATCAACATACCTTGTCCATATTATACTCTTTTCCTTCTTTAGTGACCATTCCAAGGTCTCTTTCTTGCTCATATTCTTGTTGGCAGCATCCTCTATCTTATTATCATCCTATTGTTCTATCTTATCTTCATCCTTATTTTCATTCTTCTTTAACTTTGTACTTTCCTTGTTGTCTTCCATATCATTGACCATATGGTAAACACAATTCCTCTCTTCCACTATAAATGCTCCTTATTTGATTGTCAAATCATTCAACTCATCACTTTGCATCTCCACTTCATGGACTGGCAAATCATTCACTTTCTCCTTATCTTGTTCATCACTTTTCTCAAGCACTTCATGTGCTTCTTGGTTCTTCAATGCTCTAATGAACTCATCAAACAAACTTATTATGTATTTATATAAAATATCATATTTATCTTCAAAATATTCATCAAAAACTACATTCAATTCATTACCGATTTTTCTTTTGTCTTCTTCATTTAGTTTTGATGCCTTTAAATGGCATATTGTTTCTTCTTCATCAATTAAAGTTTGATTCTCATCTCTCCACTCCTCTTCATCAAGTATTTCACCCTATTTAGGGTAGTAAAACACCTCATCTTCATCTATATCTTCACTTTTTCATTCATCAGCTTCTTGTTCCCTATGGACTGTTGTCCAATCAATTTCTTCATCCCAATCATGCTCTTCACTTTCCATGTTTTGACCTAAAATTAACCATGATAAATCAATGTTAGATATAAAATTCTAAGACCCAATTTCATCTCTATACTCTTTCATGGAAATTTATTTAACTATCTCTCCATATGTTTCATTAATTATTAGTTTTCCCTCTCTTGTATTCTTTCTCTAAAGCAACACTTGACTTTTTTCTAAGTTTGATTCCACATATCAGACTATACACACTCTATATCTGCACTAACTCATGCTCTATCCTTGCGAATGTGTCCATTTATTCCATCTCTATCTCCATCATTATCTCATTGTGTCACTTAGATTTATCCTTGTTTCTCATTTTTATTTCTAATTCTCCTTTCATTTTCATTTTTAGTACCTGACTTGGGTACATACTCTTCCTCTTTTTGTTGGCCTCACTTGGACCACTTTATTTTGGTTCACCCTTGGAACCACTCTCACTCTCTATCACAGACCTCACTAGGGCCTTTTCACACTCTTGTCCTTCTCACTAGTATTGTCTTCACTTTTCCAAGCTCTATTTATGAGCTTCTCTCTTTTGAGCTTGTCAATATCTCTCTTGTTTCAGGGTTTACCACCTCAAACCTCTCTTATCTTATTTTTATCTCACCTATCACATACCATCATCAATGCATCTAAGACAATAAATCAATTATAAAATAACTCATACCTTTTCTTTATTTGCTTTCTCAACTCTATATTTCAACAAGACTTGTTTCAAACTACCTTTTTTCTTCCCTAAAAAATTCTTGATCAACATGCAACATGCACTATGAATATTGTAATCATCAAGTTTATACCTATATATACATCTTCCCAGAGCATCTAGATGGATCTGATACTATTATGATGTAGAGGGTTGAAAACTTACCTCCAAATTTTTACTATTCAAGAAACTTGGCACCTTAAATTTACTCATTATCATTTATTTGGATCTCTCAACTCACTCACAACTTTATACAATGCATCAAATCATCCTTACACAACTCTGCTTGATTTATGACTAATCCTTATAGCCTTTTTGAGGAAATTCCATAATATAGAATAGTATGGACATGTTGTCAAAAACTAGTGATAATTTTAGTCATCTTTTATGGTGTTCCTACTATATACAAAATTTCACCCTCTGAATCTTATTCTATCCCACTTTTATAGTCCTCTACTGACCTCTGTTTAGGCCTTTTAAGCCTTTCATATCCCTTTTTGCAAACAACATCTCAAAATGGTATGAAACCATACTCAATCACATAAAAACCTTTAAAATATCTTTAAGCTCACTTAAGGATTTCCAAATACAAAATTTTAATGAGTTTCAATGGTGGATTCTCATTTTATCATCAAACCCCTAGTTCTAGGGTCTACGGGACCTATGAGAGCCCAAGAGCACACAATAGCCTCAAAATCACTTTTTTCAAGTTTTAAAAAGGTCATATATGATTCTTAAGTTTTTAAATATGTCTCTAAACCATCCAAATCAATCTCACTTGTTCATTTGTTTAACATTTTAAGTAAGATTTTTATCAGTCATTGCATGTAGACAGTCTATAGGGTTTATGGGTTATGTTTTGAGGTTATCAAGTCCCTAAAGGGGATTAAAAACTCTTTTTTAGGTAGATATAATTTCAAAACAACCACGTTAAAATTTTAGAACCAATAACTAATCCCTCTAATACATTAGTCATATTATTTCTCATACTTTCTTGTTCACTGCCTCTACGTGTTTACTCTATAGGTCTGTATCAGATTACTCATTAAAATAAAATTAAGGTTATTTGAAGGAATATTAATAATTCATGATCACATAAATATCAACTTATTGATATATACATTTGAATGTTTTAATTCATATGTGGTTCTATTCTCCACAATGCACACTTGGGATTCAACTATAGTTTGTTTATAAAATAGGGGTATACCAAATATATTTGTAACTCAAAGAACTTGAATCCAATATTTAAATTACTTGAAGAACCAAATAATTAAACATTCACTTACCAAAATATAATTTTATTCACAAACATCCTCAAACAAGTCCTTCACCTTAAACTTATGCCTTATCCCAATTCACAAACACAGAATGTAGGGTATGCAAATTTGTTCATGAATTTCTTATCCTTAGATATGAAATAAAATTATTAATATATAAATATTTTTAGATACTCACTAAAATAAAATTATCTATCATCATTTTTTTCATTTGAATCTTTTATTCATAACAAAAGGACTCACACAGTCTTACACATTGTCTTGGCAGACCTTCACTCCTCTCAACATTGTCTTCCCTATTTTCTCCTCTCATACTCCATACCTTGAACCACACACACTATAAAAATTATAATCACACACTTAGACTCTTAAAAAATTCATATAACCATTTATTGGCTTAAAAAAACTCCTTTTACTCACCCACATAGGATGGTGGATTTTTCCTTACCACTCTCATTGCCACCTCACACCTTTACTTGAAATATTAACTCATAACCCCCTTAATGATATTTCATGAGACCTTAAATGTCTATTACAACATTAATCATCATTAAATATCATCAACACTCACTCACACTTTACTAGACCACCTAAAACATCTTAAATTTTTGAAAATCCCTTTTGATGGGAAAACTAATTTTGCATTTTAATTCAAACTTCACTCATAAACATGACCTCTCATCCATGTCACACCTCTCCTAGGACTCTCAGACACATCCTATACCAACATTGAGAATTTGTAATATTCCACTACATCAATCAACCTCAATTTCATGTTTGGAAATGATGAATCCTAACATTTTTCCTAATGTATCACAAATGACACATTTCTTAGGATTTAACCTTACATTGTATTTTTGTGGTCTTTCAAATACTTTTTACAGGTCTCTAACATGATTTTAAGGCTCCTTTTATTTTAAAAATATACCATCAACATAATCATATAGAATTTCATGCATTTAATCATGAAATATGTGTCATATCCCTTTGATAAGTTGTACCACCATTTTTAAGACTGAAAGGCATGACAACATAGAAAAATGTACCCCAAGGAGTGGTGAAAGCAATCTTGTTTTGGTTAGTAGGAATTATATTATTCTGATTATAACTAGAGAATCCATCTAGAAAGGATAACATTTCATGTCCATTGGTATAATTTATTTTACCTTATTTTTTTAATATTGGGATCTAACAAGATAGAAATTTGAATTAATTCAGATTTTATAATATATAGTAATAAACACAAATCTAGATGTAAAATGCAAACTCTGATTTTATTGATTGCACTTTTTATAAATATAAAACACCTAAATGGATAAGGTACTTAGCATTTTATTATACTGTGTAGGTCTAAAATTGATTGTAGATGATAAGAATGGATAAAAACTAGACTATGAGTCACTAAAATCAAGAACTAAGTTTCTATATGTGTCTAGAGTGAATCATCTAACTCTAGATGATACTAATGGTTATTAGCATCAAAAACATGATACTTTCATCTAATTGGTTTTATTTATCTATTTCCACATATGCTATTTTATTTTCTTATAGATTATCATTATGTGTAATCTTTAGTAGTTATATATACACGATTCCAAGAACTTGAATCCTTATCTTTGAAACCCTAGGTCCACTATAGACACTATTTTTTGGCTTTAAAATTTAAATAAGGTGGGATGATCTAACCCAAACCATGTTATGATGAATGGTTAAGAATTTCCTACATATATAATACTTTGGAGAGGGAATTCAAAATGTATATAGTTCTCATCATTAGGTGTATGTGTATAGTAGTGTTCCTTTTATGAATGCAACCTATGATCTAGCTTTTCACACTTCACAAATGATAAATTTTTCTTGGCTTTGAGATGATTCAAAATTAGATATAAATTTATCCTTGTGACTTATTTTTTAATTGGAATGAAAAGGGTAGTCCCTTTGATTGTGAAAGTAATTGATAGATGCTTGGTATTTTATTGCTAGATAGGAATATGCTTAGACCTATTATATTTTTTATGGGATTATTTGGGTACTATCTATTACCAAAATCATTAAAAATGTATATCCAAACCCACAAGAAGGATTTAAATTTGAAATTTAATCATTGCTTGGCACAAGATTAATCTAGAATTCAGAAAGAGTATGATATTTGATTGTTATGTCTAGAAGGCAAAAATATTACCTTTATCATATATAGATAGTCTAAATATGTTTTTATCATGTTAGATAGAGACTATGGAGTTATTTTAGGTAATTAATATCAAATCAAGTATTTTATACCCATGGAAATCATGTGGATTTGAGAGAAGGGTGAATAATAGTCATATGTGTATGCACAAGTCATGTAAGGTTAAAGTAAGTCAAAACCAACATTCTAAATCATCTAATACCACTTTTTAATATCTAAAAATTTCCCTTTTTATTATAGTATTGAAATGAAATACAATTATAGAGTAAAGGATAAATATATCTACCTAAGTGTGTACAACACACTTTATCTTTTAGATAAGGCTTCAGATGCATAGCTTGATCCATGAAACCTTCAATGAATACAAAATAATAAATTTCCATGTATGAAATATAAAATCTAAAATGAAATTGAAAAAGTGTGGACCTAAAGAAAATGGAATGAATACACATTTAAGTGGATAAACCATGTTACCTTGTATCATGCCCTTGGGGATGATACTTCCTTATTGAAACATTGGATAATTGTGCTTCCTTATTGAATAAATTTGAGAATTTATAGGTTTTAATGCCCTAAATTTGTGTACTAAGGCAAGTAAATGGGTTGTAAAAATAAATTATCTAGCCCTCATCACAAAGGGAATAGTTCCTCGGTATTTGAGCATTGCTCAACCTCTAAATCACTTTTTATAACTAATCATGAACACCACAATGAAAAATGGGAGCCACATATTTGGATCACTTTGATTAATCCCTAAGCTATTCAGTCAACCACATTACCTCATTTAATTGAATCATCTACTTTATATAGACTAATAGATTCAAATGTGATCAATATCAGGTACCATATATACCATAATATAAAAATATAATAATGTGTATGTACATGAAAAATGTTGATTCCCTATGACATGATCCAATTGATACTAACATGATATATAATTCTATTCACCATATGTTATGTGCTACCAAAATTAAAAATATGTAACTCATGTTCCTAAAAAATACATGCATATACATGGCATATTTCCCCATATGTGCTTGATTATGTGAATATCATAAAATATATAACTTTTGTTCTTGAAACATTTGTGCATATACATGGCATATTCCCATAAATATATACCAATGTATATGTATATATCCCATATCTAAACCAAACTAATGTTTTAAACCAATCTAAACTCTTTTAATCATATAATTTGTGATGAATTTTTTATTGTTTTTCTCATATAGGCTTAATTATATGTGTAAGACCACTAATATGCATTTTTTTGAGGTGATGTATGTATCTTGTGAATCAATCATCTCAAAATAAAAGAGATTACCACATCATGTTATGTAATCATGTGCAAGTATGAGCTAAAATTTGGAGAATATATCATCATAGTAGTGAAAAAAAATTCAAATAACATACGAAATATGTAGTGCAAGGCATACAAGAACCATATCAAGATAGATATATAAATTATACACGTAGTAGTAAACATCACTAATATAATTAAATAAATAATGAAGTGTGCATGCAAGTGAATAATGTGAATCATGGCACTGTATCAAAGGGGGAGGTGTGTGATGTAAGTAATGTCACCATAAACTTTGAAAAATAAAAGAGCTTAGTAAAAAATCCTAGATTCATCCATTCAAAATCACACAATCTTATGGCCATGATGCACACACAAGACCAAGGGCCTATACAATGGATAATGAAGCATCACACATAAGCCCAAGGGTCGCATATAGCAGACCATGAAATGTCCCACACAAGGCTAAGGGATGTATAACAATCAATAATTAAATTCTCACACAAGGCCAAGGGTCGCATATAATAAACATGTAAAGAGTAGTTTATTATGAAAGGAAATAGTAACACTGAAAAAATTAAACTAGTCTATGTTAATGTCAAAGCATAGAAAATAGAATATCCATAAAATGTAGCAATATAAATAACATAATCATAATAAAAACATGTGTAATAAAAAATGTAGCTTAACATGGTAAATGATAATTTCATATAAAGATATAACCTATGTTAAAGTGACAATAGAATAATATTCCCCAGCATTGGCATGGCCTTTAGGTATAAGAATTCCATGCATATATATATATATATATATATATATATATATATATATATATATATATATATATATATATATATCCATGTGTCATGTGTAACATGTATGTCCTACACTACAGTCCTATATACTATAAAATTAATGTGCATATGAAGAAATATATATCTAGAAAACATGTGATAAATGACATAAATGAATAATGTAACTAGCAAACATGTCATTTTTAGGTCCTAGTTTTATTTGATTTTATATTTTTTAAATAGTTTGAATAAATGAGGTGTTGACTAATTAACCAATCTAGGGGATGGTCATTTGGAATTATTGTATCAAACATGGGAATGGTTTTATGCACAAGCTACAATGACCTCTAACAATCCTCTTTCTCTTAATATATTAAGTTACAAGTATGGTCATAATAATAGAACTTGTGCATACTTCAAAAAGAAATTAAGGACCTGGAATAATTTTAGACCTAGTAGAGAGTGATTTACACTCAAATGTTAATAGGAAATGGTTCCAAATCCTTAGCCTATCACATGGAATATATCTCTCACTAAGACTCAATATAGATAATAGATTGTAACAATAATTGTAAAGGGGTGTATCAAGGATATAATAAGGATACCACATGCAAGGAATTAATAAACAATGGAAACTTAGATCCAAGACAGATATAAGTACTAAATAAATAATAATATAATAGGTTAAATGGTAAACTAATGGTTGGTACGTTATGACAAACATGCCCCATTGTTTTCATAATGGGGACCAACATTTAAATCAACAAAATGAGCAAAATATTTAGCACTTCATGAAAGTACATGAGTAAATTTGATTATTTAAGTTTAATTGTTTATTGAAGACCTTTCTATTTAAGATCTTGTTCTAAATTTATTATAACAATTTTTAAATTGCTCATTACAAATTATACATATGAAAAAAATGAGCTTATTCATGTAATCTTTCCTTAGGTTTTTTCTTATTTTTTTTCAACTATGTTCAGACTTGTTTTTGCATTCTTGGGGAAAGAATTTACAAGGATTTGTAATAACCAACTTATTATTTATTTTCACTTCCTTTTAAGTCACTTATTTTTACTTTGAAATTTTCTATATTTTCACTTCAATATCTTTGCAATTCATATTCTTTGCACCTCATGAATTAAACCCAGGCTCATTCCAAATATTGACTTCATATCCACTTGTAGCCTTCCAACTTGGTGACCAAAACATTTAATAGATTTCTCAAACCATCAAACCTTAACAACTTTATAATACCCTACATAATATTTTGGCCAAAAAAGGGATGCAGATATCATTTTAATCAAGATACATGCAACACACATAGTTGGATATTTGTTTTTCAAAATCATAGTTTCATGGAAATAAAAATATGGTGACACTTTACATGATTAATAATAATCAACATTAGTCTAAATAAATACAAAATATAAATTTGAATAATAAATATATGGAGATAAATTTTCAATTATCTCTCAATTTAGTATAATTCAATTCCTATAAATTTAGGATTGAATTTTACATCTAGAAATACTTTGGAGGTTTAATCTATTTTTTTAAATACATGATCACATGCAATGGATTTAAAAAAACAAAGTGGTGACCATAGGGTTATATATATATATATATATATATATATATATAGACACACACACACACACACACACACACACACACACACACACACACACACACACACACACACACACACACACACACACAGTATATTTCAATGATTTTAGATAAGATAAGGATCTTTTAAATATCAATAGAGCTATGTAATTCTCATGAAATCTCAATGAGCTTTATTTTTGTTTTCTTTCTCAAAATATTTAGATGCATGTGTAATTTTAATTAAGCGGGATTAATCTGTGTGATCAGCTAAGAATTTAATTTGTGGAATAAGTTAGATTGAGTCGATAGCCATTTTTATTTGTTTTTTATACATAAGCTCTAATTCAGATATTTGATTGGTTATTAGATGTGTTCCCTACAATTTTTAATTAATCAAATATTTTTGTACTAATGTTACAAAATTTATTTCATGTATATTTTCCATAAACTCTCTATTATATTTAACTTGATCTAAGTCGTCACTAGAGCATGTTATATACTAGTTTTTATTAATTTATCTAATTTTATAAGTTAATTTGTTTAAGGAATTTACTTCATGTTGACATAAGATGCCCTCCTTTTTTCATTTTTTATGAGATCTAATCACTATATCATAAAACAACTATAAATAATAATTTTAGGTGTAAATATGATAGATAAGGTGAGCCTCCCTTTTAGGCCTATAGGTCACATGTTTTTATTCCCATAGAATATGTATGAGAGTCACAACCTATAACTTATGCCCTGGACAATCTAGGAGTCCAAAAACTAGAGGTGAAAACTTGTTAGGCTATGGTGTGCATAAAACACAGATTAATAGTTAAATGGCACTATAAATAATTCCCATATTGTTTGGTTGTCTCCCCTATTTTGTTTTCAAAGTTTTTCAAATATGTCAAAATCTCATAAATTTTAGAAAATCATTAAAAATAGATAAAATCATGACTTGTCTTATTGAAGCAATGATAAATATTCTTGGTGTTCAACAATAAATTATAAAAAGTGATTTCAATTACATTCCTAAATTTTAAAATAATAAAATATTCATGCTTACAAAAACACTTTCGGATTCTTAAAAATTTAGTATGATGATGTAGCCTTTAGGTTGCTTCCTTTTACATTAAAAGGTCTTGAGTATGAATGGTTTTTGAATTTAATTATTAGTTTAATTTGTATTTATAATGGATAATAAGATGCATTCATTTTACAATTTAGACAACAAATTAATCATTTTATTTCATTGAATTAGTTTCTCACACTCAAAATAAAACCCAATTAGTCAATTAGAGATTTCAATCTCAAATTTCAAGAGATATATAATAATATCCCCATCAGTTACAAACTCTAATAAGCTACTATTATAGACACATACATTAGTTCCCTATATTTGATTATATATATGTTCTTAAAAACATCAAATGCAAATAATTTAGCTTTAGCATATACATAAGTTGTCACCTTAGATAGGAAGTTGTCTTTTCAAACAACAATGATCAACTATGCTTGCTTTCATAATGTTACATTCCTCAATCACATAAAAATTTGAATATTACCATGGTCTATCACTCAAATTAGACATTTTTTCACAAAGTTGAGCTAATCAAAAATCCAAATTATGACCTCTTTCTTGAATATGACATAAATTCAGAGGTTATGATTGAACCAGCCATAGTATGTGTGATAGAAAAAAATGAATGCCCTAAACATGAAGGTTTTTGTAATGATATGTATTCTAAATTTGATATCAATGTAGAATTATTTCAAACATATGAATTGTCAGGATTTTGAAGAGGGATCAAGTGAATAAGATGAAATGTATTTCATGGAATTTGATCAAGAAGTTATTATGGAGGTCAAATTTTCAAAATAAGGTGTTGGTGATGAGATACCAGAGGATAACAACAATGTAAAATTAGAATAAACTAATTGCATACAAAAATAATAATTATAATATCATGATGTTGATGTTGATTTATTCATTATCATTAAGCAAGGATGTGAACTTTTAATCATTGCAGAATATTGTGGCATTGAAGAAGATAATTTTCAATACAAAGATGATATACAAACGGATATGTTTCATATATTTGAGGAATTTTATGTTCCCCTTTGTGAATACCTAGAAATTTTAATTCTTGATAAAGATCACCCAATTGAAAAAAAATGTGATAAATGATTTGGAAAAAAGAACACTTCAAACATGTATAAGATGAAGATATAGAAGCCTACTAACTTGTTGAGTCATATCAAGAATAATTGGTATCCACTTTACCTCTGACTCCAAATCTAAAAAAATTAGTTAAAATAATGTCATGAATTCATTTGTCCTGACTTTGAGGTATGTTTACCCAATCCTAATGCTTTTTATGATTTCACCTTTGAAAGGTATCATCATGTAAAATATGTGCTTTCTGATATTTTAAAAATTGGAATGAACAAATTAGATAGTTTATGGAAAGAATATAAGGATGTGTTTGCAATACTAAGAATAATAAAAGGTGAAAAAAATCTTCTACCATGTAGTGTCAAATGTTTCATACCAAGTTTTCAAGTTCATCCTTCAAGGCTTGAATGTGAATTGTTAGAATATGAGTAGGATTATATTAGTTTAGGTCATTTTTCCATGCACATATTCTTAGATTATTTTTATTTCAGTAGTGGTAGTGCAATAAATATTGATAAGGACACATGAAGAGAAACTAATGCAATTTTTCCACAAACCAATTATCACTGGCCAAATCTAAGCCAAAGACCTTGTAGTGACTTTATTGGAATGACCAAAGATGAACTAGCTTGAAATGTTTAAAAATTAGGAAATATGGTAAAATTTTGATTGAATATAAATGTTATGTATGAAAAATTGAATTTTTTATTTCATAAGTATCACATGAATTAAGAATGGCCTTTGCATTGAAAAAGATTCATAATTGCACTTAATCACATAAAAAATTACCTTGAGATTTATAAATAGAAAAATAAATATCACTTATGACTAAATTTTCTATCAATAACTTTCACCCAAGCTATATTGGTTCCCAACCCTTTGATAAATTAAAAAAAATGGGAGGCATGGGGTGAGGGGTGAGGGGGAGAAAATGAAATCTTCAAAGACAAATCAAAAAAATTATCCTAAAGGGTGATTTAGGTAATATTCATTGGGGATATGGAAATATGGTTGGTAATGGATCAAGTCCTAGAGTGGATCCAAAGGTATGTCTATTAGGGCTATATATATATATATATATATATATATATATATATATATATATATATATATATATGGCTGGTAGTAGAGCAATCCCCAAGCCTTTCCCCCAAGCCATTCCCATGAAAAAGTAATGCAAAAATAAAAAATATACCCTAAATATATTTTTATCAAGTGATCACTCTTGATCTATATCAAAAACTCCAAAGGAAAATAAATGAATCACTTTATAAATACACATGTAA
>JARHVA010002378.1:0-100000 GCA_037957365.1 Torreya grandis | reverse complement strand
CTTCAAAGTAGACGTAAGGTACCCATGTTCAACCTATAAAACCATGAAAGTTAGTTTATCTATGGAATTTTTGCATTGAATAACCTCAAGGTTGATGGAGATGTATTCTACGACCCTAAGTAAAGACTGACCAAAGCTCTTCAATATACAAAGTCACATATAGCCACTTGTAGGTTTATATGGATAATTTTAAGGCTATATGACACCTAAGAGATATGATGTGAGAAATCTAAAGGTTTGAATGGATCTCTCAAATAAGTTAGGTTTCACTATCTTAGCCTAGAATAATCTCAATCATAACTTGTAGTATTAGATTTAAAGATCTTGCTAATGGGAACAATTACCTTAAATTCTTTGAATGAGGTTTTTTTCATAAAGTGTTCCATATTATGGTGAAGTGTCTTGAATTATTTGATGAGCTCAAATTATGGCTCATAACTGACATGTTATTTCCTTCAAATCATCTCTCGAAGGATATTATCTTATACAAATCTTAGATTCTTATATAGCTATTACATGGAAAAATAGATATTTGTCTTGTTTATATTAAACCAAAGATTGAATATTTACTTTGTCATTAATGTCTAACATATAGCATGTTTTAGTTATCTTTTGTGTGAAGAATACTCAGGAAGAAGACACAGGTGATGTACAATAAACATTCCATTCTGATCTCCATCCAACAGAACTATGGATTCTACAGGCTTATTTCTACAGACTTTGCAGGCTTGTTTCTACAAACTCTGTAGGCTTGTTTCTACGGACTCTATAGGCTTATTTCTATGGACTCTACAAGATTATTTCTACAGACTCCATAGGCTCATTTCAATGGACTCTGCAGGGTCAATACTGAGAATTCTATAAGGATAGTGGGAAGCTGGAGACCAGATAGGATAGGAAAGAACCATTCCAGCTGGAATCAAATAAGGGAAATAACCACCAACTATTTTGGAGGACTTGATTTTGATATATTTGTATATAATCATATTTTGGTACTATTATAGGATAAGATATTTATTTCATCAGACTAATTAGATCTCTTGGGAGTCCAATCTCCTATCTTTGGAAGAATGGATCGACCAAAGAACCCTATTTCTTTGCATCCTATTTTGAGTTAATTATATTAGTATAAAGTGTAAGACTTTAGATTAGAAAAAGAGATTAGAGAGAAAAAGAGAAAAATAGAGGATTGAGAATTAGATAAGCATATAGGTTTCAATCAGATTGTAATTATTTCATTTCTATGAATTGATACTTTAAGTTTCCATCACTGATTAAGCTTTGTTCCTGAGTCCAAGAGGAGCAAGGGCCCACTCTCCTTGGAACCAGGAACTGTGTACGGTATTTATGTTCTATTTTATTAGTTAAAATCTTGTTACTATTTGCATTTATTTATAAAAATATCAAAACAAATTCATAGTCTAAAAAGAGCATTTTCTTATTCATTTCTTTTCTACGCAAAGTATCTTTTCTTTTATAGCAGAAGTGTGAAGCAAATTTCCTTTCGTAAGTAGGAGTGTGAATTTATTTTCCCTGCAAACATAAAATAGGAGTGTGATCTTTTACTTCCAGCAAAAGAGTGGATTGATTTGATTTCTTTCTTTTTTTAGCAAAAGCGTGAATCAAGTAGTTTATTTAAAGTTAGAATAGGATTAGCAAGCACCCCCATAAGTAGAATTCTAGATCTACCATCCCATACCTTACTGTAGATAGCTTTGGACACCAGCCCTAGTTGATAAGACACTAATTGAATATTGATTAAATGATGAGTTAGATGACATTCATCATTTTTGGCACTTGTCAGGGAACACAAGGTGTTAGTAAGGTAATCATTATTGATCTAGAATAATAAAAAAATGTAAAAATCATAAAAAAAAACTCCCAAAATAGTTAATAAATTGATGTACCATCCTAAAGATTCTAAAGGATGATTTATTCCAAAGTTTCCACTGAGGACACAAATGGACACTCCTTCAACGTCTCTGAGTAGTGAACTAGAAGATACAAGTGAAACATATTTGCAAGAATCTTCTGAAACTAGGATAGGAACTAGGCCATTGCCACACGCAAGCCACATAAGACAAATTCCTCAAGATCAATCTCTTACATGAAGACATTATTTAGAAATTGTGAAGGATTTAGAAGAAGCATTTTAGAGATCCATAGTTGAAGAAAATTTTAAAAACTTGGAACAACCTATAACTAAGACCACAAATATTTAGTGGGAAGATCATCCCAATTTTGAAATATCATCAGAAGAAGAAATGGCTCTCCAACAAAATCAACAATTTGCACAACTAGGAAGGACTTTCTCCTTTCCTATTATTACAGATCCTAATGATCAAACCCCCATGAAAAATATTTCACCAGCTAATCTACCAAATTTTTGGGGATGATCTATTAAATATCCTGATCAATTCCTATTTGAATTTAAAGTTCTACGTCAAACCTATGATTACACAACTGATAGCTAGAAATTAAAACTATTTCCCTCTACACTTAAAGATGCAGCTATGAGATTTCATGGGTTTACTTGGAAATTCCATTAGAACATGGGATGACATGGAAATAGAATTCTTGAACAAATACAAGGATTACTACCGAGTGTGAGAAAGAAAAGAGGATTTCTTCAAAATCAAACAGAATGAGGATGAATCTTTAGAAGATTATTTGGATAGATTCATGTTCACTCATAAAAGAAGCAATTATCCGCTCACTGAAGATGTTCAAAAATTAGTTTTCTTGAAAGGATTGGATGAAGACACTAGAGACGCCTTAAATCTGATGGGCAGAGGAAACATAAATAAGTTGGATTTTGATCAGATTTCTGAGCTTTGTACCAATTACTCTCAAACAAAACCTAGAATTAGGAAGGGAAAGTTGGGGAAATCGAATGAAGTGGGTAAATTAATGGAAGAGTTTGCTAATATTAAAAAAGATATTCTGGTTACACTAAATAGTACTTTGGATGGCCTTCAAGCTAAGGTAAATGCAACATAGCCTTTATCAATCTATTGTCCTAAGTGTAGATAGAAACACGCCCTTAGAGACTGCCCTCTAGATAAAACCAATGTTTCATCATGTGGGATCTGTGATGCAACAGATCATGATACCAAATATTGTACCCTTTTACCTATTTTAAAAAATCAAATGAAAACACAAGCCCAATCCACTGAAGAAGTAAATTATATTCAGAGACAAAACTTTGCTCCACAAAACCAGGCTCAAGGACAGTTTGGTGTAAGAAATCCAGTTAATCCATGGATGACACCATGGAATTTTTTAGTCCCTTCACCATTTTGGAATCAATCCCAAATTCCATCAATTCAAAATCCATGGGTAGGACAAGATTGGACAATAACAATGGGTACCACATCAACATTGGATACCACAGCCATATCAACAATGGAATCATCAATGGAACCCACAGTCACAATTCACCCAACCAAGAAGACCACTTCAACATCAAACCATTATGTTACCCCCATGTACTCAGCAACAAGGACAAATTAATCAGCGCTCAATGCCTGCATAACTAATAGAAAATCCAAAAAATAAACAACTTGCACTTGTTTATGTTAATGAATAGGAAGAAACAATCAATGTGGGAGCTATTGAGTGCTCAAACATACATTTGAGATCAAGAAAAACTATACAAAAACCTCCAGTACTCATTTCTGAGATACCTGATGGAAATGAACAGACAGAATCATCTCAATGAAGCACTAGAGAAGCTGAAATCAAAATGAGCCCTAAAGAAAATAAAAGAAACACTATTACACCAGTAGTTCCTTTTCCTGAAAGATTAAGAGAAATTGATATCAAACCAAACTCAAACTTTGTCCATGAGTTAAAAAAGATCAATATTGAGGTACCCCTTCTACAAGATATTAGGGATATCCCTGAATTAAATAAGATGATCAAAAACCTTTGTATTAAGACACCTGGGAGGAAGGTAAAAGATTCTGGAACCATTCATGTTGATGGAAAAGTTTCTAATTTATTAGTAGGAAAACTATTAATTCCAAAATATGTAGATTCGGGAAGCCCAGTGATCACAGTCATAATTGGAGGAAAATAAATTCCTAATGTCTTGGTAGATTTAGGAGTAGCAATCAATGTCATGACAACTGATACTCTCCATGTATTATCTCTTATGAAAATTCAACCTACAACTAGCATTCTTCAAATGGGGGACTAGTCGGTAATGAAACTAGAGGGAACTATAGAAAATGTTGAAGTATTAATAGAATCTTGGGAATATCCAGTAGATTTCATGGTGTTGCAACCCAAAACAAAGAATCTAGGATATATTATAATCTTAGGTAGACCATGGTTGGCTACTGTAGCAGCCTTGATTGATTGTAGGTTAGGAGACATGACCATTTTCAATGGGTTAAAATCCAAATGCATCTCCTTGTATCCTCTTGCAAAACCATCAACAAATTACATACAATAACTTTGGGTGGATGAATCAGATAACACATTAAACAACATTTCCTCCTTAGCCATGATCACAGTCAAAAAACACTTGGAAAAATTGAATGGAGACATATACCCAGAATCTATGGACTCTACCAGTCCAAAAACTATGAACTATGCTAGTCTAGAAACTATGGACTCTGTTAGTCCAAAAACTATGGATTGCCTTAGTTTAGGATTCTTGGGTTAGATAGAAAATTCTGAAACCTCCACTTCTACTTTTTATATTACTTCATCATATGATCATAGATTGATTTAGGAAAGTGTGTGGGAATTGACAGAACAACAATAAACTCATTTCTTAGATGCATTTTATTATTCCTTAGCAAGACTGATACCTCCTAGAAAAGAGTTTGTTGATAATGTAACTATATTTCATAAGCTACTTTCTCATCCATGTCCTTTGAAATCATTAATTAGTGAGTTTAAGAAAATAGAATCCAACTACCCAGGTACCAAACCAATCATGGTATTACCTAGAAATTTTTTGAACATCAATAGTTGGTTGACAAACGAAGAGGAAGATTAACTCTTTGAAGTGTTGGAAAGACATACCAAGGTTTTTGCTTGGAATTATTCTAACATGAAAGGAATTCACCCTAGCATATGCACTCATCACATTTACATAGAATCTGTCAAACTAGTCAAACACCTACAAAGAAGAATAAACCTAGCACTAAAGGAAAGAGTTAAAGCAAAAATCCAAAAGTTGCTAGAAGTTGGGTTTATTTACCCCATCTCAGATAGCCAATGGATGTCACCTCTGGTAATTGTGCCCAATAAAAATGGAAATTTAAGAGTATGTGTGGATTATCAATAATTAAACAAAGCAAGATTAAGGGATTACTTTCCTTTACCTTTTATTGATCAAGTTCTTGATAACTTGGCAGGAAAGAAATATTTTTCTTTCCTGGATGGGTTCAGTGGATATAACCAGATAATGGTAGTAGCTAAAGATCAAGATAAAACCACATTTACCTACCCTTGGGGAACTTTTTCTTATTGAGTACTTCTATTTGGACTCTGTAATGCTTCAGCAACCTTCCAAAAAGTAGTTCTAGCAATATTCTCTGACCTTACAAATGATTGTGTTGAGGTATATATGGATGATTTCACTGTTTATGGTGAAACTTATGAAGAAGCTCTTACTAATTTGGAAAGAGTATTGATCAGATGTGAGGAACATCAATTATCTTTGAGAAATGAGAAATTTTTGTTGATGATGGATGAAGGAATAGTCTTGGGACACCATATTTCTGCAAAAGGCATTCAGGTAGATCCAAAGAAAATTGAAATAATTTCCAACTTGCCCATTCCACAAACACAAACTAAAGTTAAGAGTTTTTTAGGACATGTTGGTTACTACAGATGTTTCATAGATAAGTTTAGCCAAATAGATGCCCCTATGTTTGTTTTTCTTACAAAAGATAGTACATTCAAATGGAGTGATAGTTGTTAGCAGGACTTTGAAACTATCAAAGCTAAACTTGTTACTACTCCAGTATTAAGAAGACTAGATCGGACTAAGCCATTCCATATATACACAGATGCTTCTAATATAGCACTAGGAGTAGTTATTAGATAAAAGGATGAAGAAGGTAACATGTATGTTATATATTATATTAGCAAAAACATGACATCTACTAAAATAAATTACACCACAACTGAGAAATAATTATTAGCTATAATTTATGCAATAAAAAAAATTCAGACGCTACATAACAGGCTACAAGGTATTTGTATATACAAACCATTTAGCTATTAGATATCTTACCAACAAACCAATTGTGGGAGGTAGGATTATTAGATAGATATTGCTCTTACAAGAATTTGATGTTACTATTATAGACAAACCAAGGAAGTATAATGTGGTTGCTAATTTCTTGTCAAGAATGAACACTACAAGTGAAGAAGAACCAGTGGAAGATGACTTTCCAGATGAACAATTATTTTCTATTTTAGCAAAATCTATGTGGTTTGCTGATATAGCCAATTACCTCACCACAGGGAAGTTTCCTCTGCACTTTTCACAAAAAGAAAAAAAATGTTTAATCAAAGAAAGTTCTTCTTTTAATTGGATTAATGGAATGTTATTTAAACTTGGACTTGATCATGTGTTTCATAGGTGTGTGACAAATGGTGAAGATTATGATATCATCAAATCTTGTCATGATGAACAAGGGAGGCCATTACTCAACCTAAAGAACCGTACATAAAATATTGGGAGCAGGATATTATTGGCCTCATCTTCATCAGCAAGTAAAAAGATATGTCAGACACTATGATTCTTGTTAGTGAATTGGATAGCCTACTCTTTCAATAGAGATTCCCTTACACCCTCATCGTCAATTGGTTTTAGAACCATTTGAGAAATGGGGAATTGATTTTATTGGTCCAATGGATCCTCCTTCCAGAGGAAAAGAATATCTTCTAGTTTGTACAGACTATGTGACCAAGTGGGCAGAAGTGGAAGCATTAACTCATGCAAGAGAGGAAATGGTAGCTAATTTATTATATTTAAAAATCATGCAACGATTTAGTGCTCCAAGAGAAATAGTTTTAGATCAAGGACCATAGTTCATTTCAAATATGATAAAGCATTTTATGCAAGTGTATCAAACTCAACACAGAAAAACATCTCCATACCATCCATAAGCAAATGGACAAGTTCAAGTCACCAACAGAGAATTGGAAACCATTTTAACCAAGGTTGTTAATTCTAGCAGAAAGGATTGGGCAGATAAGGTACTAGAAGCTGTTTGGGCCTATAATACTACTTGGAAAACAACAATTGGATTTTCACCTTATGAATTGGTTTATGGTAAGAAACCTTTATTCTCTATTGAATTTGAATTACAAACTTTGAAAATAGCTGTAGAAGTAGGAATTGAGTTAGAAGAAATACAGAAAGAAAGAAAGACTCCTACAGCTTAATCAACTTGATGAAATGAGGATGGAAGCACTACAAAGAACTAAACTAGTACAACATCAACAAAAAGTTTGGCATGATGCACAAATCAAGAAATGGAAGTTTTAGAAAGGAGATTAGGCACTGTTGTTTGATTCTAAATTTCAACAGTTCAAAGGAAAACTACAAACAAGATGGTTGGGAACTTATGAGATTGAAGAGGTCTATGAAAATGGTTCTATTAAGTTGATACCAATCGATGCCAGTAGAAGAGCTTTATTAGTCAATGGACATAGATTAAAGCTCTATCAAAAAACTCTTAATAAAGACAAATTTATTCAAAAATTAAAGGATCAAGTAGTTGTTCTGGAAAGCTCTACTTCTTCCAATGAACATGCTCCTTGATAATTCAAAATAAAAATCAATAGTGAAAATCCTTCTAGGGACGCTATTGACAATGCATGCCCAGAAAACTAGTTTGTTGGCTGGCTATGCATTACAAAAAGGGCTTTGGCTAGAAAACTAGCAGTGGCTGGCCAAAGGGAAAAAACCAAAATTTATAAATCATGACACTATAATTGGTCATCTCCATACAGTAAACTAATCCATGCAAACCTATTTGTGCAAGACATGTGGCAAGCAAAGGATAACATCTAAGGTTAAAGTAAGTAAGACATATATTTCATTTCTATATGTTTAGTTAACTAATTATCTTCGATTTGATTAAGACCCTATTCTTTTGAGATGACCTAGATTTGAATCTTCCAAAATAGAATGGCACATGCCATAATTAAAAAGCATGCAACGAAGCTGCCAAAGGTGTATAGATAAGTGTGCATCTTTAATATCATCAATTGAGTCATCAAGTACCATAATGATGGGACATCATAAAAAGGGGTTTCAAATGAAGTAATGAATCACTATCACCATCAATATGACATGTCATCATTTCACATGACTTGTATTGATGAGATCAAATAGTTGGCACACTTTGTAGAAATATGTGGTGCCTAACTGTATCACATCACTACAAACTCATTCAGTGTAGCATTTCAAATGAACCATTTCCTTTCTATGAACTTCAAGAGAAGACTGGTCTACACCTTAATTAAAGTTAAAGGAACTGATCTGACTATAAATCCACATAAAAATGGGACAGAAAATAAGATCAGAGTTGAAGGATCTAGCAAAGTTTTATAAAGACAAAGCTTCTGTAGCAGTGTTCAGAGCCAATGGCTGGTTACCTTTCATTAAAAAGCTCCAGGGTTTTGATGAAACAATGGTAAGTGAATTTATTACCAATCTCACCCCTACATTTTTAATTGTGAAAGGCATTGTTATTCCTGTTACAACTCAAATCATAAGCCAAATTATACGAGTTATAGAAGAAGGAATGAGAGCTACAGGCAGAGTTTCATTTAGTGATTTAATCAGTCATTTTAATGGTAATAAATAGATTGGAACTTCATGTCTAGTAGATTCCAAGGGAAAATCAAAAGGGATTAAAAGGATTTCACTTCTTGAACCTTGGAAATTTGTAGCCAAGTGGGTACTTAAATATATCATTTGTGAAGGGAAACACAGTCTTTTAGGGGGAGACGCCATGAAAATGTTAATACATATTAAGCATGGGAGACAAAACTCTCAGTACAAAATTAACCTCCCATATTTCTTTTATGGTGCTCTGCAAGTTATGTCTATAACGCCTACTACTACTCTTAGGCATCATGGCCTTATTCAGCTTATTATCCAACATCATTTCTTTCAGCAAGGTCAAGAGGTCTGGGAGGAATTTTAGAATAGTATAGCACAAGAAACCCCAAAAGTACCACAAGAACACTCATCTCCACTTTCCCCATTAGTTGATAATACAACATCAATAAAACAATCTTAGACTGTAATCTCTACAGAAATCCCTTCTTCTTCAAGAAGAATCATAAGGTCTCAAAACCTTGAAATTTCAAGGTCTCCACAAGAACCTCATGAGTCTATAGTACAACCAGTTCCTTTGATAGGAAGAAAATATTGAGATAGAAGGTTGCTACAGAACTTGAGATGACCAAGGTTTTGGTGGTTGAAAAATAAAATCAACCAAGTTTAGCTCAAAGAGTAACCACGAGAAGGAGAAGACTCATTTTAATAGAAGAAGATGAATAAGAAGTTGCAGATTTTTTAAATAGTCTTAAAACAGTGTCTCATTCCCCCATGCATCAAAATATTCTTGCACCTACAGATATTGAAGAAGCTCCTTTTGAAAGGAACTCTCCAATCATAATGGAGGAGCCAAATCCAGAGGAAGAGCCACACATGGTAGAGGAATTAGGCATGGTGGAACAATCACCTATTCTAGTTGAAACTACAATGGACAAATGGAAAATTGTATGTACCAATGAGGAAAGTGAATCATCAAATCTAAATGATCCTATTATGTATCTAACTTTATAGCTTTCTTAAGCTCAAGATCTTGAACAACAAAAAATAGCTACCATTGCTGACTTGATTAGTCAATTGCAAGACAAGGACCATATCAACTCATCTTTGGTGAAGAAATTAGATACAATATCTATTGATCATGTCGTAGAAATTCACAGGTTAGAGGAAATAGTAAAAGAACATGAAAATGAACAGAATGATCTTTGGCTATATGTAGAAAGTCTGAAGAAAGAAAATAGGAGGTTGAAAATTTTGGTGAATTCTTCCAAATCACCTAATGTTGTACCTTCTTTCCCCAAAATATTTATTAACCATGGTTGTCAAACAAGTGATCCAGGTATTCCTCCCTTGCAAATACTACATCAAATTGAAGAAAAATATTATGTACTTAAACAAAAAACAAAGAGGTAATTTCTTCAAACAAATTCTTGGAAAATGAAAAGAAAGAATTAGAGGCTAAAGTCCAAGAGTTAGAAGAAAATTTGTAGGATGCATGCAAATTAGGAGAAACTCTTTTGGCATGTAGGAATCCTTCTCCCGCATACAGTCTATTTTTATTTGTATAATTTTACAAATGGAAGCTTTTGTGGATCTCCTATCATCTTCCTTATAAAATTTTGTAGCCAACAACATTTTTTGAAATTTTCTATAGTGTTGAACCTGATCAGCAGGATTTGCTTTGTGAATTCTATTTGCATGACTTGATTCTAGGAGATCATGAGCACAATAAGTTTTTAATAAATCTTCATGTAGTAGAAGTTCAATTGAGAGCATTACATTCTACATTCAAAAATTAGATAACATGGAAAGGCATATTTGAGGACTATACAAATCATGCTAAGACTATAGGATTATGTGTCAGACCAGCCTTTCCTATTCCTAGATTAATTTAAAAAAAAATTCACTATGCTTTATTTAATGATGAGCTTAAAACACATTATTTACAGGATCTATATGATTGTACTGTTTCTTTTTATTTGTTTTCAAGACAGAATTTTGATTCAGTAGTGACTACAAGTGTAAATGGATGGGACCAACTTTCAGTGCCTCTTAAAAGGTGAGAAGTCATGTCCCCAAATAACTTAAGATGGATTATGAGGACAACATCCTCAATTTTGGAAATTTTAATAGAGGTAATCAACTCTAGGGGAGAATAGAAATAGATTGGCATGAGATATAGACCTCCCTTGTTGATCATACATATTCCAAGATGGTAGAGTTGGGCTCCACAATCAGAAGAACAATTTAGTATATGGAAACAGATGATTCAAACACATTAGGGATTTACCATCAATTCAGACAGACACATAACAGATGAGTTTGATGAATATGATTTGAGTCAGAGTGTAGAAATCAGAAGCTAGAGCTATGAATGCTAATACATGTTTGCAATGGGACTTGTAAAAGGTAAAGCTTGGGGGAGATGATGAGCTCAAATTATGGCTCATAATTGACATGTTATTTCCTTCAAATCATCTCTCAAAGGATATTATCTTATACAAATCTTAGATTCTTAGATAGCTATTACATGGAAAAATAGATATTTGTCTTGTTTATATTAAACCAAAGACTGAATCTTTACTTTTTCATTAATGTCTAATATATAGCATGTTTTAGTGATATTTTGTGTGAAGAATAATTAGGAAGAAGACACAAGTGATGTACAATAAACATTCCATTCTGATCTCCATCCAACAGAACTATGGACTCTACAGGCTTGTTTCTACGGACTTTGTAGGCTTGTTTCTATGGACTCTGCAGGCTTGTTTCTATGGACTCTGTAGGCTTATTTCTATGGACTCTGTAGGCTTATTTATATGAAATCCATAGGCTCATTTCTATAGACTCCATAGGGTCAATACCAAGAATTTTGTAAGGATAGTGGGAAGCTGGAGACTAGATAGGATAGGAAAGAACCATTCCAGCTAGAATCAAATAAGGGAAATAACCGCCAACTATTTTGGAGGACTTGCTTTTGATAGATTTGTATATAATCAGATTTTGGGACTATTATAGGATAATATATTTATTCATCAGACTAATTGTATCTCTTAGGAATCCAATCTCCTATCTTTGGAAGAATGGATCGACCAAAGAACCCTATTTCTTTGCATCCTATTTTGAGTTAATTGTATTAGTATAAAGTGTAAGACTTTAGATTAGAAAAAGAGATTAGAGAGAAAAGAGAAAAACAAAGGATCGAGAATTAGATAAGCATACAGGTTTCAATCGAATTGTAATTATTTCATTTCTATGAATTGATACTTTAAGTTTCTAGCACTAATTAAGCTTTATTCATGAGTCCGAGAGGAGCAAGGGCCTACTCTCCTTGGAAACAGGAACTGTGTTCATTATTTATGTTCTATTTTATTAGTTAGAATCTTGTTATTATTTGCATTTATTTATAAAAATATGAAAACAAATTCATAGTCTAAAAATAGCATTTTCTTATTTCATTTCTTTTCTACGCAAAGTATCTTTTCTTTTATAGCAGAAGTGTGAAGCAAATTTCCTTTCGTAAGTAGGAGTGTGAATTTATTTTCCCTGCAAATGTAAAATAGGAGTGTGATATTTTACTTTTAGCAAAAGAGTGGATTGATTTTATTTCTTTCTTTTTTCAACAAAAGTGTGAATCAAGTAGTTTAATCAAAGTTAGAATAGGATTAACAAGCACCCCCATAAGCAGACTTCTAGATCTACCATCCCATACCTTACTGCAGATAGCTTTGGACACCAGCCTTAGTTGATAAGACACCAATTGAATATTGGTTAAATTATGAGTTAGATGACACTTGTCATTATTGACAAGCATAATGGTTTCTCTCTTGTCTCCTAGACCTAGATTATACATCTTGACATAAAGAAAATGCTTCTAGATTAAAAGAAAGTGATGGTAAATTAATTTTCAAAACATCCAAACTTCTATTGAATATATGCAATGAAATATAGTGAAATCGAGACCAAATGGACCTATAAATTGTAAGTAACACCTATGTTATTGATGAAAATGAATGATTCATGGTTCCAAGGCCTACATGATTCCATTAAATTTGTGAGGTGACCTTCTTGACCTCAGAGAAACCAAGAAGGGTTCAACATAGTACTCAAGCACTTGTTTTCACCTACATGAAGGTCTCATATCTCAAGTAACATGAATTAATATGCATATAAAAGAGGTTAGTTGGATAGGTAAGTGATTGGGACCTATCTATCACTCTCCTAGAATCCATGACATCTATTTGATATGTATTGTCACTTGTATGGACATACCAAAATCTAAGTTTCTTGTAGGATTTGAAGTGTGTTACAAGTACAAAGGAGAACTATTCAATGAAAATAATTTAAATAGGTCTATAGAGACTTATTCAAACCCATCATACTCATTTATCACCATAGTTGTGCATCAAAATCCTTTTGCTACACTTTTCATTATAGGTAGTCTAAAAGAGATAGTGAGAAGGATAAGAGATTGTTTCTCTAAGTTTTTTTTTTTGCTAATTACATTCAAAAGAAAGAAGAAACTAAGGTTAAAGGTTTGGGGTTTGAACGTCACCCAAATTAAGTTGTGCACCATATCCAGGCATTGTAGGAGCTCCTCTTTGGCTGTGGAGGAAACACCTGTAATAGGAATAAGACTTAAACAAAGAAAATGTTAGAAGATGATATGGTGGACTACCAAGCTATGTGATCGGTCTCAAAAGCATAAATCTCCATAAGGGATGACAGTCCACTATTTAAATAAAAGAGATTTATATAAAATGAAATGATAAAAGACTTAAAGAAATGGAAAGGTAGAATATTGTGTACCTATTCCCTATAGTCTGTGTGTTTTAGAATGTTACAGCAAGCTGGTCAAAGGTTTTATCTAGTCTTTGGGCTGTTTGGATAAGTTTTCTAGTTTACACAGTCGCCGATGTCAGTTAGGCTACTGATGTAGGTAGGTAAATGGTGCTGACGTCGGTTAGGCTACCGATGTTAGTAGGGGCAATGGGCCTTTGGATGGGTTTCAAGGTATTTTTGTGGTGGACAGAGGAGTCTGGGAGTTTTAAAGGTTTGTGTAGGGTTGTGGGAAGGTGAATAGGGTCTGAAGAAGGGTAAATATAAAGGGTTGGTGTGTAAAAGGAGGTGGGAATAAGAGGAAGGCTTTTCAGCACTTCCACAGAGGAAGTCGGGTCTCTTTGATAGTATTTAGAAATAGTAAATGGAAACTAATTACCAATGTATTCTAAAACTTTGAAGTGGAGACCAGAGTACTTAGCTTTATGGTGAAGACCCAAGGGTGTCAGAGTGCTTATTCCTATTGTGGCTGATGTCAAGGTCCTCATACAATATTTCAATCTAATCTGGGGTGACTTGTGTAGAGTTTTTGTAGCTAGGGGAGCGATAGTCAAATTCTGATGCTTAGTCTCAGAGTGTGCACATCGATATGCGAAGAGGTGGGGGAAAGCTCAAGGTTAGAACCTAGCTTATGTAACCGACATCGGCGATCCCACCGGCGTTAGCCGATAGTTGATCGATGTCAGTGGCTAGAGAATGGGTAAAAGGGATATTTTTAGCTCTTTGCCCATTCCTCCATCCACCAAGTGCATTTGCCGTTAGAGAATGGTCAAAAAATAGGTTTATTAGGCATGAGAGTTAGTTAGGAGGTTATGATGGAGTGAGAATAGGTCATGGGTAGTTAGGATTTAGATGACCTAGTCTCAAGGTGACTCATAGAGTAAGAAATGGTCTTAGGGTGAGGTGTCTAGGTGAGGTGTCTAGGTGAAGTGTCATAGTGAGATGATTATTTTAAAATAAGTAATTTATTTTAAATAAATAAAGTGTGCAAGTGTGGGTTAGGAGTGTTAAAGTTAGAAGGGGACCAAAGGGGGGGTTGACACAATATTGGTGTCTACATTTGCCCCCTTTTGTCTTGTGGTTTATCCTAACGAACTGCAAGACAAAAATAGATGTTGTTTTCCCCAGGTATGGGATGAGGTATTCCCCCTCAAAGCAAGAATCAAGAGAAGAGAATCTAAAATCGGGTGCCGATTTGATAAGAAGTGGATGGGAAATGTGAGGTTGGAGTGTGAACGCTCTAATAGTTGAGATTGCGTGTATACCACTTCACTTGATAGGTAGGTCAAATTGTCACAGGCAAGGTTGAGGAGCACTAAAATTGAAGTAACCAGTCCCTAGCTTATTAGTGGTAGCTGATTGGGTTAAATGATCAAAGCTATAGCTCTAATGGTCGAGGAGGACTAAAATCAAAGTAATCGGTCCCCAGCTTATTAGTGGTAGCTGATTGGGTTAAATGATCAAAGTTGTAGCTCCAATGGTCGTCATGTTCCAAGTATCTTGGGTTAGGAAGTACTCTTGGAAAACATGAAAATGTCACAAATATTGGGGATCAACTGAGTCGTGATCTAAAAATAGGTGTGAGGCTCATGGATAATTTGCTAACTATTCGTGAGGTAGCATATGAAATCAAAACAACTAAGGCAGAGTTGTCTCAAAAGTGGTCATGGTCTGAGGAGATAGTCATAATTTCCAAGGTCATTTATTGAGTCAGGCTAAGATATAAGTGATCTCAAGTGTTTGTTTGTTGTGGTTAGGGAGATGTATAGCTTGTGTGTGGGCCACCTCCTACATTGTTGGGCATATGAGCACATAGTGGTGACATGACCTCTCAGCCTCCCCGTAGCAATTCAGGCCAGCTTCAGAGTTGGTTTCAGATAGTGGCACGAGGTCATGGCATAGACACATATGGATTGCATCATCTGAGATATAGATTACTATAGGGGGTACCGGATGCCCTGATCCTAACTGATATCATTTGGAGGCCATACTTGGTTTATTTGGCATTCAGAGATCAGGCAGAGAAGCTGGTTGGAGTCCAAAGCTTGTGATGGGTGAGAGGCAGGTGAGTCGACGAGCTTGAGAGAGTTTCTACTGAGAGAGTATGGTGCCAGTATGGGCTATTACAAGATGTGCCACCTAATTTCCCATAGTATATATGAGATGACATTGAGGTGCCCCTCCCACTGCTAAAGGAGATAGAGCAGTCAAATTTTGAGGAGATACCCGCAGGATTAGGTGTGGCAAATTTGGGGTGTACAGTGGCCTACTTGGCTTGGTGGGTAGGTTAGTATGTAGGGGTTTAGAGAGGACCACCTCCCAATCTACAGGTAGTTAGCAGAGAGAGGGATGCTGCCATCTAGGAGAGAGATACAACATGAGCATAGGTGACAGTTCTTCAGGGATAGGTGGCAAGGTTTTAGGGGCAGGTGACAGTTTTGACAGCATAGGTGGTTGCCCTGACAGGGTAGGCTACTACATTATAGGGGTAGTTGGCCACAGCCCAGGCACAAGTATTGGTTAGATAGGGTTTTGGAGGGCAGGGCCCTATTTAGCTACCACCATAGCAGCCAATGTAATCAGTAGTTTAGTCACCACCATAACAGCCACTCAGCCATAGCCACAGAGCTCACTACAGGGCATTACATTGAGATTTATGGGACCATCGTAGACTGTACATGTATCTAGGTACAATACTGTGTTGGATGAGATAATGTATTATGAGGGTGCCATTAGGTAGTTTCCTCAGATTCAGTGGTATTCTGAGATGTTAGCTCAGCAGTGATTTACATCACGTGCCACTGCCTCCAATTCTTAGAGATGGCAATGATCAGAGAGTGGAGATGATTCAGCGTCTTTGCGACCATGACCACCACCACAGCTTTGAGGCATTTGCAGTTAGTCATGATGTATATACCGGCCTACATGCCATTGATGTGAGATGTACATACATTTTGAGAGAGAGATAGATATATTGTACTGTTTCAGATATTGATGTACATATATATATATATGATATTTTTGAGATATTGACATGTTATGGATGTGATTGTGTGTTAATTGTTTTGATTATATTAGTATTTTTAGCATTTCCCATATATTTGATGGTACATGCTTGAAATGATGAATGTATAATGATGATGTTATAGCCTTTTTCATATTGTGTGATGGTGTATGCTGTAACATATGTTATGTGGTTTTTCATTCCTAATAATTTTCCATATTAGTGATGGTTGTATGCTAAAAATAAAATGAGTTTATTTATGCTTCAGCAAGTTTCCATAGTGGTGATGGTATATGCTTGACATAAATTGTGTTTGGTTGATAGTTTCCATGTGTATTATTTTCCATACAAACTAATGTAAATGGGCTATGATAATTCATATAACACAAATTGGTATTTGCATTAAACAAATCATGATGTTATGTTAGTGGTTAGAAAATGTTTTGGTTTGGTTTGGTTTGATTTGGTTTGATATGTGATGAAGGTGTGTAAGAAGTGAAAGGCACGTTGCTCTTTCATTGACATGGACCATAATGATAGCATAGATAGGGTTTTGTAAACAAAAGCCCCATTCATGCATTACATTGTTGACCATTGGTTTGTGTTAGAGAAGTACCCTAATCTCTTGACATTAAGTGAGCTCAAAATCCCTTGGGTATTTTGGGGTAATAGGTGTGATTATGTGATATGTCAGGATAACGTAACCCCTTTTTAGTAGGGATAACTTTGCCCCTTTTATAGGTGACCCTGAGAACGACTATAGGAAAGTCCATGACTTAATAGTTTGTCAGTCATTTTTTTTTTGGTAGGCTGATCAATGCGGGAAGTCTACTTGAGGATGTTGTTTTGTGTGTGAGAAGCTTATGAGAGGGTGTTAGTTTTATAGTAAAATTTGGGCATAGCCATCCTTTGAGGGAATGGTCTATAGTTTAATTTGTATGTTTTGATAGCTGTCCTTCAAGGGAGTAGTCTATTAATGGCAGCAATGATGTAGCTGTCCTTCGAGTGAGAAGTCTACATTTATAGTTTATGACCTTTTGTTAAGCATCCCAGTTTCATGTTTTATTTATTGACTGAACTTCTAGTCATGGACTAGACTATAGAGGTTTGGGGGTTTCCCTTTTATTATGACAAAGCATTAATGTAAAAAGGGTTAACTAATGTTTGTAAGGAAAAGGGGTTGAAAAGAATAAGAATGAGGATGTCAAGGGTTGCTCAAAGGACGAGCTCAAGTTAAATGTCAAGTGAATAATTACTTGGTTAACAGTAGAATGGTCACAGATGTAAGGCATTAAGGGGCTCAAGTTCTAGCTGGCCTTTGAGAGAAGATAGATGATAAGTCCCTGATCCATACTTGTGCATTATTATATAAGGTCCAAGCCAATTAGGAGCAAACTTTCCTCACTTGCTTCTTTCCATATTGGTCATGTGTTAGTTTTCTTTAAGTATGAGATCTTTGATTTTTAAATCTCATTCTTTTAGTTTTTTGTTGTAGGCACGTTTGATGTGATCTTGGTAGATATGAAGATGATTAAGAGTGGCAAGATGATGTTCATCGAGTAACTCGAGTTGTGCTAATCGATCTTGACAAAAGTCATCATTAGAGAGGATGTCGTGCAAGGAGATGCGAAGAGAAGGTATTTTTACTTCAAGAGGCAAGATGGCCTCGGTTCCATACACTAAGGAGAAAGGTGTAGCACCTATAGGGGTTTGGATGCTAGTGCGTTAGGCCCATAAAGCGAAGGGAATGTGAATGTGCCAATCCCTTCCAGTGTCATTGACCACCTTCATTAGGATTTTGGTTAGGATTTTGTTAGAAGCCTCTGCCTGTCCATTTGCTTGTGGGTAGTAAGGTGAGGAGAAGCTAAGTTTGATGCCAAAGGAGTTGCAAAGTTTTTGGATGGTTTTATTTTTGAAAGATTTGCCATTATCGGTGATGATCTTGTGAGGTACATCAAAATGATAGATGATGTGGTGGTTAATGAAGTTGATGATTTTGTCAGATTTAGTGGAGATGAGGGGAATAGATTCTACCCATTTGGTAAAATATTCAGTTGCTATGATAATAGACTGATGTCATAGAGACGAATGAGGGTTAATCTCACCAATTAGATCTAAGCCCCATTGTGAAAAAGGCTAGAAATCCTTAGCAACTTGTAAAGCATGGCCAGGGACGTGAAGTAAGTTAGCATGTTATTGGCATTTGATACAATGCCTAACATAGTCACTGTAGTCTTGGTGAAGAGTGGGCCAATAATAGCCCAGACGGAGGATACACTTGGCAACTAAGTTACCACTAAAATGTCCTCCACAAATCCCATCATGGACCTGCTTGATGGCATGAGATGTCTCAGTGGAGGTTAGGAATCGAAGAAAGAGGCCATCAAAACCTCATTTGTAAAGAAGACCCCCTAGCATGGTGTATCGAGTAGTAATCTTGATAAAATCCCACCGTGCATTGCTAGAGAGATCAGGAGGAATGATAGAATAAGTCAGGTAGTCAACAAGTTGTTTGTACCAAACATCATGTGGATTAGATTCAATATTGCCGACAAATTTGATGTCAGTGGAGATATAGGAAGGCAATTCCAAATGGTGTACCATAATATAGATTCTTGAGGAAGCAGATGAAGATGGTATGTGTGAGGAAAGATAAGCCATAGTGTCGACAAACTTACTCATAGAGCAAGGAACAGTTTGTAAGAGATAATGGTCGAAAGACCCTAAAAATGTGTTAACACGGTGTTTATATCATTGCAAAACTTTATTTTTACAAAGATATGAACTATTAATCTAATTAATGACTAGTTGTGAGTCACCAAAGATATTAATTGTCTTGATGCCTAAGAAAATGGTAGTTTGAAGCCCCAAAATTAAGGCTTCATACTCAGCCATGTTGTTGGTGCATTCGAAGTCGAGTTTGAAGGATAGAGGCATGGGCTCACCCTCGTGAGGGATGAGAATGACCCCCACACCCCCACCATGTTGACATTTAGATCTGTCAAAGAACATTGTCATTTGATAGAAGATGTCATCGATGGATAGCATGGTGATAGACTCATCAGGAAATTTGAAGTTAGAGGGTTGGTTATCAGGTAAAGGGGCATCAGCTAGTTGGTCAGTGATTCTTTGCCCCTTTATTGACTTTTGTTGAATGAATTACAAATCAAACTCAGTGAGAAACATAAGCCAATGAGCCATACGTTGGTTTTGGTATGGCTTGGAATGCATGTATTTGAGAGGGTCAGTGTGGGTGATGACGTAAGTCGTATGATTGAGGAGATAATGGCAGAGTTTGGAGGTGGCAAAGACTAATGCTAAGAAAAGTTTTTTGATATGAGTATACCGAGTTTTGTAGTCAATGAACATTTGGCTTATATAATAAACCACTTGCTCATGATGTTGTTTGTCTCAATGCGTGATCATGACACATAAGGAATGATTTGTTGCCGAAATGTAAAGATAGAAGGGTTGGTCATCTTTAGGTGGAATAAGGACTGGTGGAGAGACAAGATAGCATTTAAGAGCCTCAAAAGCCTCTTGGAAATCCTTATCCCAATTAAAGGAGATGTCCTTCTTGAGGAGGTGATGGAAGGGTTGGCATCGGTCAGATAGCTATGAGATGAAGTGATGAATAAATTGAAGCTTCCCTTGCAGGCTGCAAAGTTGTTTTAGGTTAGTTGGTGGGGGAATCTCGAGTATGGCTCAAATCTTAGTTGGATCTACCTCAATGCCATAAAGGGAAATGATGAAACCCAAAAGCTTCCCTGAGAGAACCCCAAAGACACATTTCCTAGGGTTGAGTTGAACATTATATTGTAGTAGGTGAGTGAATATCATTTTGAGAATGGTTAGATTGTCACGGTGAAGTTTGGATTTTTCTAGCAGGTCATCCACATAATCCTCCATAATTTTGTGGAGGAGATCATGAAAGATATAAGTCATGGTGTGTTGGTATGTAGCACCTGCATTTTTTAGGCCAAAAGGCATAACCCTATAGCAAAATTTCCCCCATGGGGTGATGAAGGTGGTTTTATGTTGATCTTCTAGAGCAATCAAGATTTGGTTATATCCTTAAAACCCATCCATGAGGGATAGCATCTCATGACCAGTCGTAAGATCAACAAGTTGGTCAATGTTTGGCAAAGGAAAGTCATCTTTTGGGCAAGCAAGGTTGAGGTTGTGGTAGTCTGTACAAATTTGAATTCCCCCAGTTGCTTTTGTGATAGGGACAATGTTTGACACCCATTACGAATAATCAATGGGTTGGATAAATGAGACAGAGAGAAGACGTTGAAGCTCCTCTTTAACAAGGAGTGCAATGTGAGGATGCATCTTTTGAATCTTTTGCCTAACAGGGTTAGCTTCACAGTTTGTGATGATGTTGTGAATGACAATGTCGAGGTCAATACTGGGCATATCGCTATAGGACCAAGCAAAGGATTTACTATGATCTGTAAGGAATTTGGTATAGTTGATTTGTTCCTGGGAATCTAAAGATTGACCAATCTTTAAAATGTGAGGAATATCAGAAGATGGGAGATTAATGTCAATAGTTGATTCATTTAACATAACCTGTGTTTCTGAAGGAAGTGATCATTGTATGAAGGAGTCATCCACACCCATGTAGGTGAGTATGGCATCATCATCCATGCATTGGATAGTGTTGATGCTAGAAGCATCATCGTCTATCATGTCTAGATAAATGAGAGGAAGAGACCTTAATGCCCCACCTAGTTTATAGGTCAGGGGTTCCAAGTGAATGGCATTTATGAAAAAAAAACTAGGAGGGATGGAGACTGCCAATTTTGTAGGTGAGGATGGGGGAATAGGTGAGGTCAGAGGAGAATGATTTATGATAGTTTCATGGCGAGGGTTTTTAGAGGTTTCTGTAGGTTCTTCGAAACCCATGCCATGTCATTTCTTGGCATTTTTGATTGCCTCATCATTTAGATGCTCAATGGGCTGGTGGGAACCTTATTCATAATGCCCAAAACCAAAACCCTTCCATGCACACCTATAAAGATAGGTGTGAGCAAAGCTAGGGTTAATGAGAAAAGAGAAATTAGAAGTGAATAGTTGGGGTGATGAGAGAGGATTTCCAATAGTAGGAGCCTGATCTAGCCCTCCATAGATGAGATTAGTTTGGAGATTGGGAGGACCATATGGGATGACCATTCTGATGCGATGGTCATAGTTAGGGTGGTGATGAAGTTGTCCATATTCCTGAGGAGTTTGGAACATGTCAAGGGTAAGCAAGCGATACTCCCCAAGTGAAAGGCGTTGGAAGGTATCTTCCATAGGATCTTTTGTGGTCTTGAGGAGTAGGCATAGGTGTGACCGGTGTCTGCAAACTTGTCAAGGTTTCCACAGGTGGAGGTGGTGTTTGGGTGGATGTTTTCAAAGGAATGAGAACATCATTAGGTCGGTAGGTTATGTTTCATGTTTTAAAGGGGGAAGGCTCAGTAAGAATGACAAGAACCTGACTCTCGTGTTCAAACTTGACACAATGATGCAACGTGGAAGGGACACAAGTCATAACACGTATCCAAGGTCGCCCCAACAGCATGTTATATTAGAACTCCCCTTTGATGATATAGAAGAATTCTAGAATTGTACGTGGGCCAACATGAATATGCAAGACCACAGTGCTAATGGTAATGGTGGTGGAATCATTGAAAGAATGAAGAATTGCATCAGTTTTTGACATGCAATTCTTTGAAAGGGCTAGTTGATCATATGCGTGGGTAGAAATAATGTTGATGCTAGCACCTCCATCAATCATAACCCACATAACACGAGTTCAATCAACGTAAGTTGTGATAAAGAGGGAAACATCTTGATCTTTTAGGTTGGAGGTAGGAATCTCAGAATCACTGAAGGTGATGGAGGTGACGGTAGGTAATGATTTAACTAAAGCAGATAGTGGTTGGGGGTCTTCAGGTTGGACCTCTGCTGCCTGTAAAGCTTTGATTAAGGCTTGGAAATGTTGTGGAGAGATTTGAATTAGGTCATATAAAGACATCATAGGATTTTGGTGAAGTTGTTTCACCATGGAGTCACGGATTACCTCTGAAAATGTTGGTTGGGATGTGCCCAAGATTGAAATCTTAAGTTTTGGTGGTTGAGAAGGCTTGACAAATGGATATGTCCAAGGGATAGAAACCTTCTCTTTTCCTTTATCCTTTAAGGTTTGTGACCTAGTGGCCACATTAATGGTGTTGATTTTGAATAAAGGGGGAGAAGGTGGTAGAGGGACCATAATTTTGCATTGGGATCCCAATTCAAGTGATGAGATTTGAGAGGCATGGGATGGTGTTGGTGGTTTGTTGAAAGGGTGGTCAAAATAATCCTTAATAAGAAGGGTATCTTTTTCCAGATGTTGATGAATGAAAACCTTAAGAGCACAACTATTCTCAATATCATGCCCAAGTGTGTGATGATATAGGCAGATTTGAGTGTCATCGAACCAAGATGGTTTTGATTTGAGAGGTTGGTATGGTTTAATGGTTGGGAGATGATGCTAGAAGACTAAAATAATCAGCGTAACAACGAAGTATAAGAACCCACTAATGGGTCTGCACTTGTTGCTGCAGTAGAGGTTGACAACTTCTATTTAGGAGTTGTAGGAGGAGTTTTTCGTATCACCTTTTTATTTGGTGGTGTGGCCACTCACGTAGATGGCACTTTCTTGATGAGAGGTGGAGAATTTTTTGGAGGAAGTATGTTTTTGACAGGTAAAGGGAGTAATGGAAGTAGTTTGTTTTTTTTAGGTGTTGGAGTAGGGATAAATACTATTAAGGTGGAAGGATGTGGACCCAAAATAGAGGGCAAAGGTGATGGTGGGGGAGGAGTTCTCTGACGTGGTTTAGCAGCTTTCTTTAATATAGTGTGAGGACCACTACTATGTGGGGCAAGGTTAAAATCTACCTTCACTTGTGGGTGAGTGAGGTTTGATACCAAGAAAACACCAAGAGATTTAACCTATTTCAACATGGTGGACGCCTGCGAGGGTTTGAGTTCAGATGTAGATGGCTAAGATTCTGAAGAGTTGGAAGTGGAAGCCTGATTCTCATCAGAGACTTTGGGGTAATTTGTCGCTAAAGGGTTGATAGTATAGGATGAAGTAGGATGTGTAAGATAAGGAGCCTTAAGTCACTCCCATAGCGATTCATGTTCTAGGTTCTTAGAATGGAGAAATCCTAAGTTTTTTGCCAATTGAGAGAAGGGTTTAAATGACATAACGTGAGGTCTTACAGTCAGTCTTTTGGAAGATTTAGGTAGTTGTGAGAGTAGAAACGTGTTGTATGCAGTGATCTCGGGCCAAAGGTGAGAGAGAATCATCACTAGATCTTCCTCAGCCGAAGTGGGTGAAGTGGCAAGTTCTTCTCTCAGTGGAGAAGGGATTGGAGAATGTGGCTCTTTAAGAGGGTAGAGTGTAGGGATGATCATGCCTTCCACATGTGGTCTAGGAATGTGGAAAGTATGGTCCTCCATTGGTAATAAGAAAGATGAGGGCGAGGCTACTGGCATTGGTATAATCAAGGCATCCTCTAATATGGGAGAGGTCAAGGTAGACTCTCCTTCGTGTGAAAGGGGGGTGAATGGAGGTGTTTGATGTCATGGGGGTGATATGGGCAAAATAGGCTCTTCTACCTATGGTGGAGAGATGGGTTGACTAACTTCTTCAAACTGTGGGAGAGGTTGGTTAGGAATAAAAGGAGAAACCATGTTGACCGTGTGTATGTTACGCTCTTGAGGGTCATCGGCCATGGTCTGAACATTGTTCTGACTTGGGGGATGGTTAGGAAATGGTTGTCTAAAGACATATATATTTTGGTTAGCTGGTGCATTAGGGTTATCCAAAACAAGGTCCCCTTTGTCTAACATGTCTTGAACAATGTTTTTGAGGGTTTTGCAATTGTTTGTGTCATGACCCTTGACACGGTGATAGTTACAAAAGTCATTTTATCTATACCATGCAGGGATGGCTCGTGAGGGATCAAATTAAGGTGGTGGTTAGATTTGAGGGAGATTGAGGACTCCTTACTTCACTAATTTATCCAACATAGAAGCGTATGATTCTCCTATTGGGGTGTATCGACGTTGTACATATCATTGTTGGAATTGTCTTGTAATGTTTTGTGATGTGGAGGGCTCAGATTAGTTAGTTGTGGTAGAAGATGATGACTTGAGGACCACAGTGTTTGCTGATCCCTTGGACTTGGAGTGAGAAGAAGTTTTGGAAAAAGGGTCATTGGATTTTGTGTTGTTATTTTTGCTATGCAATTTGACTCTATCTTCTTCGACTGCACGAAGTTCAAGCTTTTGGGCCATAGTGAAAGCTTCATCAAATGTGCGGAAAGTTTGAAGCTGCAAAGTAGATGAGATGTTCTTATCACATGCTCTTGAAAAGAGCTCAATGAGCTTAGGTTGAGGTAGTGAAAAGGAGAGTTGATTGATCAAACCTCTCCAATGGGCAATGAAGTTAGCTATTGATTCATCGTCAAATTGTCTAATAGAATAAAGGTCTATGATGGAGACCTTCTTGGTGATGTTGATTGAGAAGTGGTTGAGGAATAATTAAGTGAGTTGAGTGAAGGTAAAGAGAGAATGACTAGTAATGGAGCTATACCAATCAAGAGCGGTGCCAGAAAGTGACATGGGGAACGTGCGAAGTAATAACGCATCATCATGCGCTATGAGGTAGCAAGTGTGTTTAAACACTTATAGATGTTGTTGTGGGTCCTCTTTACTCTGAAAGTGAGTAAATTTTAGGAGTTCCCACTGGCTAGGGTATGGTTGAATAAGGACCGAAGGGTGGATATGTTCGTTATAGATTTGTTCATATGAAAGAACACTCCTTGAACCTAAAACAGATGTCTCAAGGTTAGACATCTTATCCATTAACATCTTAATTAGATCGGAAGATGGATTGGCAGGAGGGGTACCCCCTAGGTTATAGGGTACCTAAAAGATGTTGGGAGGGGCGTATGATGTACTTGGTTGCATTTGTGTAGGCACAATATATTGGTAGTTCATCATAGGGACTAATGTTGAGGCCAAGGGGGCTTATACCGCGAAGTTGGAAGACACAATTTGACTAGATGTCACCAAGGGTGGTTGAATGGTGGTGACACTAGTTTAAGGATATGTAGTCACTCTTGTATTTATGGGTGCAAGAGTGGGTGGGATAGAGACAATCAAGTTCTGGAATGGTGTCAAACTTGGTTGAATTGTTTATGGTTGTGGGGGTACGAAAACCCCAATGGAGGTAGGGCCAGAAAGGATAGAAGGGGAGGCCAAATCTTGAACATTGGCCATGGTTGGGTTATTGGTCGAGGCAATGCCCTGAGTGACCATAGGTTGGGTAGTGGATGTTGTTGATATCATTGCCGCTTCAATCAAGGAAGTTGGCATCCCATAAACAGGGTTACCTAAAGGATCTCGTGTTTGGCTTCTAGCGAGATAATGTTGGAGAGCCTTGACATTGTGGTCAAGGAATCTCTCAAATTCTTGATCCCCTTCGAGAACAATAGGAGGTTGATCAGGAGTAGGTTGGATAGGAGTACGCTCAGTGTCTGAAGTATACTCTATTAGATGACTTGGTATGAAGGGTGAAGGTGGGAGTGGTTTTTGACTTGTGTGGTCAATAAGAGATTTGGCTTGACTGCATTTTAAAACCATCCAAAATGAAAGAGGTTTAGGTTTCAAAAACTATGTGTTTTAGTTTTAGAAAACCAAAATTTGTGTTTAACAGCAAGAAAGTTAGGTTTTAACCTTGCTATTTGGAAAGAAAATTTGTTGATAGTGACCGATGTCAGTTGTTTAACTAATATCGGTTAGAAAAAGTTGTCGACATCAGTGGAGAAACCGATGTCAGTTTTTGTGTAATTCTAGAAACACAAAAAATTGATAGTTTCTAGAAGAAGGAGAAATTTTGAGTTATTTTTAAACTTTAGAATTATGCGGCCTTACCAGCTCAAACAATCAAATAAAAATAATAGAATAGATGATTAGGCAAGCAACCTCTAAAACGTTAGATTCCTAGGAATAAATTTTAGAGTCGTGGTGGCTTATGCCTTAATAGAATGTATTGGGAGTTGGGCTTGTAGAACGGGTCCTAGAGAAGAAGTCTATGGCTGGTTTCAGGTTATGTTTTGGTGCTCAAAAATTTGTGTTAGGTTCAGTACGTGGCTTGGTACTGGGGCTTGCTCCCTTCACTTCACGAACCTAGAGCTGAGCTGGGCCACTTAGCCAATATATACCTTACCTATAGTTTATACTCTGTCAGAGAACAGAGTGGGTCCTCCTTTTGGTGGTGAAATCCAAGTAAGATCGCCAGGTGGGGTAAGGTATCCGCTAGGTGATGAAATCCTAGATGGGCCTTGTCTCAAGTAAGTTTAAGTGTTTAATTTGATGTGATTGTGGTTTGGTTGTGTAACATTTGTGCACTACAATTTATTCATAATGCTTTTAATTACTAAGTGGGCTAAATATGCATCCAAGCAAGAATGAAATGTAGTAATTTTTAACCCAAATAGAAATATGTTGTTCAAATGTAAACAATTGGAGAAGAGGTTAAGAGTATGAGTTTTTCACTACTCTATAATGCATGTAAGAGGTAATAAGAAGAAAAAGAGATGTTCTTTTTAACTTCTGCTTATGATTTCTTTTCGAAATAAAAAGATAGAAGAAGGATGTAAGAAGAGAATATTTTCTAATGCACCTATATGAAAGTTTGATTTTCTAAAAGAATGAACCCAAGGAAAAATCTAGGGGTCCCACCGGGCGTGCCAGAATGTTTCTCTAAGTTTTTTTTTTGCTAATTACATTCAGAAGAAAGAAGAAACTAAGGTTAAAGGTTTGGGGTTTGAACGTTACCTAGATTAAGTTGTGCACTGTATCCAAGCGTTGTAGGAGCTCCTCTTTGGCTATGGAGGAAACACCTATAATAAGAATAAGACTTAAACAAAAAAAATGTTAGAAGATGATATGGTGGATTGCCAAGCTATGTGCTTGGTCCTGGAAGCGTAAAGCTCTATAAGGGATGATAGTCCACTATTTAAAGAAAAGAGATTTTTATAAAATGAAATGATAAAAGACTTAAAGAAATGAAAAGGTAGAATATTATGTACCTATTCCCTGTAGTCCATGTGTTTTAGAATGTTACATCAGGCTAGTCAAAGGTTTTATCTGGTCTTTGGGCTGTTTGGATAAGTTTTCTAGTTTGCACAGTCACTGACGTCGATTAGGCTGCCGTGTCGGTAGGTAAATGGTGTCGACGTCAGTTAGGCTGCCGATGTCAATAGGGGTAGTGGGCCTTTAGATGGGTTTCAGGGTATTTTTATGGTAGACAAAGGAGTCTAGGAGTTTTAAAGGTTTATGCAGGGTTGCGGGAAGGTGAATAGGGTCTGAAGAAGGGTAAATATAAAGGGTTGGTGTGTAAAAGGAGGTGGGAATAAGAGGAAGGATTTTCAGTGCTTCCACAGAGGAAGTCGGGTCTCTTTGATAGTATTTATAAATAGTAAATAGAAACTAATTACCAATGTATTCTAAAACTTTGAAGTGGAGACTAGAGTACTTAGCTTTATGGTGAAGACCCAAGGGTGTCAGAGTGCTTATTCCTATTGTGGCTAATGTCGAGGTCCTCGTATAATATTTCAATCCAATTTGGAGTGACTTATGCAGAGTTTCTATATCCAAGGGAGTGATAGTCAAATTCTGATGCTTAGTCTCAGAGTGTGCACATTGATATGCGAAGAGGTGGGGGGCAAGCTCAAGGTTAGAACCTGGCTTATGTAATTGACATTGGCAACTAGAGAATGGGTAAAAGGGCTATTTTTAGCTCTTTGCCTATTCCTCCATCCACCAAGTGCATTTGTCATTGGAGAACGGTCAAAATATGGGTTTATTAGGTATGAGAGTTAGTTAGGAGGTTAGGATGGAGTGAGAATAGGTCATGGGTAGTTAGGATTTAGATGACCTAGTCTCAGGGTGACTCATAGAGTAAGAAATGGTCTTAGGGTGAGGTGTCTAGGTGAAGTGTCATGGTGAGATGATTAATTTAAAATAAGTAATTTAATTTAAATTAATAAAGTGTGCAAGTGTGGGTTAGGAGTGTTAAAGTTAGAAGGGGACCAAAGGGGGGGGGGGGGTTGACACAATATTGGTGTCTACAGATAGGTCTATAGAGACTTATTCAAACCCATCATACTCATTTATCACCATAGTTGTGCATCAAAATCCTTTTTCTACACTTTTCATTATAGGTAGTCTAAAAGAGATAGTGAGAAGGATAAGAGATTGTCTAGTGTGAAGATCAAAAAAGTGATGTTGAATATTCTTGAAGTATATGATAGACCAAAGGAAAAATAGGGTATAATTTAGTTGTCTAACACCTCTTAAATGAGTTTCCTTGATTATTTATAGGCCACCTAAGTGATAAGTGTAGGCTTTGAGGCCTAGAAGGCTAGTGAATGGTTACTAGATAATGAAAGATAAGTGGTGCAAGAGAAGCTATTAGTTGAGAGGAATATGAGGGTTTTACAAACTTGTTTCCACCTTCTCATGACATTTCAAATGTGTCAAATATACATATGGTAGTTTTAGACAATCAAGTGGACTCATCACCAAAGGGCCATTTCAAAGAAGAACATGAAGAGCCTTTACACCAATTTGAGGGATAATGATGCATTTTTTATGGACACTAATCCAAGACCGCTTCTTAACCTATTATCCACTTCATTTTCTTACATTGTAACTAGTTCTCATATTTTGAAACTTGAACTTGTGACCTTTCCACTTCTCTTCTTCTCTCTCTTCTCTTATTCTCTATATATGTAAGCCATTTTGGAATTTGTATCTAGTACACCTAGTATGGTGAAGCCCTGCTAGTTTGGCACCTTATTTTGCCTTTGAATAAGATTCTAAAGTTCATTTTATCTCTACATTCTCTTGCTTAAGTGTGTCAAGTGGTTTATATGGTTGACAAGTGATGAATGTCTTCTCCTTGCCTCCATACTACTCTTTCATGTTTTTTTTGAGTAACATCTCTTCTAATAGGCTTCATAAAGTGTATGTGTTAGTTAATTTTATCTTGAAGTGTGAGAGGGACTAGTAGTATCTAGTATCATACCTCCTTTTCACCCACATCTAGATATGCATATCAATCTAACTCTAGGAGAAATACTTATTCTATAAGTACATAGAGTTGAGGTCAATTTTGATAGTTTTAATTCTTAGTGCAGATGCAAGTGTGTTATGTGGACTAATATTTGGTGTATCACCTCCATTAGTATAGGTTATATTATATTTAAGTCTTCCCTTTTCATCCCTAAGTGAATAGTCTAGTGTATTGTGTGAGATTAAGAGATAAATCAAGGGATTTATCCCTTTAACCTAGAGGTTTACCTCTATTATAGGCAACCCATAGGCCTAGAGGTAGTCCCATGTTGTCCAAATGTGGATAGGCCAAACAACCTCATACAAGAGTGAAACATTTGGCTAAAATAGTTTTGGCATGATTGTTGGGATTAAGGTCCAAAAGAGTGGAAGGACTATTGGTGTGTTCTTCCTCTTAATAGCTTTTGGAATCATTTAAGCAAACACCAATGATGACTCTAAATGCAATCATCTGGTTGTAAGTATCCTAGGTACCTATTGTAAAAGATCTTGATCACTTCTTGTGTTTCATATGACTAATGAAACTAATATGGTTGGTTATGTTGATAATAATTATTATGCACCTCCCTATGAACCTTTTTATGATCTATGATATACCCCTCAATAACCCTATGAAGGTTATTATCAGTCCTATGAGCCATGACAACCTTGTGAACATCCTATTCCTTTTCAATGTGAACATTCTTGAATAACCCTGTGAAAAAAATATGAATAAGATTGTCAAGAAGAGTACCAAGAAGTGTCCTTATATCCATCTCAACCTGATTCCCATTAGCCTTATCATGAGGAATCAAATGATCCCATTGATTGTAAATCAAGATATTGGAAAACAAGATATAAGTTCTTACAAGCTGAAATTAGGAAAATAACTAACAATTAAGAGCTCACCAAAACCCCTACTCCTCCCTTCCTCCTCCTAATTCAATCTAATATCATTCCAAATCCTTGTTGGTACTCATTCCAAATCTTATATAGAATGAAGAAGAGATGAGAACATTGGATGAAGAGTTTGATGTGTTCCCTATCCATCTCATGGAGTGGTTGTGAGATTTGGTTAAAAATTTGATGAACATGTAGAGTTTGGTTAAATAAGAAACCAAATATGATATCAATGACAACTTCACTTGGTAAGAGATTGTATCCAATGGTCAATATATACATTAGAAAGGTGGGAAAACCAAGAGGTTAAGGATCAGTTTATAGTTGTTGAAGAGCCTCAAGAAGGCTATGAAAAAAGTGAAACACTTGTTGAAGAAGGTATCTATCACATTGCTCAATCCAACTTGTCATCTCCCCATGAGTTTATTCAATAAGCCTTCATTCCCAAGTCCATTCATGATCCCTTCATCACACCTCATACTCCCTCTCCAAATCATGAACCAATTCACCACCCTCCCACCTTATCCTTTCTTTAAGGAAGACCTATCCTATGGGAGATTAGTAAATAATAAAAAAATCAAGTTAAAGCTAATAAAGAATATGACATGAGCATCTATGATGAAGAGATAACCATAGGGACTCACCTTGGTAAAGATAAGTGCAATTCAATATTTTTGAGTGAAGAAAAATATTTTAGAGTCATGTTGTAGCTATCCACAAAGAGTTTAGTCAAGACATGAAATAATAGGTGCTTGGTAAGGACTCCACATCTACTGAGTTGGTGATGTTCATATTTATGAACAAGATCTTGAACCTAATAATATAAAAGAAGAAGAAGATATTTTTATAGCTATGGAACAAGATTATTTGAGGCAAAGATTTTATGAAGTATGTAGTGAATTTGAGGCCCTTAAAAGGCCTATACCTCTTGTTGTATAAGTTTAATATATTGTTGAGAATTATTTTCCCTTTGAAGTACAACATGATAGCTCCAAAAGTATCAATAGTGTTGAAGTGGTAACTAATGAGCTTTTAGTTGATAAGGATCTTGATCCCACTCAAGCTACCATATAGGTCAAAGAACCATGCTTGAATGAAGCATCATTGGGTCAAGTTGAATTTGAGGAGTACTATGAAGATATAGTTGAGTTAAAAGAATAATTCACCTTTATAAGTGATATATTTATATCTATTATGGTTTCATTGAGGATCATGCCAAGGAGATTGGCAAACATCATGAACGAATTGGAGACATCAATGCTAATGCTCAAAAGGCAACATGCTTCATGTATTCCTTCAATTCATGGAGAAAAAATTGTTTCAATATTTTCCCTTTGATCCAAGAGGAAGAGTTATATCCAGTTTAGTTTTTGCATAAGTTAGTTTGTTTGAGTTGGTTTGTGTTTTCCCTAAGTGTTCATGAGAGCAAAAGTGTGTTTACTTTCTTATCATGTCTTGTGTGTCTGATTCCCTATTATTTGGTGTGGTTTTGAGGTATTTTAATAGGCATTTAAGTTTAAAATGTGATGTATAGGTGACTCAATTTCCCAAGGATAGGGGAAGGTAGCTGGTCCTTAGCATCACACGCTTGCTACCCCTAGGAAATCACTAAAATGTTGATTAATTTGACCCTCTAGTCAAATAAGTCAACCCCCTACAAGTTCAAACTTCCATAGGGTATTTATAAATCATAAAATGGTTACATTTTCATGTTTAGGGTCAAATTATATGTTTCATCTTTGCCATATGTGTCATTGTCTTAATATTTCCTTTACGTCACTTTTTTGTCATTCTAGGTAACTTTGATGGTTTTCCACTTAGGATAGATGTGTCAAATTTTGATCTAACATAAAATATGTCATTTTTGTGTTAGGGAATTTTTATGTAACTGACATGATGTAGGTTCAACATCCATCCAAGAATATCAAGCAATTTCAAGCAGTTTTAAGTAGTTGTAGGGACAAGGACAATAACTTGACATGTGGGGAGGCTTAAGAAGGATATCTAAAGGCCAAAATAAGTATTTTTTAGGCTTGAGAAGCTTTATTAGTTCTAAAATTGGTAAAAACTAGTCCATATTCCTTATCTCTTTCTTGGATAAGGTCAAATAAGTCAACCAATTTATAGCTGGTACAGATAGGAGGGATAGAGTTAGGATGAATACACTTATTAGATGAAAGTACTATCTTTGTAATTCCTTTCCATGGAAATAGTATTTATAATGGTTTACTATGATTCATGAACCATATTTAATATTATTTATGCCTCCATTTTCAATATGCATTCCCAACACCTTGAATTTTCCTCATATGTTTGCATGATTTGATGTTTCTAAGTGGTGTGTGTGTTTTAAAAAAGAATGTTCTTCATCTTCATGTTGTTTTCAAATTGGTTTTCACATGTGATCATATAAGGTGAACAATATCACTCTAATTTTTATAGGGAATGAGCTATTATATTCTATAGAGCATGTTTCTATAGTAGCAGAGTTTATCTTTGTACAAGTGGATTCAAAACAGAGGTAAGGTACCTATGTTCAACCTCTCAAACCATAAAATTCAATTTATCCATGGAATTTTTGCATTGAATAACCTCAAGGTTAATGGAAATGGGTTATAATACTATGATTAAAGACTAAATAGAGATCTTCAATATACACAGTTACCGATAACCACCTGTAGGTTTGTACAAATAGTTGTAAGGCTATCTAAAACCCAAAAGATATGGTGTGAGTAGTCTAAAGGCCTGAATGGATATATCAGGCCACTAAAGGTTCACTAGCATAGACAATAACACTATCAATCATAACCTATAGTCTTAGAATTGAACATATTGTTAATGGGAACAATTACCTTAAATTCTCCAAATGAGGTTTTGTTCATACAATGTTACATCTTATGGTGAAGTGCCTTGAATTCTAGACAAGCCTAGTGCTGTCTCTATTATATCCTAGACCTAGATGCTACCTTTTAACATAAATATAAGGTTTTTATATTAAGATATTTTGATGGTAAATTAACTTTCAAACCATCCAAACTTATATTGAAGATATGAAGTACAATTGAGACCAAATAGACCTATAACTTGTAAGTAACACCTATGGTGTTGATGACAAGGAATGATGTGTAGTTCTAAGGCCTAGATGAGTTAATTAAATTTTAAGGTGATATAATTGACCTTATATAAACCAATAAGAGTTAAAAATAATGATCAAGTACTTGCCTTCACCTATAGGAAGGTCTCATATCTCAAGTAACATATGCATTCTAATTGTAGACCTATAACACAGTGATCATATAGTATATTGATGGAAACATGATCTCAAGGTAGAGATAAGTAAATTAAAGTTTTAAGATGGTAATATGACCTAAGGAAATATCAAAGGGTTTAAATACAATACTCAAACCTTAACCAACACCTATAGGAATCCCATTCCCCAAATGAATGTCTACAGTTTGGTTTATATTGTGAGCTAGACTAGACATATGAAAGGTGCAAGTTAGTTTGATATGTAGTAGTGTAATATTGAGTGACTAAATTAAATTCAATATCATAATGATATATCAGATTCTCACATGATTATTAGATAAATTAAATATATCATTTTTTGATCAAATAGGGTTCTAACCCCACACTCAATTAACTAAGACCTTGTACATAGTTTGCAGGTCTAGAAAATCATTCTTGGGAATATGTAAAGATAAGGGGACTAAACATATGATCAAGATTTGAGACTTGATATACAAGGTTAACATGGCCCAAAAAATACCTCCATGTTTTTATTTTGGCTATGTAAATAGGGTATGTTCCCTCTATTTTGTCTCAAATAGAGAACACTCCACAAGCAGTCCATACTACATACATATGCATCCATGATGGAAAGATGAAATGGAGATTGATAGGGACAACATATCAACTATTTTGGTCTTGTAGGCCAAAATTATCTCTTCCTTTTTCAAAAAAAAATTTTATGAGTCAAGTTCTTCAATTATTCAAGTAGTTCCAGTAGAGGAACTCACAGGTTCAACGGGTTCAAAAGAGTTCAATAGGTGGGCTCTCACAAAGAAATAAGTTTTGAACACTTAGGCATTTCAAGGATGGTTCAACACCAAGGTTTAATAAAAGATTCATTAGTAGGCTTCAAATAATTGGATTGAACCAATTAACCATTAAACCTTTGGACTTAGAAAGGTTCAAAGTGGTTCAAACTTCAAAGGTTCAAAAAGATTTAAGCGCTTCAAGAGTTCAATGAGTTCGAAGACTTTGGCAAGTTCAAACACTTCAAAGGTTCAATGGATTTGATAGGATTTAAAGAAAAGAAGACTTCAAAGAGTAAATATTGAACTGTTGAACCATTGAACCTTGAACCAAAAGAGTTCAAAGTTCAAAGGTTCAACTAGTTCAAAAGAAGAGGAAAAGATCTAGAAAGTTTGACACTTCGGAGGATTCAAAGAAAGAGAATGAACCTTGAACTTTGAACCAAAATGGTTCAAAGTTCAAAGGTTCAAAGAAGTATAAATATGGTTCAACTAAAGAAGAAAAAAAATTGAACCAAAGATCCAATTGAACCAAAGAGCCAATTGAACTAAAGAGCCGATTGAACCAAAGAGCTGATTGAACCAAAGAGCTGATTGAACCAAAGAGTCGATTGAACCAAAGAGTTGATTGAACCACCTGAACTATTAAACCATTGAACCTATGCACTCTGAAGGTTCAAAGGTTCAAAATTTCAAAGTAGTTCAAGTGACCAAGTAACCAATGACATCCCCATGGACATCAAGTTTAGGGTAATAAAATATCCATTTGTTTTCAAATGTGGTGTGAACCTGGGAATGATTTTTAGTGAATAGCTAAGGAAGAAGTGAGAAGGTATCCTAAAGAGCTCAAATCACCAGGAAGAGATAAAACACAACAAGGAAATGGAGAATAACTATATAAAATCTAGAAATATAAGTAGGATAGTTATTTCTAGTAGGTGGAATAGTCCACCAGGTGGACATCAGAAAGCATGAACATTCAAAGGTGCACCCTATTTTTCTTCTTGGAATAAAGGTGAAATGGATAGCTATGTAAGTATAAAAAAGAAGACCAGGTGGCCCATAGTTAGGAGAAGATATTTGAGACAAATTGGAATGCCAAAGTTAAGGCTAATACCCTGTCCCAACATAACCCCTTCACAGGATTTTGAATGCATTCAAGCATTGAATGCAACATGGGACATTTGGTGAAACAAGTGCCCAAGTCTTTCTAGGAGTGATATATATTGTAATCTCTCATTTTTGAGAGAGGATATCTCTTTGTTATAGAAGCAAAACTTTGCCCAAATTTAAAGGCATTTCCTGAGACTTTGAGCTTAGATTGTTAATTATATTTCTTTATTTGAATGAGAAACAAGTGACCTTTTAGACTTTGTGTTGGAATAGTTTGTGTTATTTAGGAAATTGTTCTTATATCTATTTTATAGAAGAATTCTTGTCCATTTAATTTAAAAATTAGAACTGTTGGAAGTAATCAGGAAGGTGTCCTGAAATTGACTGCAAAGAGACTTTGTGCTGCCACAATGGTCTTTAGTATGTTGTTTTCTATATTTGTTTAAAGGATCTTGGGAAAAATTTGTACCCCCATTATCCTTCATATATTTCACTCTTTGGAATTTGAGGTGGAGACTTTTTGATACACTTCATCCTACTATGTTACTGTGTCTATTTACTTTTACTACCCAGGAAAGAATCTGGTTGTTGACTGAGTATTACTTCTAAAAGAAGAGAAGTACCCCCAGCAATCACCTAGGAATTCTCCTATGTCTGTGAACATCATCTCTGAAAAAAGAGAGATGGATGGTGTTATCCCACCCTGATTGTTATTTTTAGCTTATATTTATAGTATATTAATGTAGTACCTTATAGTTATAGGGAACCTCCCCTTGATGAGAGGAGAGATTTGTCCCATTTTGATGTGGTAAACCTACACGTTTTGGCTGATCAATCTCCCTATGCTTTGGTTGAAACACCTATTTTTCCCTTAGTTAGTTGGTGACAAAATATTCACCCAACAATTTTTTGGTGACTCTATTGGGGATCGAATGAGTTGTTCCAATTCTTTTCTATCTCCATATCCATTTCCATTATATACTATGATCTATGAAATTAGATATTCTAGGGATCGAACATTTCATTGTTATTGTCTACTCTGCCAACTCCATGCCAACAATTTTTTGGTGACTCCACTGGGGATGTTCTATGTAGTTTGAAGCCTCAAGCTTCAAATTGAAGTGGTTCCTATCCTTATCCATTTCCATTCTATCCTTATCCATTTTCACTTTACACTCTGACAACTCCACGATATATAAGAAGCCAGAGATCTCAAGGTATTGTTGACCCTGTATTCAAGTTGGTACAACAAAGTAATTTTGATTTATTTCCTTCACCATCTCACCTCAAACAAACCAAGAGTTTTCCTCCTACAAAAGTTAGGTCTCCATTCCTAGACAAAGCTATTTCTTCCACTAACAGAGCTTTGTCAATACATACCCCACCAAGATTTTTATCCCCCCTTTCCATAGTCATATAATGACAGTCGAGGTCCCTGGGGTAACACATTTAATCCTCTGAATCTAACTCCACCCTTACATGAACTACCTTACAGTTTAAGGAAGAATTTCCCCAAGTTTTATGGTGATGGGAAAGTTCATCTTGATGAGCATATTGCAGACTTCAGCATAGCCTGTGGTGTGATAGGCATGGAGTATGAGGATGTAGTAGTCAGGTTATTTGTAGAAACATTACAAGGCACTATTGCAAACTAGTTTTATCATTTACAAGCCCAAATAGTGACTGACTGGAACACCCTCAAAGCCAAATTCAAAGCCAAGTTCAAACTTGTAAAAGATGTGCATGCCTTGTTAGAGTAGCTCACACAAATGAAGAAGGAACCCCATGAACCTATGAGGGACTTCATAGCTAAATTTGACAAATTGAGGATCAAGATTCCCAATATTACTCAACCAACACTATAAAATCTCAAATGCTTCTTCATCAACTCTCAGCTTCCTGAAGTGAGTTTCTTGTTGAGGTGAGCTAGCCACATAGGCCTTGTTGTAGCTCAAAATTTGGCCATTGAGGTCAAAGATGACCTTATCTTGGCAAGAAATATAAGGAGAGATCCTAATAGAGGTAAATCTTCTTCATCCTCTGAATATCCATTTATAGACACCACTAATCCAATAATACAAAATCTAGAAAATGAGTTGATAGCTCTCAGAAAGTAAATGGAAAAAGGGATGTCTGCTCCTCCTTCGTACCGAGATATACCAAGGAGGACATTCCCAAATCATTCATACCAAGGAAATGCTACCAAGAATCAAGGGTAGCTAAATCATCTTCCTCCCCCTCAAGAGAAACTTGCTATTGAAGCAGCTCTAACCAACTCAGTAGTTGGATACCTTGAAATAGAATCAAATTTTTCTTTCCAATCTGAGTTGAACCAAGAAGATGGCACTGATCTCTTTATGGAAGACCAAGATGAATCAGCTGGTGACTCTAATATTAGTTTCCTAAATTATCAGAATGAACCCAAAAGTAAAGGTGAAGCATTTTATGGATCATACGCTATATTCACCCAATCCCAGAACCAGTCATCCTAGCAAGATGATAAGGAAAAAATAGAGGAGTGAGCTCAACCAAAAATTTTAATTACTAAGCGGGGAACCACTTTGCATTTTCAATCAAAGGACCCAATGATCACTAAAAAGGTAAGTGCATCAAGTTTTCCATCATCTTCTACTTCAAATTCATAGACCAGTACCACCCCTCCTAAAAACTAGAAGGATGAACTACCTTCCCCTATTCCTAATTCATTTCATATATTTGATATAATCGACCATGTCAAGAAAACCAAAATTAAAATGTCTAAATTTTAATTCCTACAATCCAACCCTGAGCAATTGGATAAGTTGGTTTAATGTGTAAAGAATAAAACCATCCCTATAGGACCAGCTTTTCCAAAGGTGAATCCCATATCCACCCAAAATAACCTTGTCATTTCTCCTGCTGCTCTTGAGAAGATAGAACCATTTTATGTCTCCCTGTTGATAAATGGTCATCAACTAAATAATTACATCATCGACTCAGGCACATCTGACAATGTCATGCCTTCTAAAGTGGTAAAATATCTTAGTCTCACACTAACCAAGACATTTGGGAGATTATTCTCCATGGAAAAAAAACAAGTCCCTTTGTTGGGATAAATCAAAGATGCCCAATTTGCATTTGCGACCTTTCTAGGAAAAAGAATTAAGATGACAGTCCTAGTGATTGACTTCTTAGCCTCCTATGGCATCCTTCTTGGTTGAAATTTTTGCAAGGATGTTGGTGGAGAAATAAGTATGGACCTATCTAAGGCAAGGATCCCTGTCAAAGGCATCATGTAGAGGCTGCTCCTTGAAAAAGAGTCAAAGTACATTGTCACCCAAATGACAGCCCCTGAAGCTCAAATTTTGTTTGAGTCTTCAGGGGTAGATAATTAATTCTTAACCATAGAGGATGTTCATGTTTCAATAGATGAAAGTCCTATAGGTGGATATCTAAGAATTGATTTAGATGAGATAGAAAAAGAATTAATAAAGCATAGCATAGGTGCAAAAGGACCCTCCCCTCTAAATGAAGGAAAATCTAAGAAAAGAATAGTTTCTGGTGGCATATGGATTCTATAATTTGATGGTAGCTACTCTTGTACTAGTTCTAGATCTGGGATTGTTTTAATATCTCTACAAGGAGATATTTTTCCTTATGCTTACAAGTTTTAGTTCAGCAACACCAATAATACTACTGAATATGAAACTCTGCTACTTAGTTTGAAGGCTGCTCATGATAGAGGTGTTAAGCTTCTTCATGCTAAAGGAGACACTGAATTGGTGGTTTTCTAGGCGAGGAACCTGTATCAAACCAAAAATGAGAGATTACACCATTATTGCAATCTAGTTTGAAATCAAATTGAAAGCTTTGATGCTGTCAGTATCTCTGCATTACCCAAAGAGTTCAATGATTGAGCTAATACATTGGCTATTTTTACTACCTTCATGGTTCCTCACCCAAATTTTAAAGGAGATAGGTACACTATCAAACTAGTATTTTGACCAAGTGTGCTTGATAATTTGGCAAGTGTTCAATGGAAACAATCAAATCATTGCCTTTATAAAATAAAAAGATAACTTTGAATAGCTTCATTTTGAAGGCAGCAGGCCCATATCATAAGAATCAGCCCCTAGAACAAACTCAGGCATAGGTAAAGAATTATTGTAGCTTAAAGGAAATAAAATTCCTAAAGGATTGGTTTCCCTTGAGAAACTATTTGATAAGCACGATAGGTTCATCAAACAATAGAAAATGGATTCAAGTGCCTTTCAGGAGTTTGATAAAATAAATTTGAATACAGAGGAAAATCCCAAGATTGTCAACATTGGGAAGTGTTGTACCCTTGGTGAGAAGCTTAAATTCATTGCTCTGCTCTGCCAGGACATAGATATTTTGGTGTACTCCTATGATGACCTGAAATCACTCAGGCCTAAAGAAGTTCACCATGAAATTTCTCTCAAGAGTGATTCATTGCCACACAAGCAAAAATATATGTAGTATAACCCCAAGATATCAGGTACCATTCTATCTAAAATTTAGAAAATTTTAAAAGCCAAGATAATTTTTCCAATCCATCATTTCACGTGGATTGAAAACATAGTCCCTATGAAAAAAAAGAATGGCAAAATTCACCTCTATGTAGATTTCAAAAACTTGAATCAATCCTCTCTAAAGGATAACTACCCTCTGCCCATCATGGATCAAGTCCTTCAGATAGTGACTAGTTCAAAGATGTTATCAATGTTAGATGGTTTCTCAAGGTACAATCAAGTAGAAGTCGATGAAGCAGACCAACACAAGACTACCTTTACTATGCCTTGGGGCACCTTTGCATATCAAAGAATGCCTTTTGGTTTGATGAATGTTGGCACCACCTTTTAGAGAGCAATGGATCTTGCTTTTAGAGATGAGATGGGTAAGTTCATTGTGGTATACCTTGATGATTTAATATTCTTTTCTAAGAATCATCCTGATCATGTGTGTCATCTATAACAAGTGTTGGAAGATGTCGATAGAATGGCATTTCTCTAAATCCCAAGAAGTCAGTTTTTAAGGTGACAGAAGGGAAACTTCTTAGATACACTATATCCTGAGAAGTCATAAAGATTAACTCAAAAAGATTCAAATCCATCTAAGATCTTTCTCTACCCACTAGTAAGACTACAGTTCACTCTTTCTTCAGAAAGGTGAATTTTCTACAAAGGTTCATCCCTGAGTTCATAGAGAAGACTCACCACATTGTGGACATGATGAAAGGAAAGGCCACTTTTAACTAGACTAAAGAAGGAAAATCAATATTTCAAGGCATCAAGATAGCTATTGCCCATGCCCCAATTTTGGTTTGTCCAGATTACATCAAAGGCTTCATAATGTATAGTTATGCTTTTAAACACACACTTTCAGCAATTTTGGTTCAAAAAAACAAAGAAGGTGTGGAATCTCCCATATCCTTCATGAGATATCCCCTCAAAACTCATGAGATAAAATACTTAAATATGGAGAAGCATGCTTATGTAGTGGTAAAGGTAGTAAAGTATTTTCACTTTTACATTCTGAATTCACACGTTGTTGCCCTGATTCTTGATGCAATAGTCAAGTCCATATTAACTCAACAAGAGTTTGGAACCAAAAGGGGAAATTGGATTGCTAAAATATAGGAGTTTGATCTTGTTATCAAACCAATGAATCTTGTACATGGAAGGGGTCTCTACCAATTAATTGTTGATAACATACTAGAAGAGATGGGGCATGAAGAAACTAAATTTGTAGACACACCAACAGTCCTCTTTATCACCACTACAAATGAGTGGTAGTTGAATATTGCTCATTTCCTTACCTATGATGATTGTCCTACTCACCTATCTCATAAATAAAAGAGGACTATGAATTTGAAAGCTATCGACTTGATCTTATGGGACAACATTCTATATAAGAGGAACCTTGATGGGGTATTCCTTCACTACGTAGATAAAGTGTAGCAGAACCAACTTTTGGAGTCCTTCCATAATCTAGCTTGTGGAGGAAATTTTATACACCTGTGATTGTTCATAATATTCTACGAGCCAGTTACTATTGGCCTACTCTATTTCAAGATGCGTACAAATGGGTACGTAGATGTGAACTTTGTCAATAGTTTATTGGAAGACCCAAATTGGCAGCATTGCCTCTCAATCTAGTAGTAATTGAAGAGTCACTCCAGCAATGGGGAATTGATTTCATTGGTGTTATAAATCCATCCTCAAGTGATGGACATAATTACATCCTCATAGCCATAGAATACTTCACCAAGTGGGTGGAAGCCATTCCAATCAGGCATGCTACTTCAGAACTAATATGTAATTTTCTTAAGGAAAACATCATTACCAAGTTTGGGGTCCCAACCAAGATAGTAATAGATAATGCAGCCTATTTCTCTTCTCATGAGACTACCCAGTTCTACTTTTATTATGGGATTATCCTCTCCCACTCTTTTGACTATTTTTTGTAAGGGAATGGCTAAGCAAAATTGAGCAATAAGAACTTGGTGACCATCATCAGAAAGCTGATGGATGACAATCAAAGAACTTAGCATAAAGCATTATTTGACACTTTATGGGTAGACAGAATTACACCCAAGAGGGTGATAGATATGTCACCATTCCAACTTCTGTATGGTCTCAATATAGAGATACCAATCACCTTGGAGTTACCAGTATTGGAGTTGGTAAAGGCAATCAAAGATCAAAACTTTGAAGGTTCCATTAACAAAAGGATCATGTGTTTGACTGACCTAGATGAGCAGTGAACTATGGTGGTGGACTAAATTACTGCACATCAAAGTCTAGTAAAGAAACTCTTTGATCAAAAATAAAATATTCATGATTTTCATATTGGAGATCAAGTTCTATTATGGGACAAAAGAATAAAACCAAAGGGAATGCATGGGAAATTTGATTCCTTATGGAGAGGCCCATTTTCCATTCATCATTTAAATGGTGAAAATAGTGTCCTATTGAAGTATCAAGATGGAATGCCTTTTTCACTACCTCCTAGTGGGTAACATCTGAATCACTTCAATTCTTGAAGTATCAAATACTATCAAGTTGTACATATGTATAATTTGTGTATAGTCTTTAGTTTTGTTTTGCATTGTTCATTTTTATTTTTGGCATCTTTCTTTTTGGGTAGCATGACTTCGTAGCCCAATGGCATACATGAAGGAACTAAAGAATGTAGATTCTACTTCCTTTGATTATTTCAATTTTCAATCGATGGAAGTTCCCTAATTGGAGCCAGCTATTATTCCTAAAAACTATCACTTATTTTTGGGACAACATATCAACTATTTTGGTCTTGCAGGCCAAAATGATTTCTTCCTTTTTCAAAAAATGTTCTGATGAGTTAATTTCTTCAATTATTCAATCAGTTCCAGTAGAGGAACTCACAGGTTCAATGGGTTCAAAAGAGTTCAATAGGTGGGCTCTCACAAAGAAAGAAGTTCTAAACACTTAGGCATTTAAAGGATCGTTCAATGCCGAGGTTTAATCAAAGATTCATCATCATGCTTCAAAGAATTGGATTGAACCAATGAACCATTAAACCTTTGAACTTAGAAAGGTTCAAAGTGGTTCAAACTTCAAAGGTTCAAAAAGATTTAAGTGCTTCAAGATTTTAATGAGTTCGAAGACTTCGGCAAGTTCAAACACTTCAAAGGTTCAACGGTTTCGACAAGCTTTAAAAAAAAGAAGACTTCGAAGAGTAAAGATTGAACCATTGAACCATTGAACCTTGAACCAAAAGAGTTCAAATTTCAAAGGTTCAACAAGTTTAAAAGAAGAGGAAAAGATCTAGAAAGTTTGACACTTCAGAGGATTCAAAGAAAGAGAATAAACCTTGAACTTTGAACCAAAATGGTTCAAAGTTCAAAGGTTTAAAGAAGTTTAAAGATGGTTCAACTGAAGAAGAAAAAGAAGTTAAACCAAAGATCCAATTGAACCAAAGAGCCAATTGAACCAAAGAGCCGATTAAACCAAAGAGCCAATTAAACTAAAGAGTTGATTGAACCAAAGAGCCAATTGAACCAAAGACCCTTATTAAACCACCCAAACTATTGAACCATTGAACCTATGCACTCTGAAGGTTCAAAGGTTTAAAATTTCAAAGTAGTTTAAGTGACCAAGTAACCAGTGACGTCCCCACAGATGTCAAGTTTAGGGTAATAAAATATCCATTTGTTTTCAAATGTGGCATGAACCCAAGAATGATTTTTAGTGAATAGCCAAGGAAGAAGCAAGAAGGTAGGTCAAAGAGCTCAAATCACTAGGAAGAGATAAAATATATCAAGGAAAGGGAGAACAACTATAGGAAATCTAGAAATATCTATAGGAGAGTTATTTTTTGTAGGTGGAAGAGTCCACCAGGTGGACATCAGAAAGCGTGAACATTCAAAGGCACACCCTATTTTTCTTCTTAGAGTAAAGGCAAAGTAGACAGCTGCGTAAGTATCAAAAAGAAGACCAAGTGGCCCATACTTAGGATGAGACATTTGAGATGAATTAGAACACCAAAGTTAAGGCCGATACCCTATCCTAGCATGGCCCCTTCATAGGATTTTGAATGCATTCAAGGCATTGAATGCAGCATGGACCATTTGGTGAAATAAGCACCCAAGTATTTTTGGGAGTGCTATATATTGTAATATCATTTTTGAGAGAGGAGATCTCTCTATTATAGAAGCAAAACTCTACCCAAATTGAAAGGCATTTCTTGAGACTTTGAGCTCAGATTGTTAATCATATTTATTTATTTGAATAAGAAAACAAGTGACCTTTCAAACTTTATGCTAAAATAGCTTGTGTTATTTAGGAAATTGTTCTTATGTCTATTTCTTAAAAGCATTCTTGTCCATTTAATTTAACAAGTAGAACTAGTGGAAGTAATTAGGAAGGTGTCCTGAAGCCAACTGTGGAGAGACTTTGTGCTACCACAATGGTCTTTAGTGTGTTTTTTTCTATATCTGTGTAAAAGATCTTGGGATGACTTTGTGCCCCCATTATCCTTCATATATTTCAATCTTTGGTAGTTGAGGTGGAAACTTTGTGCTACACTTCATCCTATTGTGTAACTACATCTAGTTACTTTTACTACCCAAGAAGGAATCTGGTTTTTGACTTAGTATTACTTTTGAAAGAAGATAAGTACCCCCAACAATCACCCAAGAATTCTCCTATGTCTATGAACATCATCTCTGAAAAATGAGAGATGGATGGTGTTATCCCACCCTAAGTGTTATTTTCAGCTTATATTTATAGTATATTAATATAGTACCTTATAGTTATAGGGAACCTCCCCTTGATTAGAGGAGAGATTTGTCCCATTTTGATGTGGTAAACCTACACATTTTTGCCGATCAATCTCCCTATGCTTTGGTTGAAACACCTATTTTGCCCTCAGTTAGCTAGTGACAAAATATTCACCCAACAGAGATAAAAGGATATTTTTGAGATTATTTATAAGGTTTAAATTAAGATGAAACAATATTTATTAGGCCCTAGTATTAGCATGAATATTCATAACTAGTCATATATAGTCATACACAGTCTAGGTCTACTAGGCCTAGAACTAGGCTTACACCCTCATGGTCTCCAAATTGAGTCATATGACCATATGACATTTAAAATATAATGGAGAGTCTTTAGGGATAATTATAATGTTTATCATGCATATTAATTTGTAAATAACATCTCAATATTGACCTTTTTGGCTTAATTTTTTCTCAAACCTACTCAAAATGTAGTCAACTAGTTGAGGAGCCATTTTATTTTACTCACATTTGTACAAACCATGTTCATGAGACATAAAAAACTTAGGGAGAGTTTAAATGGGTGTTATAATCCAAATTTGTTGAATTGGTTCTAAGGTTGGATCTATAACTTTTATGAACCATTTTTAACAGTCCAAAAGACCCAAAACCCTCCTAAACCCCTTGTTAGACCTGATGGATAAAAAATGAAGGAATATGCATCTAAAATGGTTTATTTAGATAAGTAAGTGATTAGGACATATATATAGCTCTCTTAGGATCCATGACATCCATTTGATTTGTATTGTCACTTTATAGATAGACTGAAACCTGAGTTTCTTGTAAGATTTAAAGGTGTTACAGGTATACAGGAGAATTATTGAATGGAAATCATTGAGAGAGGTCTGTAGAGAATTTTTATAACCCATAATAGTAATTTATCACCAAATTTATGCATGAAAATCCTTCTGCTACACTTTTCATTATAGGAAATCTAAAAGAGATAGTGAGAAAGAGAAGTGATTATCTAGTGTGAAGATGAGAAAAGTGATGTTAAATCTTCTTGAAGTCTATGAAAGACCATAAGACAAAGATGGTATAATTTAGTTGTCTAAAACCTATAAAATTATTATCTTTGAGAAGGTATAAGCCACCTAAGTGACAAGCATTGGCTTTGAGGCCTCGAAAGCTAGTGAGTGGCTATTAGAGAGTGAATAACAAGTGGTGTAGGAGAAGATATCAATTGAGAGACATATGAGGGTTTTTAAAAACTTATTTAAAAATTATCATAATAGTTAAAATTTGTCAAATATCCCTATGTAATTTTTAGACAATCAAGTGGACTCATCACCAAAAGTCAGTTTTAAAGAAGAACATGAAGAGTTTCTATACCATTTTGAGGGAGAATGATGCATTTATAATGGATACTTGTCCAATACAACTTATTGAACTATTATCCACTTAATTCTCTTTAATTTTAATTGGTTCTAATAGTTTGAAAATTTGACTTGTGACCCTTCCACTTCTCTTCTTCTCTCTCTTCTCCTATTCTCTATATATGTAAGGCATTTTGGAAATTGTATCTAGTACACACCTAATATGGTGAAGTCCTATTAGTTTGGAACCTTATTTTAACTTTGAATAAGATTTTGAAGTTTATTTTATCTTTATAATATATTTCATAAGTGTGTTGAGTGGTTTATGTGGTTGACAAGTGATGAATGTCTTCTCCTTACTTCCATATTACTCTTGCATGTTTTGTGTGAGTGACATCTATTCTAATAGGTTTCATAAATTGTATGTGTTTTTTTAAGTTTGTCTTGAAGTTTGAGAGGTAATAGTAGTGTCTAGTATCATATGTTATTTTCACCCACCTCTAGATATTCATATCAATCTAGATCTATGAGAAATATTTATGCTTGAAGTACATAGAGTTAAGGTTAGTTTTGGTAGTTTTCCTTCTTAGTGCAGATGAAATTTTATTCTATGGACTAATATTTGGTGTATCACCTCCATTATCATAGGTTATATTTTATTTCCTTCTTCCATTTTCACCCCCAAGTGACTAGTCTAGTGCAATGTGTGAGCTTATGATGTAGGGGCATCCTATAAGGACCCCAAAAATGATCCATTTTTTTCCTTAGAGAGTCCAAACAATGTCACATAGGTTTTATAGGTCATAATAGGTCCATATGTGTATTTTATGGAGTCTCAAGATGCATAATATTTTAATTATAGGTTTTCCCTCCAAAAGTAATATTTGAAAATTTGAATATTGTGAAGCCTTGTATAAGAAATTTTATGCCAATTAGGAAGGTGGCAAAATGTAAAAAACTTGTCTAAGGGTTTTAGCATTATAAGAGGTTCATAAAGTGTCCTACATATTATGTCATGGTTCTAAACAAGTCACATTGTGTGTAAATCAAGAAAATGTTATGTTTCAAGAAAACACCTATGTGGGAAAATGAAACAAGAAATGGTTATGCATCCCTTTTAGGAATAAAAGAGTAAGTTTTGGATTGTATTATATGATTCCATTTGAAAATGAATGGATAATGACTATAAATATTGTATAAAAAAGTTTAAGGGATGTTTTGAGACCCCTATTTTTTATGAATATGAATTTAGACCTCTGTTGAAGGTCATTGCTCATCTTGTTGATGTATTGTTTTATTGATGAATACATGTTTGATGAATGAAATAATGATATTGAAAATGATTTAAAAATTTTATTTAAATGTTATTTAATGTTTTCAATCTTATAATACTTGAAGGTAATAGATAAAATAACCCGTAATCCATCATTTGGTAAAATAGACTATGTATTGAGTTAACTGTTTATAGAAGACTAAGTTTACAAAAGGAGTAGTCACATGAAATTGATAAATATTTGAATGGTTTGTGTAAAGGTTTTTGAATGTGTTTTAGATAATATATTGTAAAGGATAGTGTTAAATCATCTAATATGCATATTTTTCATAAGCAGAACTTATTTTGGGAGTTATCTCTTTGTGTGTAAACTATGTGTATTATTAAGAAATGAAAGATATTGAATTTATATTACCAAATGGGGTAGAAGAATAAGTTTCATTTTTTTTGGATTAATATCAATAAGGACTACAAATAATCTTCCAATATTATATAGGATTGACAAATAAGGTTTGTGATTTTGTGAACTTTGTGTTGTTTTTGCAAACTGTATGTTGGTTCTGTACATAAATTGATTTTCCATCGATTGACTCAAGTTATGGAAACTGAGGTAAGTATTTTTAATTTTATTAAATTATTTTATATTTTGGGATTGGAATTTTACCTTGAGTTTTTATTCATAAAAAGATACAAGCATGTAAAGTGTTAAATTGTTGACACAGTCAAGTATGTTTTGAGATAAAAAGGTGTAGCAATGAATTGGAAATGGGAACCCTTAGATTGGAAGATTTTCATTAGGTATAGATAGACCTCAAAAAAGTATTTAGAGGATTTTAAATGCTATCAAATGCTAATATTGGAATTTAGAGAGGTCTCAGGTTGAGACAAACTTAAAAAACTGTAAAACTAGGATTTATGAATTTTAGATAGTTCTAACTCACAAAATTCTATGAAACTTGGTATGTATCTAGGAGTGGATATTTTCCAATTGATTAAATAATTTTTAGGACATATCATCAATTTTATATACTAAAATTAAGGATTGATTATCTAAGGTAAGGAAAGAGACCTAACAAACCTAATTAGGACCAAAGAAAAACCTATAAAGATGACTTAAAGTTTCAGTTGGAATTTGAAACTTGAAAGAAGGTTGAAAAAAGGAAAATGGTTTTTTTAATTAAGGTTCATTTATAAATATAGGGAAGGTACAATTCTATACTGAGCTAGAAATCCCAAAATAGGGCTATAAGGAGTGTGGAAAGTGTATGCAAATTGTGTAAGAGAGAGGATTGAGAGTTGGGAAGGGTTGACAAAGTTGAGTGAATGGTAGAGAGGGTTAATGAACCTATATTAATCAATATTAATTACATTAAAAGGCATAAATTTAACTAGGGGAATATGTTAGCCAAAGTAGTGAAGAATGAACTAAGAAGTCGAAGTCAAGGAGTAATGTTTTGACTAATGTAAAGAATGAACAAAGTTATGAAAAGGGTTGAGAAGTTAGGGATAATATTGTGGATGAAATAAGGGGTCTAAAAATATTGAGATAAGTATATATATTTTACCAAAGAGTGAGAAATATTATGACCATTTTACATGAGGTCTAAAAGGAACATGGAAGAATGAATAAATGAAGGACAAAGGTAGAGTATTAAGGAAAGTGGAAAGAGAAATCTACATCATTTAGATATTAGAGAAGGAATATTATTCAAGAAGAGAAAGGAAAACAACAAACATGAGAAGGTACTTGTTAATTTTGTTTTGATTTTGAGTTTTGATTTGATATGTTGAAGTATGCATGAACGTTGAGAGAAGTCGATAGTAGCCCTGTAACCAAGTGTGGCTTGATGAATGAGAAGAGATATTGAGAAATCTCAAGAAGAGCTCATAGTTGAGAATAAAGAGAAAATATTCCTATAGGTATGACAAGAGGAGAAGTCCCAGCTGATAACAAGAAGAGAGACCTAGTTGAGGTCAAGAGAGATAGATAGACCAAGTGAATGGTCAAGATGTGGCAAGAGATTGAAGGATTTTCAGAAAGAGGTATAGGTCCAAGTGAGGCCAAGGAGTTGATAGATATATTTATGGAGATGAGGAAAGAGATAACTAAGAAGATATAGGGAATAGTGGATGAGAGATGCTACCACAAGGAGAAGATGGTGCAAGATAACACCAAGTAAAGAATAGAGATGGAAAGAGAGATGCAAGAGATGAGGTAACATATGGATAGGATGTTGGTCATGATATAACATATAAGAGAAATGGTAAGCCCACATGTTGGATGGGTAATGAGGAAGAAGCCACTCAAGTTTCCCATCAAACTATTGGTGATGAAAGTAAAGGTACAAGCAAAGAGAGAGGAAAGAGAAAAAAGAAGTTGTTATACAAGGAACTCAAGAATGAAATGAAGAGATATAAGATGAGGAGGAAATAAGAGGAATAATAAAATCTTGATGAGGAGGTTATGAATTTTAGTGAGAAAGTAGAAGAAAATAAATAGTGCTTTGAGATAAAAGAGATGTAGTTGAGTGAAGAACAAAGTGATAGTTGCATCCAGCTAGATGAAAGGAAGGATCAAGATGAAGTGGATCAGTTTGATAGCCTCATATAAGGATTGGAAAATGAAAATAAATTTATGGAAAAATGTATGGGAATTGATTACAAGTTTTTATATGACAATAGTGAGCAATTAGAGGCAAAATTGGTAGCCATAGAGAGAGCATTGCAAGGTGAAGTGATAAAGAATGAAGAGAAAAAAGTGTAGGTTATAGAAATTTAAACTCACATGAATGAGGTAAAAGAGCATGGAGAATAAATTATATTAGTATTATATCAATTTGAAAATGTGAAGCCTTATGGAGGCTTGAAATTCATTAAGATAATAATTAGGCAAGAGATTATTTTTGTATTAGTTACAGGTATGAAGATGGAAGTAGAAGTTGAAATTATAAGAGTTGTAGCAGTATATTGGGGCATCTACATCCCACATGATATAGGTAAAGAGGAAGAAGAGAGTGCACATGGAGTGCAAGTTGTTGATGTAAGAAAATAAGGACATGAGACAAGTAGGTTAGTGTTTGACTAGGGCAAGCATGAAAAGAGTAGCGAGCAACTAAAGTGTGTAGAGATTTGATCAGTAGTGGATGATCCAAGAGAGATAAATTGGGAGAGATGGAAGAAGCATAAAAATCTATTGGAGCTTAGTTTCTATCTCCCACAAGAGTATGATGTAGAGGCATCCTATTGGAGATTAGTTTTCATTTTTGTCTTTAGAGAGTCTAATCAGTGTTACATATGTTTTATAGGTTATAAAAGGTCCATATGTGTTATTTAGGGAGTCTTATGATGCATAAGATTTGAATTATAGGTTTTCCCTCCAAAATTAATATTTGAAGATTTGAATATCGTGAATCCTTGTATAAGGAATTGTATGCCAATTAGGAAGGTGGCAAGATGTAATAAACTTGTCTAAGGGTGTTGGAATTATAAGAGGTTAATAAAGTGTCCTAAATATTATTTCATGGGTCTAAACAAGTCACATTATTTGTAAATTAATAAAATGTTATGTTGTAAGAAAACCCCTATATGGGAAAATGAAACAAGAAATGGTTATGCATCCCTTTTAGGAATAAAAGAGTTAGTTTTAGATTGTAGTTGGTGATTCTATTCAAATTAAGGAATGGAGAGTAACTGTAAATATTGTATGAAAAATTTTAAGGGGATGTTTTGAGACCCCTATTTCAAACCTCTATTGAAGGTCATTACTCATCTTGTTGTTGTATTGTTTTGTTGATGAATACATGTTTAATGAATGAAATAATGATATTGAAAATGATTAAAAAAATTTATTAAAAAGTTATTGAATGTTTTGGATGTGATAATATGTGAAGGGAATAGAGAAAAAACCCTTGTTCTAGAATTTGGTAAAATAGACTTTGTATTGAGTTAACTATTTCTAGAAGATTGAGTTTTTAAAAGATTAGTCACATGGACTTGATAACTATTTGAATGGTTTCTTGAAATATTTTGTAATGTGTTTGAGATCATATATTGTAAAGGATAGTGTTAAATCATTTAATATGCAAATATTTTCATAAGCAAACCCTATTTTAGGAGTTATCTATTTGTGTGTATTATCAAGAAATGAAAGATATAGAATTTGTTTACCAAATGGGATAGAAGAATAATTTTCCTTGTTCATGGATGAATGTGAATAAGGACTTAAAATAATCTTCCAAGATTATAAAGGATTGAAAAATAAGGTTTGTGATTTTCTAAACTCTATGTTGTTTACATAGACTATATATTGGTTCTATACAAGAATTGATTTTTGATCAATTGACTGGAGTTATGGAAACTAAGGTAAGTATTTAAAATGATATTAAAGGCTTATATATTTTTATATTTTAATTTTACCTTGATTTTGTATTCATAAAAATATACAGGCTTGTAAAGTGTCAAAACATTAACACGGTCAAGTATGTTTTAAGGTAAAAAGGTATAACAATGAATTGGAAATGGGAACCCTTAGATTGGAAGATTTGCATTAGGTATAGATAGACCTCACAAACCTATTTATAGGATTTTAAATTATATAAAATGCTAACAATGGAATTTATAAAGGTCTTGGGTAGAGATAGACTTTAGAAACCCTAAAACTATGATTTGTGAATTTTAGATAGTTCTAACTATCAAAATTATATGAAACTTGGTATGTAGATAGGAGTAGATATTTTCAAAGTTATTAAATAATTTTTAGGATTTATCATCAATTTTCCATAATAAAATAAAGGACTGATTGTCTAAGGTAGGGAAAGAGACCTAACAGACCTAATTAGGACCAAAGAAAAGCCTACAAGGATGAATTAAAGTTTGAGTTGGAACTTAAAACTTGTAAGAAGGTTGAACAAGGCAAAACAGTGTTTGAATTAAGGGTCATTTGTTAATTTGGTGAAGTTACAAATTTTTACTGAGCTAGAAAGCCCAAAAATAGGGTTATAAGGAGTGTGGAAAGTGTATGCAAATTTTGTAAGAGAGAGGATTGAGAGTTGGGAAGGGTTAATAGAGTTGAGTGAATGGTAAAGAGGGTTAATGAACCTATATTTACCAATATTAATTGATTTAAAAGTCATAAAGGTAGCTATGGGAATATTTGAGCCAACATAATGAGGAATGAACTAAGAAGTCAAGGCCAAGGAGTAATGTTTTGACTAATGTAAAGAGTGATTAGAGTTGTGAAAAGGGTTGAGAAGTAAAGGAGAATATTGTGGATGAACTAAGGGGTCTAAAAATATTTGGAGAAGTATATACATTGTACTAAGGAGTGATGAATCTTATGACCATTGTACATGAGGTCTAAAAGGAACATTGAAGAATGAATGAATGAAGGACAAACGCAGAGTATTAGTGTAAGTGTCAAGAGAGCTCTACATCAGCTTAAGAGATAAATAAAGGGATATATCCCTTTAACCTAGAGGTATAATTATGATATAGGTAACCCATAGGCCTAGAGGTAATCCCATGTTGTCCAAATGCGGAGAGGCTTGAACAACCTCATCCAAGGGTGCAATATTTGGCTATAATAGTTATAATATTTATTTCACATATATTTCCCATAGACTCTTTGATGTATTTATCTTGATCTAAGTCATAACTAGAGTAGGTTATATACTAGTTTGATTTTTCTTTGCTAATTTGATAAGCTAATTTATTTAAGTAATTTACTTCATGTTGACATAGGATTCTTAATTTTTTCCCTACCCTTCCCTACTTTTTTCATTTTTTTATTAAATCCAATTATTGTATCATAGCACCAATGTAAATAAGCATTCTTAGAATAATTATTCTTTCTATGCATTTAGATATTCATTTTTGAAAGGCTTCTAACAATATTATGAGGTTTTTTTCCATTTGATGGTTTCCCCTCTTGTCAAATCTCTTGTCTCAAATTTTTGATTTACTTACATTAGCAAGGTGACATTGATCCATTTCTTATTTTCAACATTTCTCAATTTGTTCCCTATAAAATATTATTTCAAGGTGTTTCAAGTTGTCTCACCCTTCTCTATTTCTCTCTTATTTCCTTTCTTTTTCTTTTTTTTCCTTTTTCCCCTTTGTAAATTTTGTTTAAAAGTATAAAAACTCCCATAAACTATCTTAAGAGGGATATTTCCCTCTCAAACATAAATTAAAATCACCCATTTCATGGTGTTTTCTCCATTTTTGCAAGATTATGCCATTGCCCATTGGGAAAGTCAGTGAAATAAATGAAAAACTATAATGAAATCAAATATTACCAACATAAATACATATATGATCAACATAATTTAAATGGTGGATAAGGAGAAAGATAAATAACTAAAATAAACACACCTAGATCCTAAAAATACCTATAAATGCAGAGGGAAAGGTATTAGAACTATGTAGTAGACATCCCATAGATCAGACTATGTTTCTCATAGAAGACCACTTTTGAAAAGATTGATAAGGGTAAAAAAAATCATCGATCAATGAAAGTATAAATTATATCCAAATGTGTAATCATGCATCAAAAATGGTCATGTTGTTCCTTGTAATTTGTAACTTTATAGAACTAAATAATACCAACATATGCATATGCCACTCTAAGAATAAAAAATAAATTTAGATCGATATCAAAATATTGTCTCCTCTTAAAGTATCCCTAGTTCAGTCCAACAATTTCAAAACATATAATATAGAAAGATATATAGATGGTTAATTAGCTTGGGCATATTAATGTTGAATTAAGGCTCAATGTAATACCAGTATGTGTGTGTGTGTCCCATCCCAATGAGTGGAAAGAATATTTAACCTTATGTCTCTATGATGATCAAATGCAACTAGTATGATATTGTTAGTATACCCTCTCTTGATACAAGTATGCAAAAATATAAACCCTTGTAATCACTTGAAATTTTTGAAGAGTATAAATATACTCTTGATATTGTGCCTAAGACTTTAATGATTCCTTAATAGTTATTTTTGAAATACTCTAAGATGTTATACATAAATACATACATACATACATACATACATACATACATACATGTGTGTGTGTGTGTGTGTGTGTGTGTGTGTGTGTGTGTGTGTGTGTGTGTGTGTGTGTGTGTGTGTGTGTGTGTGTGTACACTTTTCAAATTAAAATTAAGGATCTATTAGCCTGAAAGATAACACAAAGAAATAGGAAATGTCCATAAAAATGGGTCCAAATAAAAAACAAAAGAAGAACAAGGGCCAATGGACCCATTAACTACATTATATCCTTAGGCCTAGAAAGGTGTCAAATTGAGTATTGGGATCTTTGGTCCATCATGAAAACCTCATAGTTTTCATGTCTCTTGATGGATTAGGGAAAAATCAATGGAACGTTCATTAATTTTCAAGTGAAGGGGGTAAGTCTCAATGTCTCATCATTATCATGTATATGTGTGGATGTCTTTGATAAGTATCCTCATGGTACTGAGTAAGTTTGGATGTCTTTGACAATGTATTAAAGTGGTCTTATGACCTAGAGTGCCTTAAGATAATATGGTTTAAGATGGTAGCTGATGACTCACTATGAAATTCTTTGATTTATTTAGTATATGCAAGGTATGTGGACTATAAACCTTGAAAAGGTAACTTAGCATATGTTAAGGTAATCTGGAGAATCCTAGGTTTCACATTTCACTATTTATGCTTCATAAAGAACCTCCAAAATGGTATATCCTATTAAGTCATATTCTTATACTTACCTAAGATACTTCAAGATTGTCTTGAAAATGGATTCATGTTTCTTTTCACTTCTTCATGTTTCATATCCTTGAATTGGATTAATACTTGAATTGTCTCATATAACCTCTATCTTCTCTCCTTGGGAACAACCCTAATGATTCTCTCAAACCCTATAGGTTACAATTGGTGCATTAAATGTGACTCATCATTCATGACTAAATGTAGACTATATCTCCTTGGTCTATCATATGGACCCTTTATACTTGACCACAACATTCAAAACCATGATTATTATCCAACCCAAAACCAATACATAGAAAACTCACTTTGTAGAGGTAGCCTGATTGTGTCCTAGCATGACTATAGGTGATGTCCATTATAGCTTGTATGGATTGAGATAGGATGAGACCTTGAAAAGGTCAATATCATGGCTTATGAACCTCTTCCATTCATTAAAAACAACTTAGGTGATAGTTCAAACTCCTTTAATTGAGATATCTCCTAGCCTCCCCTATATATAAATTTTTTTGAAGTATTCTTGACTATATTTGCCTTAGCTATAGGTGATGATTCATCCCTTTAGTAGTCTTTAAGGTTACATAACTTACTTTCATGACCATGATGATCACTGACAATAGTAAGGATACTAAAGACTTAGATTCATGATATGGATGTGGATAAGAAGTGATGATAGTATGTGTGGTGATAATGGAGTATATATGGAGACTAATAATGGAGTGCTAAACCTACAATAGTGGTGAATGGAAATGATAAATCTATGTAAATGGAATAAAACATTAGGGAGTGAAATGAAACATGATTCCATTCTCAATACAATATTGAAGGATCCTAGGCAAGCATAAGAATATGACTTATCAGGATATACCATTTTGGAGCTTCTTTATGAAGCATAAATAGTGAAAGGTGAAACCTAGGATTCTCCAAATTACCTTAACATACATTAAGTTATCTTAACATATGCTAAATGAGATTGTGAGGGTGTTGATGGTATATTGATGTTTATAGGCTATGAGACCATGAGTAATATTTGAGAAACCTAAAACAAGAACACATGATCATGAATGAAACATCTCATACAACATCTTACTATGCTTAACAACTTTAAATTAACCATTGAAACATACACTATCCTTATAAAATTGCATGTAGACTGTAGATTTGGTAGTTTATGACTTATTCAACTCTATATATTCACATGTATGGATTAAAATTTTGGGTAAGCCATGAAATGTCTCTTCAAGACCTAAATAATTAATATCAGGCATTAGTTTGACCAAAATAGATAAAAAATCCACAAAATTGTACTGCTTTTCTTGCCTTGCATAGATGTAAATGGTGACCAAAACACTTAAGTTCTTAGAATTTGTTCATAAAGCTAGAAAGATAAACCAACAACCAATACCCATGATTGGAAGGTCATAAAGTCTAATTTCTCTAGTTAAGAGCTTGGATCTTATTTCTCTCTCTCTCTCCTATATAGACTGAGCACAAACCTGAGGTGTTCTTGATATCTACCATTGAACTAAGAAAGGAAAACACAACAATAATTGGCTTTTAAAGCCTTCAAATATTCCAATCTCTTCACCATATGTCTGTGACAAGTCCTTCTTGCATATCCATGACTTCTCCTAAGAAAATCTATACAATGCAAATCTATACCACCTAAAAACACTATTGAATCCTATAAATTCTCCTTCATTTCCTCTTATTTTAGTTTCAAACCATGATTTTAGGGCAACATGAAGGAAAATGCAGGTCAAAAAGCATCCTAAAATAAATAACACAATTTAGAGGGTAAAAAGGGAGTTATTCTCACATGTGTGAGCTATTTTGATGGTAACACAACCTTCTAGACTTGTATAAGGGACAATTTCAAAGCATGAACCATTTGACTAAGAAATATAAGGACCATGGGGGTGATTTTAAAGAAGTTAGTGATGCTTTAATGGCCTTATGAGGTCAAAATTTGTCTTTTCAAGACCAAAATATTCTTGTAGACAATATACACATAGCCTTATTAGAAGAATTTCTAATGAATATCACAAAAAGAATACCTTATAGCTTTGTTAAAGGTTTGAATTAAGCCTCTATGTATTTTCATCACCCATTCAAGGTTTATAGTTCACATACCTTGCATATAATGAATAAATAAAATAATCTCACAATGAGTCATCAACTTCAATCTTCAACCATATTATCTTAAGGCACTCTAGATCATAGGACCACTTCAATCCAACACACACACACACACACACACACACACACACACACACACACACACACACACACACACACACACACACACACACACACACACACACACACACACACACACACACACACACATATAATACATACATACATGCACATGTGTGTGTGTGTGTGTGTGTGTGTGTGTGTGTGTGTGTGTGTGTGTGTGTGTGTGTGTGTGTGTGTGTGTGTGTGTGTGTGTGTGTGTGTGTGTGTGTGTGTGTGTGTGTACACTTTTCAAATTAAAATTAAGGATCTATTAGCATGCAAGATAACACAATAAAATATGAAATGTTAATAAACATGGGTCCAACTAATTAAAAAAAGAAGAACAAGGGCCAATGGACCTATTAACCACTTTCTATCCTTAGGCCTAGAAAGGTGTCATATTGAGTATTGGGATCTTTGTTCCATCATGAAAACATCACAGTTATCATGTCTCTTAAGGAATTAGGGAAAACTCAAAGGAATGTTCATTGAATGTCAAGTGAAGGGGGTAAGTCTCAATGTCTCATCATTGTCATGTCTATGTGTGGATGTCTTTAATAAGTATCCTCATGGTGCTGAGTAGGTTTGGATGTCTTTGATAATGGATTGAAGTGGTCTTATGATCTAGAGTGCCTTAAGATAATATGGTTGAAGATGGTAGTTCATGACTCACTATGATATTCTTTGATTTATTTAGTATATACAAGGTATGTGGACTATAAACCTTGAAAGGGTGATGAAAACACATAGAGGCTTAATTTAAACCTTTAACAAAGTTATAAGGTATTTTTTTAATGATATTCATTATAAATTATTCTAATGAGGCTATGTTTATATTGTCTAAAAGAAGATTTTGGTCTTGAAAGGACAAATTTTCACCTCATAAGGATATGAAATCATCACTACCTTCTTTAAAATCACCCTTATGGTCCTTATATTGCTTATTAAAATGGTTCATGCTTTGAAATTGTCCCTTATACGAGTCTATAAGTTTGTTTTACCATCAAAATAGCTCACGCGTGTGAAAATAACTCCCTTTTTACTCTCCATAATGTGTTATTTATTTTAGGATGCCTTTTGACTTGCATTTTCCTTCATGTTTCCATAAAATGGTGGTTTGAAACTAAAATAAGAGGAAATGAAGGAGAATTTACAGTATTCAATGATGTTTTTAAGTGGTATAGATTTTCACTATATGGATTTTCTTAGAAGTCATGGATATGCAAGAAGGACTTGTCATAGATATATGGTGAATATATTATAATGTTTGAAGGCTTTAGAAGCCAAAAATTGTTGTGTTTTCCCTACTTATTTCTATGTAAAATATCAAGAGCACCTCAAGTTTATGCTCAATCTATACAAGAGAGAGGGAAATGAGATTCAAGCTCTTGACCAGAGAAACTAGAATTTATAACCTTCTAGTCATGGGTATTGGTTTTTGGTTTAATATTTCTAGCTTTATGAACAAATTCTAAGAACCTAAGTGTTTTGGTCACCATTTACATCTACACAAGGCAAGAGAATTAGTATAGTTTTATATAGTTTCTATCTTTTTTGGTCAAACTAATGCTTGATATTAATTATTTAGGTATTGAAAATACCTTTCATGGCTTACCCAACATTTTGATCCATTCGTGTGAGTATATAGAGCTGAATAATTCATAAATTTATAAATTTATAGTTTGTAAGTAATTTGTTGAGGACAGTGTATGGTTCAATGGTTGATTCAAAGTTTTCAAACATAGTAAGATGTTGTCTAAGATGTTTCATTCATGATCATGTGTTCCTATTTTAGGTTTCTCAAATATTCCTCAAGGTATCATAGCCTATAAACATCAATCCACCATCAACACCCTCATATTTTCATTTATCATATGTTAAGGTAATTTGGAGAATCCTAGGTTTCACCTTTCACTGTTTATGCCCCATAAAGAACCTCTAAAATGGTATTTCCTATTAAGTCATATTATTATGCCTACCTAGGATCCTTCAAGATTGTATTGACAATGGACTCATATTTTATTTCACTCCCTCATGTTTCATTCCATTTACATAGATTTATCACTGACATTCACCACTATTATACGTTTATCACTCCATTCTTAGTCTCCATATATACTCCATTATCACCACACATACTATCACCACTCCTTATCCACATACATATCATGAATCTAAGTCTTTGGTATTTTCAATATTATTAAGGATCATCATGGTCATGAAAGTAAGTTATGCAACCTTAAATACTGATAAAGGGATGAATCATCACCTATAGCTAAGGTAAAATACAGTCAAGAATACTTCATGGAAATTTGTAGATAAAGGAGGCTAGGAGATATCTCAATGAAAGGAGTTTAAGATATCACCTAAGTTGTTTTTAATTAATATAATAGGTTCATAATTGATATTATTAACCTTCTCAAGGTCTCATCTTATCTCAATCTGTACAAGCTATAGTGGATCATCATCTATAGTCATGTTAGGACATAGTCAGGCTACCTCTACAAAGTGAGTTTTCTATGTATTGATTTTGGGTTGGATAATAATCATGGTTTTGAATGTTATGTTCAAGTACAAAGGTTCCATATGATAGACCAAGGAGATATAAGCTATAGTTAGTCATGAATGATGAGTCACTGTTAATGCACCAATTATAACCTATAGGGTTTTGGAGAATCAACAGGTTTGTTCCCAAAGAGAGAAGATAGAGGTTGTATGAGAAAATTCAAGTATTAATCCAATTCAAGGATTTAGGCAAGGTAAAGGATATGGTGATGAAGTCCTAAACTAGATAAAATAACCTATGTGCATCTACAGCTAGCTTAGTGGAGTTATGTAGCCAAGTGGAGCAAAACTCTAAGCAAGTTAAAATCTAGTGATGAACCATTTCTCTCTCTCCTATATAGACTACATAACTATATTATGTAGTCTTAAAGATACCAAAAATATTCATGAAATATATTATCAAGTTTTTAGAGGGATTTTTTATAGATATGGTTCATCACTAGATTTTAACTTGCTTAGAGTTTTGCTCCACTTGGCTACATAACTCCACTAAGCTAGTTGTAAATGCACATATGCTAGCCCTCAAGGGCATATTGACTTGAAAAATAAGTGTTATCAATCCCACATAGTCTATTAATACTTCTCATCACCTTTGATTTCCTCATAAACATATACATTAATCCCAAGCCTCTTGTCTTATCTACAAACCTTTAAATATCCCACCTGGTTCCATTACTAATTGCTAATTGAATGAGGTATGTCTTAGAAAAAATAATGAATGTTTCCATTGATTTTCCAATCTTGAGGATAGTATAAAAAAATTAATATGTTCATTGAGACCATTTGGACCAAGTTTGAGAGCCTAACCATGCCTATATAGTCTTCAAAACCATAAAACTCCTCAAGACTGACTATATACATTGACTGAGTGCAAATTTTATTAGGTGTCAACATGTTTAGGCTATTTTCTGATCAATTCATATTCATATAAAGGTATGAAAAATATAGGATTGTAAAGTCATTATATAAACGATCCATAAATGGACCTCATTTCTATCAACATGCCCACATTACTCCTCTTCCTTCAATCTAAACAAGACCCTTTAGAGAACAAGCATACAATTACTTTATTTTGAGTGTGATTTATGATTGACAAACTTATAAAAGTCCTTGAATTTTAATGAGGTTCTCAAAAGGTTTAAACTATAATTCATATAACATGACAATAATTTAATCTGCTATCTTTGTGCATGTACGTAGTATTATACTTGTAGGTGTCTTTTGAAAATGTTGACTGTGTCTTAGGCTTGAACCATTTCAACCTCTTCACTAGATTTTAACTTGCTTAGAGTTTTTATAAGATTCAAACATCTCTTTCTCTCTCTCCTGTATAGACTAAGCATATGTAGATATACCTTAAACCTAGTAAGAGACCCTACCACCATGTTGATCAAGGTCCTCATTGCACATTATGATCAAAATAATGGTGTGGAGATTGAATTAAATTTTTAAGTTAAGTTTTAAAGTTAGGGTTATGTAATAAACTTGTCATTTTATTTGTTAAACATTTCATTTGCTTGCATAGTCTAGACAATCATTCGAGGCACATTTCCCTATGTTCAAATCTTGGATCATATTTTGCATGATAACTCAAGATAGTAAGATAAATTGAAGGGTTTAATTTACATAAAATCCATGAAAATATTTTTTTATTTGGGGGTTTATACTCTATGAATCATTGCTAAGAGTCTTAAAGCTCCAAAACCCTTATTAAAACCCTAAAAGACACCTGATGAAGGAAAGATGCCTCAAGATGCATCTATATGAAGTTTTTGAGCCATGAAATTGTATTTTTGGTATTCCTAACTATTCTAAGTATCATAAAAACCTATTAGTTGGCATGTGCAGAGGTCATGTTTATGAACTAGGTCTGAGAAGGGTAATTTAATCCTATGAGAAAGGAAATGAAGGGAATTTACATATATAATGAGTTATATAAGAAATAATGGGTATAAAGCTACCTAAAAAACCTTACAAGAAATATCCACATGGGTCTCTATGACTAGTTCTATAGTAAGATAGACCTATGTGTTCACATAGGAGATTGTATGCATGCAAATAGAGGGTAAATAGATCATTCAAGTCAACACCATTACTCCAAAGGAATTAAAGTATGTTATTCATGTTATAGATAGTAGGTAAGATCCTTAAAAATCATATTGAAGTCAAAACTCTAAGAACCCTCCATATACATATGCTTATATATTAACCTCCTTAAATAGTGTCATTTAGAAGGGGTAGTAGAAGGTAAGATGAAGTCCTAAAGATACCAACAATATTCATGAACTATATTATCTAGTTTTTAGAGGGATTTTTGATAGATGTGAACTATAGGAGAGATACTATAGTTGGTTATTTGGACCTTAAGACACCTAATACTGCTTAGAAAGCATGTTTCTTCCCTAAGAGTTAACTTCAATTACTCACTACTATACAGATATTTTGCATGGGAGGATGGAAATTTGGGAGAGGTGGAGGGATTAGTATACTAATTTTTTTTGAAACTTTTTTAGATATTTAATGCCTAAACTTTATGAATCATTGTTAAGAGTCCTGAGTACTCTTAAACCTCCCTAAAACAAGTTAATACATGACTGGGAAGATTTGAAAGAAAAGGCATTAAAATAGATTGAAATAACTTGATTATCACTTAGATCATTTATTAAAATAAAATAATGTCATGATCATGGTATTTTATTTTAGGGATGGTGTACAGATCTTTCGAAAAATAGTGTTTTTTTAGGAAAAAGAGAAGAAAAGAGGTACAAGGTAGTTTAAGAAGTTACAAACCATTAGAGGTGTTTTTTTGAGACTTGTTTCACTTTATTAAATCATTAGATTCCAAAAAAAATCATGGAAAGGCCTTCAAAACTCTTTTCTTATCAACCAGTCTGTGAGACTAGTCAAATTGCCTAATTATTCAAATAAGACTAAGTTGTAGATGAATCAGCTCTTAGGTGTATAAAGACTATTTGTGGATTTAATTCACTATTACCCTTGAATCAATTAAGTTCCATAGTTATGAGAATTCATGAAGGTTTCTTGTTAGTTATATGGATATAATAAACCCACAAGAAGAGGTAATTAGTTGATGCTACATGGAGGATGGTTATTTATGACTATTCATTGTTTCTAATAGATAAGAGAGAGGGAATTCATTAAATATGTCAAAGGTTACTAAAAATAGGCTTTGAACATCTTAAGAACACCCTTTTAAAGCACTTCAATGCATAAAAGACTGTTGTAATTGTTAATTAGGGTAGTTATGGTCTTTTGACTTCTTCAAGGACTTACATGCCACTCTCCCTCTTTATCTCTTCATGTATTTCTATTTATTGAGTTTGGAAGGCCAAATTTGGGCATCCCTCAGGTTGGTATAACAAAAAATGTTTTGAAATTATATCTTTCACCTTGAGTTAATGAGAAAAGGTTTTATTGTAGACTTATTCATTGTTATTAGTGTGTATCTTGATTGTTGACTTGTAAATAAATATGTTATTCATCTTCCTTTATAGGTCCTTCACCTAATTCTATGTTGTCATCCTCTAGAGGTCATATGAAGTGTTAAGAGATAGAAGTTGTGTTGAAGAGTGAGTTATTTTTTAGTGTCTTATATAGACCTCTATTCTTTTACCTTCAAGTTATAGACCTTTTATCTAACCTTCATCTAAAATAATTATGTTTAGGACTATGTTAATAAGGTCTAGTTGATAAGATATTTCCATTTTATTCACAAGTGTACTTAAGGACAAGGTTAAGAGAGGATCATTAAAGAATTGGTGCATCACCATCACTAGTATATATTTTCATTTTAATTTGTCTTTCTAACTCTTTTCACCCCCAAATCAAAATAGGTTTTAGGAAAATAATTCAAATTTGATATATTAGGGAACTTATCCCCATAATCTAGAGATTTTTTCTAGTTATAGGAAACCCACAACTTGTAAACCAATCCAATTTTAGTCTAACTTTAAAGAAGTGAATAACTTACTTCACAAGGTGTAACTTAGGTTGCTAATAGTTATAGCATGCCCAGTGGGATTGCTCATTCAAGGTATTTAGAGCATACATTTGAAAATTTGAGTACATCAATAGGTTTAAAAGTTTTTAGAGACAAATTTCTAGACATTTCATGCCAAGAGTGGTTACACGATCTTCCTCAAAAGGTAAAGAGACTAAATTTATTTTATTTGGATATAGTTAAGAAAAATAAATATTCTAAGTCTAATCCAAGTATTTCACCTCCTAATTCTCCTATATTTTCCCATAAAACTACTTTTCTCCAAACTAATACTGTTCAAACAAATAGTATTATAAACTCCACACTTCAAATGGCTATTCCTAAGAGATAAACTTTTGTGCCTTTTAATGGTGGAATCCCCTTAAACCTCAATTAGTTTAGATACATACCTATTGCTTCCTTAAATAGAATTCCTTATTTTATAGGAGATAACTCAACTACCTATGTTGAGCATATTGTATACATAGCTAATCTAGGTTTAGTGCATAATGTAACCAGGAGAATGTGGCTATGAGATTATTGACAACTTATTTTAAGGGTAAGGCACTCCAATGGTATAGGGGTGTATCACCTACATCCATTAACACATGGGATGAGTTTGTAGAGATATTATATAAAAAATTTTAAGATAAGAGTGATAATCTTTCCTTGGTAGAATAACTTACTAAAATCAAGAGAAACCCCCAAGAGTTCACGGTAAACTTTAACTATAGGTTTCATAAAACCCGGGATATGATCCCTAAAATTATCAAACCTACCCCTGACTATGAATTATTTTATTACTTGAAATATTTAAATTTAGATATGGTGGTTATGATATAATCAATGGGGGGAAGTACCTTACCAAAATCCTATAAACTAGCCATAAGGGCTAAAAATTTCCTAATATAAGCAGGTAAACTCACCCCTAGACCACCCATGTCTTTGTTCCCATAAATCCATTACCTTGTGCCTAACATTAATCCATTACTAGATCCAACTAATATTGATCAAGTAGATGATAACTAAGTGGACAAATTGGGTAAGATAGAGGGGTCACTTAAGGCCCAAAATAATAAGCTAGTGGCTTTGGAAAGGCAAAAAATTCTATCTCACATACCTTATCAAGCACCTTACCAAGATCCTAACCAATCCTATCAATATAATAGGCCTCCTTATCAATATAATTAGTAGGTTCAAGGGTAGATTACACAAGCAAGACCATGTAATGCTTATAACTCCAAAACTGGTAGTAGCTCTAGAGCTTTGGTTCCAACTCAAAACAATTATGCTAAATAATTTCAATGGCCTAATCAATGGAAGCAATCAAACATTATGGAAATGACTCCAAGTGGTGAGTTTATTTAACAATATTTCATGCAATAAGGTCTAGTTCTTTCACCACATGATAATATATTACCTTCACAACACAAGGAAGATCCTCTATCACATGGAGACATTCCTTCTATGACTCAAGTTGAGGTACCAAGTTAGCAAAGATCAAGTGGAAGTAAAACACATACTAAAACCACCTTTTCTAATTTTTAATAAGGTGGAAATCCCTTTGATTAAGAGGTAGTTAATTAGGGTCAAAATATAGTAAGTGTGGATAACTCAGTTTTAACTCACATAAGGGCCAAAAGAAGGGCAATTGGTGATGGTTTGGATTTTGAAAATTTAGCCACTCTACCTTCTCAACCACCTCAAAATACTAGCACTCAAGATGTAGCTCAAAATTCACCATCAACTTAGCAAATGCAAGATGGTAAGGGGTAGAATCAAAATGGTCTTTTCATACCATAGTTTACATAAGCTTCAAGCAACACTTCTCCTCCTAAGTTATAGTCTAAGGTAACCAATAATCCTCTTACCATTGTTGATCAGATTAAGAAGTTTCATGTCTCCATTATTATGTGAGACACATTACTTATTCTAGGACAAAAGGATATCCTACAAGAAGATATCTCTGAGCTTCATGTTTTATATAAATAAGCAAAAAAGGTAAGTGTTGTCTTTACAAATTATAGTCAACCTCTTGAGTCTCAAACACCAAAGGTCATTAATCCATCCCCCTTATATCTTTTAGTTATCATAGTTGAACACATTATACATAATTTCATGATTGATAGTGGGGCTATTATGTCTGGCATATCTAAATACATAACTAATAAGATGGGACTTCAATATGAGCCTCATGAGAAAGGATTATTATAGTTGGATGGGTCTCCTACTAAGACCATAGGTGTTCTTATGGACCTTAAGGTAATTTTAGCTTCTTTTCCTAATTTTACTATATCTCAATATGTGGTAGTAGTTGATCTTCCCCCTACTTTGTTTTATGCTTGTCTAGGGACTTCACTACAAAAATAAGGGGGTTTCTCTCTTTTTATTGGTCTTACATGGTTTTTAGAACTAGGTATGGGATAAAGGTTACCATAAAGTTTGAACCTATATCTAGGTTCTATTTATAAACTTATATTCCCAGATTATCAAATGATAACTGCACTATCTTAAAGGAGGATGAACACTTCAATGACCAAGAACCTTTTTAACCACTTGAAGGTATATTAGACTTACTCCTTGATGTATGGGTAGCTGATAATCATGGTTATGATCCTTATAAAAGCATTAAAGAATTAGGTTTTGGTGGTTATTACATGCATAAATAAGGTGGTATAATACCAAGTCTCACTAGCACAACACAAGATCATGAAGGATTTTTGAATCTATTTTTGATGGGTGTAGATCAAAAAATGGGAGTGGGGCAAGTGTTTTGCTTATGTCTCCTCTCAATAAAAGGTATTATTCTAATCTAAGATTCTAATTCAATTTCACCTCTAATACTATATAATATGAGGCCCTCATTCATGGTCTATATTGAGTAAGGAAGAGAGGGATTAAGCTTTTTTAATTTAAGGGAAATAGTGAATTAGTAGTACATTAGGCAATAAGTTTGAGTGTAACAAAGAATCTACTCTTGAAGGCATAAAAACACAAGGTTTGGGAACTTATAGAGGACTTCTAGGATTTTTATATTCACTCCATTCCTAGAGGATCCAATCAACATGTAGACTAGTTAGCTACTATTAGAGTACAATATGATATAGTTGATGGGCTCAAGGATGCCCAAGAGAAGTCCCAAATTAAAGTAGTATGCAGGCCCTTAGTTCTTGATAATGAGGTAAGTTGCAAAATATTTTATAGTAATAAACAAATTTCATGATTCCTATAATATGAGGCAAAATTATACTCAAAGAACTAGGATAAGTTGTAACATCAATTATTGAGGTATGTTCCTATTATTGGTGTTATGGCTTTGATGTTATCATTGATGTTAAAGTTTTGTGAGTATCATTGATGTCCCAGTGATGTTATTGTAAAGATGTATGGTATGTAACAAGGAACCCAAGTGATAAATTGACAAGAGTGAATTTGAAGGCAACCTATCATCTCTCTATTAAGATTGAATTTGAAGGAAACCTGTTAATTCTTCTAAGGATGATGACATGTCAAAGTCAAGGTCAAGACATAATGTAATCATAATAGTCTTAAGAAGCATTTTCATATCATAAGCATGAGTATGCAGATGGTGGTTAGGTAAGATGGATACACATAGGTATTATTGGATTTTAAAATATGCCTAATCATGCATATGAAGTGTTGAAACACATAGGAAAGTTTCAAGGTACAAATTCATGGGTATGGTCTTAAGCCTAAGCATGTAATCAGACTAGTACTAGACTTTGTTTGACATAATAAAGAGTCTTGAGGTGTTATCATGAATAAAAATCATTGGTAGAGCATGTGATAAGTTTTTTTCACTGAGTAAACATTTGTATTAGGTATATAATCTTTCAAGGGATGTTTATAGGTTAGTTATTGGCGTAGTCTTTGCTTAAAGAGACCTAGTGAGAAGACACAGGCTTGGTAACATGATAAGGTGAGAAGTCTAAGGCTTGTAATAAGAATATTGATAATTTATGAGTAATTTATGATGTTTTATGACATGGTAATGATGTTTTGAGATCATTTTTAGAGGTGCGAGAGGTTGTATCAAGTTTTTTTACCAAGTTTGAGGTCAAAGTCTAAAGGAGAAAGCATGAAAATTATTGTTGAGGTTTTATGTGTACACAGAATGAGGTATTCAAAACTTGAGAATGATTTTATTATGATCATTAGCATGTGTAACCTTGTCATGAGGATACAATCAGCTCATGGTACTTATGGAAGGATCCTAGATTAAATTTCATGGCATTGTTTTTGGAGTTGAGGGGCAATTCTTTATGAATGATTACTAAGAATGAAAGGTAATCTAAACCATAATAATGACTTGGTATGAAATATATTATTTGAAATGGATTATAATTGATTTTATGACCTATTTTAATGATTTTATCATGTAGAGGACTATCTTAGGTTTCTCTAGGTGGTATTGGTTTGTCAAAAGAATGAGTGGAAGCTATAGGAAACCCCTTCTTTCTCAGATTTTTGATGTACCATGTAGGGTTGACTACATCAAAACATGAAAATGATTAGAGGATGATGTGTGATACTTTTAATTTTTTCCAATATAAGTTTATAATCAAGTTTTAGACCTTATTTATGCTAAACTGGTCATGGAAGTTGGCCTATTACTAAAAATGCCTAATGAGCAAGACAATGAGAAAACTAGGTAGAAGTGAGAATGTGAATAGGGATGGGTTATAGTGGATTAGGGATGGATCCAAATTCATGGGTTATTTTTTAAATACCTATATCATCTTTTCCCCTTGAAGATAATATTTGGTGAATCTCATAAATAATCAAAAAGTTGTTCTCAAAATGACCTGTCTAACAAAGTGAGGTCTGTGTAGGGTAAAGACCTGAGATTGGTCGATAAGACCAATATTGATATTGAAACTTGAAATATATCTATTCAAATATTTTATAATTATTTTTAATGATCATATAAACCCATTTTAATTTGATAAATGTGTTCACATAGGTGTTTTAAGTCTTGGTTTTCATGAATGTGTTTTTTAGAGCTACATGCAATTTTCTATATGTGAGTGAGAATGATGTTTCTGAGTCTTTTTACATAGATATAAAGAATAAAATAAAATTAAACTTGTTATATATGTCTCATATTTTAATTTTAATACATTTTTATTCATGATAAACTCCTATAAAGGTGTGAAAATTAAAACGCTCTTGACTAGGTTTTTGAAGCCTATGTGTAGTTATGAGTGAGCAAATGAAGGTGATCAGTTTAAGATAGTTTGACCTATATTTTGAAATTTAATATACTTGGTGATGAATTTTAGGAAATTTAATTTATATCCATGTTATTTTTTTTGTGTGTTACATGGAAAATTTGATTGTATGTTTCATATTTACAATATAGACTTTCTGGCAGTGAGAAGGCCTAATTGTGAGTAGACCTAATTGTGTGGTTCAAGGAGTGAAATGAGATAAATGTATTTGGAAACATAAGGTGAGATTTTTATGAGTTTAATTGAATATATTTTAATTTTTTAATTTATTTTAATAGGCTTAAATTATTCTAATATAATTAAAGTAAAATGTGTGCCTTAAGAAGGCCAAATTACATTAGGTCTTTATTAAGCCTAATGGTGGTTTTGGTACTTATGGGTGGTGATAGACATATTTAATGGTTTTTTCACTTGTGTAAAATTTTTTTGATCTATTATAAGTTTCATCCAAGTATGTATATGCTTATGCTCAACCAAGGTGGGTGAGAGCAAGAGTCAAGTATAAAAAAAGGTCTAATAAGCCTAATTTGACTAGTTAGAATATTGAGTGAAAAATGAATGATATAAAGGTTTGGAAACCAATTAAATGTATTTAAAACCATAAAATAAGTGTTTTTAATATGTCATTAAGATATTAAAATAATTATACTAAATATGAGCAAGGTCATTTAACCTAATTCTACCAAGAAGTGGGCTAGTTGAGTGACGAGGACTAATAGGTTGTTTGAGAGAGTAGAAGAGTGAAAAGAGAAAAATAAGGTGGTCATATTTAGATAATTGATAAATATGTGTCCAAATTTGATTATATATTCAATTTATTTTATTTGGTGTTGATTTATCTAGGGGGTTGGTGCCTCCTTACAAGTTGGTGCTTGACTAGTGAGGGGTTGGTGCTCCTTGTGGGGTTGGTGCCTCACTAAATATTGATTAATTGATTATAGGACTATAGTCAAAGATATTTTTAGTTGGTTTTATACCCAAAATTTTTTTCCAACATATCTATTATTTTATTATGTTTTTTATTTTTATATATTCTTATTTATGCATTAGTTAATGTATGTACGTGAATGAATGCTTTATGGATGATAAGTGAAATTGAATAATTGTTTTAAGGTAACTAATTCACCCCACTTATTATTATATGTAATTATAAAATTTGGTATCAGATAAATTCCTTTGAAGGAGGTGTAATAGCCTAAAGGAGACCCTAATCAATCAAATATGACTAGTCAAGCACAAGGTGGTTTCTATACAAGCAAGGCTTTGTTGTTTAATGGTTCTAATTATGCTTTTTAGAGTGTCAGAATGAGTACATATTTGATGTCCCAATTTCATGATGTTTGGAAATAAATTTTGTATGGATATACTACTCATATTATTCCTCATAAAGATATAGTAGGTAAGAAGGCTAGTGATAACAATTCAAAAGCAATGAATGGCCTATCAGAGGTAAAACTTGTGAAGGTGATGCATTATATGTCTGCTAAAGAAATGTGGGACAAGTTGAATACTATTATGAGGGAGACTCCAAGTTCAATTTGGATAATTTTAAAACCCATAGAAGATAATTTTAAATCCTAAGGATGAATGAATATGATACCATTTCATCTTACTTGTTGAGGGTTGATGAAGCGGTCAACATCATAAGAGGCCTAGTGAAGAACTGAAAGAGTCTACTATTATTCAAAAGGTTTTAAGATTGCTAAGTCCCAAATTTTATTCTAAAGTGTCTTTTCTTGAATATATGCAAGATATAGATAAGCTAGATATGAATGGAATTCATGGCACCCTAACAACCTATGAGATGAGGATAAGTGAAGGAAGACCTACAAATTAGGAAGTTGCATTAAAGGTAGAAAATAAGTCAAAAGAAAAGATGACACAAGATAAAAAATTCAAAGACACTGATAATTCTTATATTGATGATGATGATGAGTTAATATCTATGTTTGCAATAGAATAAAAAACAAGTTTATTTAAATACAAGGGTAAGCTTCCCTTCAAGTGATTTAATTGTGGAGATATTGGACACATTTTCAACAAGTGCCCTCATAAGCATAAGGAAAAAGATGATGAAGAGAATGATGAAGGTAATAATGATGACAAGAATTCCTATAGGTCTAATAAGAGTAAGAAAAGATTTTAGAAATTATGATGATAAGAAGAAATTTTTAAAGAACAAAATAAGCTTTTACACCAAGGAAGATTGCAACTCATCTGATGAGAGTGAGAGAAGCAAGCTATTCAAATAAATAAGATTCCATATGGATTGGAGGTGTTGTTTATGATTCATATGAAGAAGAATATGAGGTAGAATTTGAGGCTGAGTTGATGAATACTCTAAAAGAATTGAAGATGGTGAAGAATAATAATAGGCTGATTAGGTCTCTTATCAAATACTATGAGGATCAAATAAACTTATTTGAAGTTAGACTAAGAAACAACTCCAAGGAACAAGAGGGAATAGTCAAACAGGTGGAGACTCAAATTGAGATTGTGACTGTAAGCATAAAATCTAAAGAAAAAGAATGTGTAAGGTATGTAACTAAATTAGATTCCTTAAGATCTGATTTGGATCAAACATCAAGTAAGGTTAAGTCCTTTGTGAAGTTTGAAAAGAGTAATAATGATCTAGACAACATCCTGAGTAATAAAAATACTACTAATGACAAAACAAGACTTGGTTTCAATAGAGACCAAAATAAGAACACTAATGTGATCAAGAAGGTAAATGGTCAATCAAGGAATGATGGAGTTATCAGAATGAAGACTAATCTTATTAGGTAACCTAATAATATAATGTATGCTAATCCTTTCAATGTTTATTGTTATTTATGTAACCAATAGGGTCATACAACAAGGCATTATAGAAAGCCCTCCAAGAATAAATTTGCATGGAACTATGAGGAGAGTCTTTAGTCAAGAGGAATGGGTCATAGTATGTTTTCATCAAGAAAAATAGTATGTTTCAATTGTCAAAAGATAAGTCATATTGTAAATTTATATAAGCATGAATTCTCAAGTCAAAACAATAAAGTTGAGACCCCTAGAATACAAAAAAAAAAGACAAGATAGTGAGTGGAAACAAAAGGTAGCTAAGATGAATGATGAACAGTCTATAAGTCAAAGTGTACTATTTTCCACGGTGGATAATAGTTCAAATGCAAAGGAGTGTCAAGAATTATCCATATCATCTCAAATTGTGGATGAAGGAGCCAAGATAAGTATACCAAGTCAAAATGTTGTTCAAACAAAGATGTAAGAGGTCAAGCCAAAATGACTATTTAAGCCAAAGAGGATCATGAAGTAATATTAGTCTAATAAGGACATGGAGATATGGGAATATCCTAAGTTTGTGTTTTTTTAGTACCCTAGATAAGAGGTGCCTCCATTAGGATTCATGGAGGCACTCAACTAGTGAGTAGAAGCATGAAGGATGCTTGGTCTTAAGGGGAGATTTATGTTCTTTGTTGAAATTTAGATCCAAGGTTTAGTCAAAAATCTATTGGAGGTGTGATAAAAATAGATGGTCACAAAGATTTTGTATGATGACTTGATAAAACCAAGTCATATTCATGTTAGTATCTGAAAACCTCATAAGGAGATCCAATCATACTCCAAGAACAGGTGTGTTTGCCAAGAAGATATGTAGTAGTTGATTGTGAGCCTGATCTATGTTGAGTTGTTGATAGAGAGAGAGAATGATCTTGTTTGGAGAAAAAAATGTGTGTTTTTATAGTTCCAAGGATCATTTAGTTATCAAGAGTAGACCCTTTATCATTAATGTCAAAGGGGGAAAAAGTTATAGTTTGGGAGAAAGGTCAATTGGAAGAAATCCAGCTTAGGGGAATGAGTATGATCAGCTTTGTTTGAGTTTTTTTCCATCAATGACAAAGGGGGATATTTTTGAGGTATGCTCCTATTATTGGTGTGTATGGCTTTTATGTTGTCATTGATGTTAAAGGTTTGTGAGTATCATTGATGTCCTAGTGATGCTCTTGTAAATATTTATAGTATATAACAAGGAAACCAAGTGACAAGAGAGAATTTGAAGTCAACCTGGTAATTCTTTTAAGGTTGATGTCATGTCAAAGTCAATGTCAAGACACAAGGGAAGCATACAAGTCTTAATAAGCATTATCATATCATGAGCATGAGTATGAAGATGGTGGTCTAGTAAGATTGATACACATAGGTATGGGTGGATGTTAAAACATGCCCAATCTTGTATATGAAGTGTTGAAACACTCAAGAAAGTTTAAAGGTAAACATTCAGGGGTATGGTCTTAAGCCTAAAAATGTAATCAAACTTGTCCTAGACTTTGTCTAGCCTAATAAGGAGTCTTGAGGTGTTATCATGAATATAAATCATTGGTAGAGCATGTGAGAAGTTTTTTGACATTGTCTAAACATGTGCATTAAGTATATAATATTTTAGAGGAGGTTTCTAGGTCAATTTTTAGCTTAGTCTTTGCTTAAAAAGACCTAGTGAGAAGACATAGGCTTGGTAACATGATGAGGTGAGAAGTCTAAGGCTTGTAATAAGAAGACTAACAGTGTGTGAGCAAGGTATGAAGTTGCATGACATGAGAATTAGCTATTTAGATAATTTTTAAAGGTTTGAGAGGTTGTATTAAGTTTTTGACCAAGTCTGAGGTCAAATTTTGAAGGAAAAAGCATGAAAATTGGGGTCGAGGTTTTATGTGTGCATAGAATGAGGTATTATAGATCTGAGAAGGATTTTATTATAATCATTGGAATTTGAAACCTTTTAATTAGGATCCAAGTAGTTCATGGTAGTTAGGTAAGGTTCTTAGTTTAAATTTTTTGGCATTTGTTTTGAAGTTGATGGGCAATCCTTTATGAATGATTGCTAAGAATGGAAGGTAATCTAAACCCTCTTAAAACCCTCATAATGAATTGATATAAAATATATTGTTGGAAATGGATAATAATGGATTGTATGAAATTTTTATTTTTGTATCATGTAGAGTATTCTCTCATATTTCTCCAAGTGGCATTGGTATGTCAGAAGAATGAGTAGAAGCTATAAGAAACCCCTTATTTCTAGGATTTTTAATGTAACAGGCAGGGTTGACTAGGTCAGAGCATGAAAATTATTATAGGATTATGTGTGAGAATTTTTTTTGTGTGAATATAATTTTATAATCAGTTTTTATACCTTAATTATGCTAATCTAGTCATGGAAGTTGGCCTGTCACTAAAAAGGCCTAATGAGCAAGATAATGAGAGAATCAGGTAGAAGTGAAAATGAGATTAGGGATAGGTTGCAATGTATTAGAGATAGATCCAAATAAATTAGGTAATTTTTAAATACCTATATCATATTTTCCCCTTAAATATAATATTTTTTTAAGCTCATATACAATCAAAAATTTGTTCTCAAAGTGACATGTCTAATACAGTGAGGTATGTGTAGGTTAAAGACATTAGATTGGTTTATAAGACAAATATTGATATTTAAAATTATAATATATATATATTTAAATATGTTATAATTATTATTAAGGATCATTTAAACCCATTTTAATTTCATATAATTTTTTACATAGATGTTCTAAGTCTTGGTTTTCATGACTATATTTTTTGGAGCTACAGGCAATTTTCTGTGTGAGTGAGAATGATGTTTATGAGTATTTTTGCATATATATGAAGAATAAAATTCACATAAATTTGTTATATATGTATTATATTTTAATTTTAGTACATTTTATTCATTATAAACTCCTATAAAAGTGTGAAAAGTCAAAGGCTCTTGACTGGGTTTCTGAAGCTTGTGTGCAGTTCTGAGTGGGTAGATGAACATGACTAGTATAAGGTCTTTTGCCCTGTATTTTGATATATAATATACTTGGTGATTAAAATGAGTTCATTTAGGCTATATCAATTTTTTTTATATATGTAAAATTTGAGTGTATGCTTCAGATTTGCAAGACAAACTTTTTGGCAATGAGAAGGCGTAATTGTGAATAGACCTAATTAAGTGATTCAAGGAGTGAAATGAGATAAATGGAGTTGGGTACATAATGTGAGATTATAATGAGTATAATTTAAGAATTTATTAATTTTTTCATCCATTTTATGAGGCTAAAAGTGTTCCAAAATGGTCAAAGTGAAATGTGAGGCTTGAGAAGGCCTAATTACATTAGGTCTCTATTAGGCCTAATGGTGGTTTTGGTCCTTATGGGTGGTGACCAACCTATGTAGTGGTTGTTTAAATTTTTTAATGTATGTTTTTATTTATTCCAAGGTTTATCTAATTATGTATAGGTTTATGTCTGACTAAGGTGGGTGAGATCAAGAGTCAAGTATAAAAAAAGGTCTAATAGGCCTAATTTGACTAGTTAGAATATTAAGTGAAAAATGAATGATATAGATATTTGGAAATTAAGTATAGGTATTTAACACCATCAAATAATTGTGGTGAATATTTCATTAATATCTAAAAATAATTATATATATGATGATCAAGTTCACTTTACCTAATTCTACCAAGAAGTAAGCTAGTTGTGCGAAGAGGCCTAATAGGTTGTTTGAGAGAGATAGAAGAGTGAAAAGAGAAAAAAAAGGTGATCATATTAATTTGATTGAGAAACAAGTGTCCAAATGTGATAATATATTCAATTTTTCTAATTTGGTTTTGAGGTACCTATGGGTTGGGTGCCTCCTTGCAAGTTGGTGCTTACTAAAGAACTAGTTGAGTTGGTGTTTCTTATGGGGTTGGTGCCTCACTAAATCTTGATTCATTTATTATAGGACTATATTACAAGCTATGTTTTAGTGTTTTTTATCACCCAATATGTTTTCCCACATATCTATCATATTTTTATGTTGTTTGCTTTTATATATGCTTGTTTATGCATTGGTTAATGCATGTATGTGAATGAATTCTTCATGGATCATAAGTGAAATTAAAGAATTGTTTTAAGGCAAATGATTCACCCCCTATTAATATTTGTACCTCCAACATCAATATGAGTACCATATTTTATAATTTAATTTAAATAAGTTACCTAATGGCTTGGTATCTTTGGAGACCATATTTAATGAGGATGATCGGTTGAGGAAAGATAAGGTAAGCATCTCTGCTAAAAAGGAACATTATGAAAAAAATTCCATATTTGATGATAAAGTACTTAAGTTAGAAAAAGTGAATACTAAGGAGGAGAGGGAAGCCTTCATAACATTATGAAAATATTTTATGGATGTTTTTTCATGGGAATATCATGATTTGAAAGGGTTTGATCCTAGGTTGGCATAACATACCATAGAGCTACAAGAAAATGCCAAACCTATGAGAAAAAAACAAAGACCAATCAACCCCAAGGTTGAGATCCTCATGAAGAAATAATTGATAAATATTATTTATTACAACATAATATTTCCCATAAAACATTCTAAATGGGTGTAAAATATTGTACATGTGAGGAAAATTAATGGGGAGATAAGGTTGTGTGTGGATTTTAGAGATCTCAACAGGGTGTCATTGAGAGATCACTACCCTCTTACATATATGGATCAGATTTTACAAAGGGTTTTAGGGTCAAAAAAATTTCCCTACTTGATGGATACTCAGGGTATAATCATATATTGATGGAGTAAGATCAATAAAAAATTGCCTTCATAATTAAGTGGGGTACCTATGCATACAAGAAAATGCCTTTTAGGCTGTCCAATGTCAGGGATACTTTCCAAAAGGAAATGGACATGGCTTTCCAAGGGATTATAAGTGAGATGGTAATCATTTATCTTGATGTTATTATTATTTTTTATAAACATTTGAGATTGGTGTTTGATAGATGTAAATAGTTTGGGGTTTATTTGAACCCCAACAAGTGTATCTTTGCAGTGCATGAGGGAAGGCTTATATGACATGTTTTTTTCTAAGAGTGGAATTTCTATTGATCCTAAAAAAATAGAGGAAATCATTGATTTATATTTTCATAAATACAAGAAGGGATTTCAAAGTTTCTTGGTTAAATCAATTTTATTAGGAGGTTCATACCTTGATTTATAAAATTGATGAGGCCACTAACTCACATGCTCAAGAAACATCAAGATTTCTCATGGATAAAAGAAGGAAAAATAAATTTTGAGGCCATTAAATAGGACATTAGTCAAGATCCCACCCTCATCAACCCTGATTTTACAAAATATTTATTCATGTATGCCTTCTCCACATGTGATACAATTTTAGACATGTTCATACAACAAAACAATGAAATTTAGAGAAACCTATTGCCTTTTTTAGTCAAGAATTGGAAGGTTATGAGGAGAAATATATATTTGTTTAAAATAAAGTCCTCATTATCATAAGGGGCTTGAATAAGTTCATACATATGTTTTCTAATAATAATATCTTTTTGATGATGGTTCATCCTAGAGTAAAAGATTTTATCCTTAATAGAGACCTAAGTGAAAAGAGGGTTGGTTGGGTGATCAAATGCATGGAATATGATATAGAAGTGAAGTTTACCAAGTTTATCAGAGGTAGGAAAAAATTTTATCACCTTTTAGTAGATGTTAACGAGGATAAATAAGTGGTTTTGATAGTCCAAAATAGTTAACATGTAGTTGTAACTATCTTTTCCTCTCGCTGGACTCAAGACATAGCAAAATTACTCCAAATGGGAGAGTGTATTGTAGGCATAGATGGGTAAAATAGGAGAAATTTTAGGATTAAATCTATCCATTACATCTTAATTTATGGGGTACTCTTTAAAAAATACATTGGTGGTATATTTTCTAGATGTGTATATTTTAGCCAAGTGGGCAAGTTGTTAGAGCAATACATGATGGACCTACAAGAGGGCAATTTGAAGCCAATACTAAAAAATCAAATATCATAATATATGGATATTTTTGGTATAATTTTTTCAAGTACTCACATGCTTGGGTTAGAATATGTTCCAAATGTGTAATGTTTACTGGCAATTAGAGACTAGTTGTCATACCTCTAAAAGCTATTTGAGTCGAGCATCCCTTCATGCAATGGGCTTAGAATTCATAATAATGATTCATCCCCCATATATTTCTAGGAATAAGTGGTTTTTTATAGCCATTGATTACTTTACTAGGTGGGTAGAGGTATTTTTACTCAAGTAAATGAGAACTTAGTTTTAGAGTTCTATGATAGCCTAGTGACTCGGTTTAGGGTCCCTTCAACCACTATATCTGATAATGATTTGTATTTTAGTAGTGAAAAAGTGTGTGAGTGGGACCTTGACCATGGTATTTATCTTAAATCTTTATCCAATTAATATCCTTAAGGTAATCAACTAGTAGAGTCCACCAATAAGAATTTGATTAGGATCATTAAGAGGACAATAAAAGACAATACAAAAGGATGGCATACCAAGTTAAAGATTGAATTTTGGGAAAATAGAATTACTCCAAATAAGTATATTGGTAACTCTCCTTACCTACTAGTTTATGGTAGAGAATCAAATCTACCCATTTCACTAAAATTGCTAGCCTTGGAACTTGCACATCAGCAGGAGCTTATGGGGAATGATGTATTGGAGGTAAGAATGAATGAGTTGAGAGAGTTTGAAGAAATAAGGGAATATGTTATGCATAATATGTGGTCCAACCAAGACCAGATCAAAATATATTTTTACAAGAGAGATTCATCCAAGACCTTTTAGCAGGGTGATATTGTACTCAAGTGGGATGAAGACTATGTCAAGCCAGGTAAAAAATCCAAATTTGATGGTCTTTAGAGTGGTCCATATGTCATTACTAGTTGTAAAGAAAGTAATGATTTATAATTTTCAAATTTAAGTGGTGAGGATATCCCTATTCCTATCAATGGGATGTTCCTTAAGTATTTCTATTAGGAGAACCAATCCTCTTGTATATAGTGGTAGTTTCCTTCTTCTAAGTATTTTTACACATGCTTGTTAGCTATTGTTTTGTTTTAGTTATTTTTTGTTGTTTTTTGCTTTGTGTCATGTTTTTTTTCTTTATTTTCAATTTTAAAAGGTTGTACATTTTCATAAAGTAGTTAAGGTATTTTATGTAACTATGAGTGATAAGTAAAAGATTCTAGATTCTTTTGACTAGTAGGCTAGTCAAACTAGTTGAGTCACCAAAAATGTTGACCACTTTTTTCCCTTAGGCCTATAAAGGTGTCAACTTGAGTATTGGGATATTTATTCCATCATGAAAACCTCATAGTTGTCATGTCTCTTGAATAATTAGGGAAAACTCAAAGGAATGTTCTTTGATTGATAAGTGAAGGGGGTAAGTTTCAATGTTTGGTCATTTTCATGTCTATGTGTTTATATCTTTTATAAGTATCCTCATGATGTGTATTAGTTTTTGATGTCTTTGACAATGGATTAAAGTGGTCTTATGGTCTAGAGTGCCTTAATAAGCTAATATGGTTGAAGATGGCAGCTAATGACATACTGTGAGATTCTCTGATGTATTAGTATATTCAAGGTATGTGGACTATAAACCTTGAAAGGGTGATAAAAATAAATATAGTCTTAATTCAAACCTTTAACAAAGATATAAGGTGTTACTTTTGCGATATTCATTAGTAATTCTTCTTACTAGGCTATGTGTATATTATCTAAAAGAAGGTTTTCATCTTGAAAGGACAAGTTTTGACCTCATAAGGCCATTAAAGCATCACTAAATTATTTAAAATCACCCCCATGGTCCTTATATTGCTTATTCAAATACTTCATGCTTTGAAATTATCCCTTCTACTAGTCTAGAAGGTTGTTTAACCATCAAAAGAGCTCACACACGTGAAAAAGTCTCCCTTTTTGCTCTCCAAATTGTGTTCTTTGTTTTAGGATGCCTTTAAACCTCATTTTCCTTCATGTTTCCCTAAAATGGTGGTTTAGAACTGAAACAAGAGGAAATGAAGTAGAATTTATAGGATTTAATAGTGTTTTTGGGTGGTACAAATCCATATTGTATGGATTTGATCAAGACAAGTCATAAATATGCAAGGACTTATCAAAAACACATGTTGAAGAGATTGGAATGTTTGAATGCTTAAGAAGCCAAAAATTGATGTGTTTTCCCTACTCATGTCATTGGTAGATATCAAGAGAACCTCAAGTTTATGCTCAATCTATACAAGAGAGAGAGAAAGAAGATCCAAGCTCTTGACCAGGAAATCTAGAATTTATGACCTTCCAGTCATGGGTATTAATTTTTGGTTTAGTCTTTCCAACTTTATGAACAAATGCTAAGAACTTAAGTGTTTTGGTCACTATTCACATCTGCACAAGGAAAGAGAAGTAGTATGATTTTGTGGAGTTTCTATTTGTTTTGGTCAAAATAATGCTTGATATTGATTATTTATGTATTGAAGAGACCTTTCATGGCTTCCCCAAAAATTTTATCCACACATGTGAGTATATAGAGATGAATAAGTCATAAACTACCAAATCTATAGTCTATAGGCAATTTATTTAGGACAATATATGGTTTAATGGTTGATTCAAAGTTTTCAAGCATAATAAGATGTTATCTGAGATGTTTCATTCATGATCATGTGTTCCTCTTCTAGGATTATCATGTTTTGATAAATGTCTCATATCCTAGAAACATCAAATTACCCTCAACACCCTCACAGTCTCATTTAGCATATGTTAAGGTAATTTAGCATATGTCAAGGTAATTTAGAGAATCCTAATTTCACCTTTCACTATTTATGATTCATAAAGAACCTCCAAAATGGTATATCTTATTAATAATATGCTTATACTTGACTACGATCCTTCAGGACTATCTTGATAATGAAGTCATGTTTCATTTCACTCCCTCGTGTTTCATTCCATTTACATAACTTTATCATTATCATTCACCACTATTGTAGGTTTATCACTCTATTATTAGTCTCCATATATACTCCATTATCACCACACATACTATCATCACTCCTTATCCACATCCATATCATGAATCTAAGTCTTTGGTACTCCTCAATATTTTCATGGATTATCATGGTCATGAAAGTAAGTTACGAAACCTTAAACACTATTAAAGGGATGAATCATCACCTACATCCAAGGTAAAATATAGTCAAGAATACTTCATGGAAATTTTTGGATAGAGGAGGCTAGGACATATCTCAATGAAAGGAGTTTTGAACTATCTCCTAAGTTGTTTTAAATGAATGGAAGAGGTTCATAAACCATGTTATTGACCTTCTCAAGGTCTCATCCTATCTTAGTCTGTACAAACTATAGTGGATCATCACCTATAGTCATGCTAAGACACAATCAAACTACATATACAAAGTGAGTTTTCTATGTATTGGTTTTGGTTTGGATAAAAATCATGGTTTTAAATCTTGTGTTCAAGTACAAAGGGTCTATTTGGTAGACCAAGGAGATATAGGACAAGTCAATCATGAATGATAAACCATAGTTAATACACCAATCATAACCTATAGGTTTTTGGAGAATCAATAGATTTGTTCATAAGGAGAGAAGATAGATGTTGTACGAGACAATTCATGGATTAAGCCAATTCAAGTATTTAGATAGTTCAATTATGTGGTGATAAGGTCCTAGACCAAATGAAATAACCTATGTACATCTATACCTAGATTAGTAGAGTTATGTAGTCAAGTGGAGCAAAACTCAGTTTTGACAAAGGATTGATGGTGAACTTGTGGTATATGAAATATCAATAGATGTTTGAATCTTATATAAACCCTTAGAAAGTTAAAATCTAGTGAAGAGGTTGGAATAGTTTAAGCCTAAGACAATAGACATTTTCAAAAGACACCTATGGGTATAATATTATGTACATGAGCAAAGATAGTAGATTGAAGTGTTGACATGATATATAAATGATAGTTTACACCTTTTGATAACCTTAGTCAAATTTAAGTATTGTTAGAAGTTTTTTAAGCATAAAAAGACAATGAAAAGAAAGCTACTATATGTTTGTTCTCTAAAGGGTCTTGTTTGGATTAAAGGAAAAGGAGGACTGTGGGCATGTTGAGAGGAATGAGGTCTATTTTTAGATGGTTTCTATAATGACTTAACACTCCTAGGTTGTTCATACCTTTTTATGAAGATGAAATTATTAGAAAATAACCTAAACTAGTTGACACCTAAGAAAACTTGCATATAATCAACTCATATAGTTAGTCTTGGGGAGTTTTATGGTTTTGAAGCATTTATAGGTGTATTTAGGCTCTAAAACTTGGTAAAATGGTCTCCATGATTAGATTTAGTTTTTAATACTATCTTCATGATTGTAAAATTAGTGAAAACATTCATTTTTCTCTCTCAAACATACCTCGGTTAGTTAGCAATCAATAATGGAACCAGGTGGGCTATGTGAAGGTTTGTAGATAATCCTAGAGGCTTGGGTATCATGTATATGTTTTTAAGGTAATAAAAGTTGATGGGAAGTATTCATATACCATATGGGATTGATAACACTTAGTTATCAAGTTAATATACCCTTAAGGGCTAGTAGATACAGAAAGACCTTAAACCTAGTAAGAGACCCCGCCACCATGTTGAGATAGATTCAGGTCCTCATTGCACATTATGATAAAATAATGGTATGGAGAGTTAATTCAAGTCTTAAGGTAAGTTTTTAAATTAGGGTGATGTAACAAATTTATACTTTCATTTATTTGTATAGTCTAAATAATCATTTGAGGCACATTTCCCTATGTTCATATCTTGGCCCATATTTTGAAAGGGAGCTTGAGATAGTAAGATAAGTTTACTGGGTCATTGTAATTAAAATCCATGACAATATTTTTTGTTTTGGGGATCTGTACTCTATGAATCATTACTAAGTGTCTTAGACATCTAAAACCCTTGTTAAAACCTTGAAAGACACCTGATGAAGGAAAGATACCTCAAAATGCATCTATATGAAGTGTTTGAGCCATGAAATTATATTTTTGGTCTTCTTAACTCTCCTAAGAATCACAATAGCCTATTATTTGGCACCTATAGAGGTCATGTTATATGAACTAGGCCTGAGAAGGCTAATTTAAGCATGTGATCAAGGAAATGAAGTGGATTTGCATATATAATAAATTATATAAGTGATAATGGGTCCTAAAATACTTAAAAAACCTTTAAAGAAGCATCCATATGGGTCTCTATGATTGGTTCTATAGGCAGATAGACTTGTGTGTTTAGAGTATGCATAAAAATAGAGGGTAAATGGCTCATTCAAGTCAACATCATTACACCAAAGGAATCAAAGGATTTTATTCATATTAGAGATAGTGGTTAAGAGTTTTATAACTCATAATGAAGTCAAAACTCTAAGAACCCTGCATATACATATGCTTATCTATTAACCTCCTTAAATAGTGTCATTTAGAAGGGGTAGCAGAAGGTAAGATGAAGTCCTAATGACACCTCCAATATTCATGAACTATATTATCACGTTTTTAGAGGGATTTTTTATATATATGAACTATAAGAGAGATATTGTAGTTGGTTATTTGGACCTTAAGACACCTAATATTGCTTAAAAAGCATGTTTCTTCCTCGAGAGGTGACTTCACATGCTCACTGTTGTACAAAGATTTTCTATGGGAGGTTGGGCACTTTGGGAGAGGTGTAGGGATTAGTATACTAATGTTTTATAGAATTGGTTTAAATATTTAATTCCTAAACTTTATGAATCATTGTTAAGAGTCTTGAACACTCTTAAACCTCCCTAAAACCCTAGTTAATACCTAACTGGGAAGATTTGAAATAAAAGGCATTCAAATATATTTAAATCACCTAATTATAACTTGGATCATCTAGTAAACTCAAATAGGGTCATGACCATGGTAATTTTTGTATACATGGTGTATGAATCTTTCAAAAAATAGTGTTTTTAAAGAAAAAGAGGAAAAAAAAGGTACAAGGTAGTTTAAGTTGTAAACCATTAAAGGTATTTGTTTGAGACTTGTTTCACTTCCTTAAGTCATTATATGCCCAAAAAACATGCATGAAAAGGCCTCTTCAAATCTTTTCTAATCAGTCGGTCTATGAGACTAATCAAATAGCCAAATTATTCACATAGGACTAAGTTACAGATGAAGGATCTCTTGGGTGTATATAGACTATTTGTGTAGTTAATGCACTATCTAGAGACATTCATTTTTACCCATGACGTAGTCAAGTTACATAGTTATTATAATTAATGAAGGTTTCTTGTAAGTTATATGGATATAGTCAACCCACAAGAAGAGGTAATCAGTTGATGCTACATGGAGGATGGTTATTTATGAATATTCAATGTTTCTAACAAATAAGAGAGAGCTAATTCAATGAATATGGTGTACATAGACCTTTAATGGGTCAAAGGTTACTAAAATAGGCTTTGACCATCTTAAGAACACCCTTTGAAAGCACTTTAATGCATAAAAGACTATTGTAATTGTCAATTAGGGTAGTTATGGTCTTTTGACTTATTCAAGGACTTATACACCACTCTCCCTCTTTCTTTATTCATTTACTTCTATTTATTTAATTTGGAAGACCTAATTTTGGCATCCCTCAAGATGGTATAACAAAAAATCTGCTGAAATTGTATCTTATACCTTGAGTTAATGAGAAAAGATTGTTGCAGACTTCATTATTATTAGTGTGTATCTTGAATGTTGACTTCTAGATAAGTATGATGTTCATCTTGTTTTTCAGGTCATCTCCTTCACCTTATTCTATGTTCTCATCCTCTAGAGCTCATATGAAGTTTTAAGAGATATAAGTTGTGTTGAAGAGTGAGCTAGTTTATAGTGTCCTATATATACCTCCATTATTTTACCTTCAAGTTGTAGACCTTTTATCTAACCTTCATATAAAATAATCATGTTTAGGACTATTTTAAGAAGGTAAGTTGATAAGTTATTTCCATTTGATTCACAAGTGTGATTAAGGACAAGGTTAAGAAAGGATCATTAAAGAATTGGTGCATCACCATCACTAGTATATATTTTCCTTTTAAATTATCTTTCTAACCTTTTCACCCCCAAAGCAAAATAGGTTTTAGGAAAATAATTCAAATTTGATATATAAGAGGAGATAGCACCATAATATAGAGATTTTGTTGAGCTTTAGGAAACCCATAACCTTGAGGCCAATCCAATTTTAGTCCAAGTTTGAAGAAGTGAACAATCTACTTCACATGGTACAACTTGGGTTGCTAATAGGACCCACCAAGAAAAAAAAACCATTTTTGTCACCCTAAGAGTGATGACTACTAAAAATGGTTAAGGCACATAACCAATATAGGAATTAAATTAAAAGAGACATCCAAACACATAAAAACATGGAGGAGATAAAAAAAGAGAATATAGAGGGAAGCACATGACCACATGGAAAATAAAGGATAAGTAAAATGATAAGGAAAGTTGTCAATAAGTACTTGATTTGAACCAATGATACATATATGCAAAATAAGGATAATAACATTAAAATAATAAGAATTATACAAAACATAGGCATCTTCATAATGTCCCAATTTTATGTCCATGTGTGTATGCATATCAAAGTAAAAACAAAAATGAAAAAGTGATACCTAAATACTACTTGAGAGATTGAAGATGAATTCTAAATTTATAGAATGGGTGTACCCATGCGCTAATATGAAAAAAATTAAATGTACCTATAATTAAACATGAATTCCAAAAATTAGATCAATGACATGTTAAATAAATAATATATAAATAGAGAGAGAGAGAGAGAGAGAGAGAGATAGAGAGAGAGAGAGAGAGAGAGAGAGAGAGAGAGAGAGAGAGAGAGAGAGAGAGAGAGAGAGAGAGAGAGAGAGAGAGAGAGAGAGAGAGAGAGAGAGAGAGAGAGAGAGAGAGAGAGAGAGAGCCCCATAGGCTAGCTCACCAATTGGGTAGACTATGATATAAGTGGGAGATCTCGAGGTCAATCCCCTAGACTAGCCACCTCTATAGTAGCCTACCCACTGATGATCCTATCTGGTTAGGTGCCAAAATTGTTAGTCAAAGGTATGTAGTAATAAAGATGTGTAATCCCCTTCCTTAAAACTATTCTTGGGAGTAGTGCCCTAAAAAAGCATGAACCCTTTTTTAAATATACAATCAAATGAAATAAATTCAACTAGGAATAAGTAAATAAATGAATATATTTAACAATATATGAACATGTTATCACTCTTAAAATTCTCAAATTGAAACTTACAACTCAAAATTGAAATTAGATTTAAAATTTTGGTTCATTGGCATAGAGAAATTAAATCTACTTCTTGATCAAATAAATAGACATTTTATAAGTCTTAGTCTTATTTGGTCTCTCATGACCCATCTTAGTTTTAATTTGACTAGTTTATTTCAACTAGTACAATTGGAATTCATAATTGGTGATAAAATAATCTATATATATGCCCTAATTTTTAAATGGTGGACTTGTTTGCAATCATCTATTTTCAAGTGGTGGTGAGGTTTAAAATGGTAGGTGGAGAATAGTATTTAGAAAGATATAATAGTTATCCCAGTGAATGTAGAATTCACTCGTCCTCTATGTGAATGACAATTCAAATAAAAAAATTCTCATTTTTCCTTGCACTTACTACCTAGAAAATTTTATTAGCTATGGAGGTTTAATAGATGGTAAAAAATATTTAAAGTGAATTCAAGATGGTTTTATGAGTCAAAATTTTTATCCTTGCATGGTCTTCAAACTGGTTAGTCACATATCTTTTCCCATATACATATTCTATGTGACAATTGTTTGAAATATAATCTTTCAAAATTTTTTGTTTAAGTAATCCCAAACACTAATAAATATTCAATTTTCAAAATTTACTGTGAAAGTAAACACACTTGAAATTTGATAATTTTTTCTCCAAAAATTTGGCTTGCTCATCATATCAAAATTCTCCTCAAATTTATTTTTCAAATCAAACACGTCTCCCTTAATTATATTCTCTATCTCTTCACCTACACCTATGTCTTCAACATCCACAAGAACAAAGATGATATATAAATTTCAATGAGTCATGCCCACAAATACCTTGAACTTATATTATATGGACATTACTAACATAAATCTAAAATTATCACAAAATTCAAGAATTAGAGTGATGCAAATTCTTACACTTGCTAGCAAGAAAATCCTCATGATTACTTAATATTTTGGATGATTTCTCAAAGTAGGCATCTTTTTCATTGTTAATATCATGTATGAGCTCCATTTTCACTCTTGTTCAAAGCACTAGAAATTTATTTCTACAATGAATTAATTGGTAGTAATATTTCATTCTATTATAAGAAAATATGGTAGGAAAAAAATTGAAGCATGCCCCTTTGCAAGTAGACACATAAGAAAGTGAAGAGACAAGACTTCAAAATAGTGGGATCTAACCCAAGAACATATGTTCATTTTCCCATAAGATTGGGATAGATGAACTGGCTTCTAGTTAGTTAGATCAGGGCACATAAATATATAACACATCATTTGGAAGAGAAAAAGCATGAAAATTTGTCAAAAACATGAGTATATTACTTAAAATAAGTGTGATCTGGCTAGTAACACATGTTTATTTCCATACGATTGGGATAATAAAACTAGTTACTAGTTGGGCAAGATGGGACATGTGGGTGCTTGAGGCATATCATTCACAAGGATATATAAGGTAGATAAGGCACTAGTCAACAAAGCTATGAGATTATGAACTTCTCCTTCATTCCATCACAGAATGGAGTCCCATATTCATAGCCACTATTTTCCCCCCATTTTTAAAATTCAAGATAACACTCCCAATTACACTCTTATAAGCAACTAAATATAAATATATAGAGGGAAACTATGGTGATCTTAAAGTGAATTTTATGACTCTATCACCCAATATACAAGGATTAATATGCCAACTTAGTGATTCATTTGCAAGCATGGCATATATCACAGGGCAAAGAGGGAAAATTTAAATAGGGAAAAGTAAAAAGATCCAACATTATTGAGTGGATCCAACTTGAGTGACCTAACATTAAATGGGTTAAATTAATTATATTATGAATTAATATTAAATATTAATATGTGAAAGTCAAAATAATCTATTAATGTTATTAAGTAATACTTATAAAAATTCTTGGATTATAAAAAGTAAAATGTTGGCAAACTCAAACTAAAGTTAAGTGAAGTGCTTGGTCAAGTTAAGTCAAAATTTGGATATCCAACTACTTTATGGTTGAAATTTATTATAAAATGTATTGTTTTATATTGTAAAAGGGTTCTTATTGTTTTATGTTTACAAGATGACTAGCTCAAACTTTTTATGTGTGTATATTCTTATACAAATGAAAAATGACATATAAGCCAATGAGATGAATGTGTTGATTTATGGATTTTAATTTTCTTTAGGTATGGAATGTGTTTTTTTTTGTTCATAGTTTTAATAAACCCATTAAATTATAATAGTTATTCATGTTATGTGAATCCCTGATAAAATAACATTTGATTTGTTAATTTCTGTGAATGGAATTTGTGGCATATACATTGAATATATTTATAAGAAAGATTGTGTGCTTTTAGACAACTTTTTTCTTCATATATTTTTTTTACCTTATTATTATTTTCATCTAAGAATAAATATTTCCCACTCCTTTTAATTAATTTTGAGTTATCCAAACATTTCTATGATTTTATTATGTTTTTGGGTGTCAGACCCTTTTTATTTCTCTCTTATTTATTTTCTTTTTCATTCTAGTTTTCCCTTTTATTGCCTTTCTACTTTTTATTTAGAAGTGTCAAAAAAAATAAAAAAAAATTATAATACAAGGGAGCTTCACCTCTCAAAATAAAATCAAAATCACCCATTTGATGGAAATTTCTCCATTGTTAAAATACTATGCTATTGTCCCATTAAGAAAGTTAATGAAATAAATGAAGGAAACATAATGGCATTAAATCTTTCCAATTCAATTGTAAATGATCAATATAAATGAAATGGAAGAGAAGGATAAAGATAAATAATTTTAAAAAACACACTTGAATATTAATGATCCCTAGGAATGCATAAGAAAAAGGTATTGGAATTATGTTGTAGACATTCCAAAAGATCAGACTATTGACCAAATTTTGACTTCAAGTCAAAATGGGTCAACCCCTCTAAATTTAAACTTTTCATGGGATTATCAAAAGTTGTATGTGATCTTTTCATGGTCTTAAATGGTCCTAGATGCTCTTCATATGGTCATAGTAGTCATTTCTTAGCTTGGTCCAATTTTTTTATCTCATGTGTACTTTTCTATTCCTAGGGTTAATTTATGAGGTCTTAAAATTATCAAACATGGTTAAAGGATTGATATAATTTATACTCATTATAAAAGGTTTATCGATATGTCTTTAAGGTCACAATATCATGTCTTAACCTTTCACCATGTTCTTATATGCTAAAATGACATTTTGGCCACCTTCCAGGCTTAAAATGAAGATTTGTAATACTTTTACAAAGGAAAAACATTCCAATAAACGTGCATGAGGTTAGAAGGAGTCAGATAATCATTTTCATGTCAAAACTAGTTAGATACTCATTCTAGACTCCCAAAGAAGGAGTTTAAGACACTTTTACAGCCTTACAAGATCACCTTGTAGGTAAAAAATTGGTTTAAAAGTTTCCTTTCATCTCTCGTAGGTTAGATACATGTTTTGTAGATAGGTAAAGGTATAAAATTGCAAAAGTTTCTTCAAAACCTCCATCACTCTCCTTGCAAACTAGTAAAGGTAGATTTCAAGTGCTCAATATAGATAGAGGAGAGAGAATTGGAACCTAAATTTTTTTATAGAGGATAGGATCCTAGTACGCTTCAAATCCATGGCATTTATCTATAGATTCATCCCCTCTCATTTATGAACTGCTAAGACTAGGAGGTGGTCTAGAATAGCTAGTCAACCCCACATGCTCAATCCTTCTCCTCAAAATGGTAGTTTACAAAAAAATTAATTAATTATATATATTATAAATTATTTTTATGGTTTTTTAAATATTCTTTCATATTTCTCAAGTTTCATTTCACATGTGTGGCATTGGAGTTTGAGCATATGACCTTCATAGGCTAGTTTTCAGGGTTACACTTCAAGTCTTCAAGTTTGCTAAAAATTTAAAAGCATATAGGTAGTTTTTAATATCTCCTCCATAACACCTATCAGCCTTTCCTTGAATCTCACATGATTATACATGGGCATTTTTATCTCTTATTGACTCCAATCCTTCACAAGTTTGTTAGTTTTCATGGTTACAGGTTTCGAAGAGGCAGAGTTTTAGTCTCATGATATATAGATATTTTAAAGCAAGTTTTATACAATAAAAAGTATTTATATGAAGCTTTTTGAAATTACTATGGCCACAAGGATCAGTGATGATGAAGAAACCTGAGCTCTTTACACATACTACCAAGCCTTGAGTTAACTGTATATAATTTGTACAAACCATATAAGCAAGTTGAAGATGATATGAAGCTTGGTTAGGAAAGTTTATAATCTCATAGATAAAGTGGAATTAAAATCAACATGAGTTTACTTAAAATTCTAAGCAAGGTACTCAACAGTTTTTCTTAACAGCTATGTAAGAAAATGAGACCTATTAGGCCCTAAACCTATAGGTCCTCATTTTGGACACAATATTTCAAACAAGAAAGAATCAAACTCAATGTATATGATAAAAGAGTAATAGACTAATGAGGATATATTATGAGTGACTAATCATAAGGGGTTGAGGTAATAGGGGTAAAACATATAAGAGGTGTATAGACCCAATACCCCAAACATGCCTGAGTTCAAGAAATCAAAATGTTGTAAACACTATGAAAAGGTCTTAGAACATGTAAAGTGGTGAGAGATAATTTACATGAATATTTAAATACTCTCATATGCCATGTTAGGGTTGGAGAACCATGAGGGTTAGATAAACTAGAGTTTACAAACCTTAGTACCTGCTACATAGGCTTGAGGTTGAAGAAACAAGTAGGGGTATATGAAGAGCTATAAAAAAAGACTAATTGAAACTTTTATCAAGTTAAAATGATACCCTCAATTACATTTGGCTATTTTAGGAGTCATAGTGGACTTTAGAGAGTCAATAATCAAAACACATGCTCAGACTTCCTCAAATGACCACCTACAAACCATCTATTAGAAGATTTCCTTGAAAAATGGTGTTGGTGAAATATAGGAGTTTCAAGGCATTGATAATGGTCTTAATATATCAAAAAAAAATTAATTAAAAGTAATTGATATGTTTGAGGATTTGATTTGGAATATCAATAAATCCTCAAATGCAATCAAACCCTTAAAATAGTCCACCTATAGCTATGGTGTAAGTAAAACAAGAGAGGAAAAGTGTATAAAAGCAAAGGGTGGTAGAGGTTCTAATGAGTTTTATGTCCTTGTAATTATAACAAGAAGTAATTTTTACTTTCAAATATTTGAAGTTGAGTCCAAATATCTACAAATGTAGCTCAGACAACCTAATGTTCACCTACAGGTGGTTAGGAAGGGGTAGGCTAATTTCAAGACTAAAGTGAGGAGCAAAGTGCATGATGAAAGCTTTGAAACCTATCTCAATTTTAAAAACAAGTAATGAAGACAAATTAAGATCAAAAGGAAACATGATGGTATAGGGGAAGAGAAATAAACAAAGCCTAATTAAACCCTACTTAGCCAGTCACACAACAAGCCTACTTACTTCTAAGAGAAGTATTTGCTCATTGATAGGTTTTAAGGTCTATAGAAGGACTTATGAAAAATATAATATTTTAATATGGCTTCATATTTTATAACATCACTCTATAAAATCTTGAGACCCATCAAAAAGACAAATAGAATGATGTCAAACTCAATTCTAGGCCAAATAGGCCTAATCACATGCAGACTTACAAGGACAATCATAAGAAAGGTGGATATTGAAGTGATTTGAAGGAACTTAAGACCATAATTAGATGGTGATAATCATGGATAGTAATCCTATGAAGTCTTATATCCCTGAAAGTGGAAGAAAGGAGAGAAAATGGTCAACTAGGGTCATTTATACTAGTTGGCCTACAAACCCTAAGTATAGGTCAATGAGAATGTAGTAGGGTTGGAAAATAAATGTAACATGAGAATAAATTGGGAGAGTAATTTTTTATGTCATTAACCTTTCTATTTCATTATAAAATCAACACTAATATAAAATAGTCCACACACAGACCTCATTTCTATCTCAACCCTCACAAATGTAGCCTGCCATCATGAGAAGTCAGCTTTCCTTGGTTGGTATAGTACGAAGGTGTTTCATGGGAACTTGGTATCATATGGATAGTTATCTACCTTTTTTTACTTGAAATTTTTTGTAATTGGTTTTTTGATTAATGCCTTGAGTTGTATGAACCATCGTTAAGATCTTGAGGTAATTTCAAGTTATCCAAAACAACCCAGTTTCAACCCAATGAGAGAGAAAAGGATTTTAATGCTCAAAATTTATTGGATAAACTTTAAAATGACATGAATAATTTCAAAAAACTCCTTAGAAACACCTCATTCTTTTTTTTTGTACTTACAGGTATGTAACTATACAAAAGAAAGCCAAAAAGGGTTATTTTATGTTATTTGGGAGGTTTGTACAAGGTGTTCAAACTTTAAAATTGACATGGATTATATTAAAGTATTATTATAACTAAACACACATTTATATGAGTTTTATAATTTTTGGGTAGCCTATGTAATCAGATTTAGTCTCTAGGCAGGGTGGCCTACTTGAGACCTAGTTAGGAGAGGATGAACATAGAAAAGTGGCACCTCCACTCACTCTCAAGACTTTAATTTGACATAAAGATGTAAGGTCATAATATATAATATAATATTCCTTTATTTTATTATTAAAATCTGTAAAAATATCCTCACAAGGAGGTTTTTATAATTTTAGGGCTACAAGGAATGAGGCCTAATTGGAGCTTTTGGTAGAGAATGAGTTCTTAGGGCTGGTTTGAGACCTCAAAATGAAATTTTTTCAAGTCTAATATGAGTTTAATATTCCATACATGAAGATATTATTAGTTGAAAAATATTAATTCAAGTTTTGACACTTGTATGCAAGTTTGGCCTAAGGAGATTAAGGGTCTTCTAGACACCTAAAAAGAGAATAAAGTGATGTTTCAAAAAGAACCTAAAGAGATAAATTGAGACATATTAAGAGTATATAAAAGGTGTAACTCAACATGTTATAACCATTAATAATTCCATTTGTCATTGAACAAGCCAATGAAAGGGTAGTTTTGGAAAACTAGTTAAGGTGTCAAGTATGAATTCTAATTCCTATGCACTTGGAGAAAGGGAGCATCTTCAGAGGATATACACATAGTTTTTAGTACCTATTAAGGTAGTTTCATAACTCCTATATTATTTTTAACTCATGAGAAACTTATCATCTCTCTCTCTCTCCTCTCTCTCTCTCTCTCTCTCCTCTTCTCTCTTCTCTTCTCTCTCTCTCTCTCTCTCTCTCTCTCTCTCTCTCTCTCTCTCTCTCTCTCTCTCTCTCTCTCTCTCTCTCCTCTCTCTCTCTCTCTCCCTCTCTCTCTCTCTCTCTCTCTCTCTCTCTCTCTCTCTCTCTCTCTCATCACTCATACACCTTTCTCTTTTTATCTCTCACTTATGCTATATATTGAGCCTAAATTGGCTAGGTATGGTAAATCCCTACCCATTTTTATCCTTTAATAAATGAATAATAACATAGTTTTATCATATCCATGGTGGTTTCAATGTGCTTATTTCACTAGTTGATCTTACTAAGTGATTATTCACTTCCTTGGCATGTTGTCCTTGTTTAGAATTCATATTTATTTGGAAGTATTTTTTTCAGGTCTATTGAAGTTTTAAAATGGAGTTTTTATGGGTTTATTGATTTTTCTTTTAACTAGTGTCATGTCACGACCTCTTGACTAGTCCTCTAGATTAAGTTTGCTTCACAAACCTCCATGATAAATATTGATATAGAGATGTATATTTGGATTAGTGTCATGTGCAATTTAGAATTTTGTTTGAAGTGAAATTTTAGTTATTTGGTAGTGATTAGCTCATATTTGTGCATCACCCTCCATTAGATTAGGTTTCTCTCCATTTTCCTAGCAAGTGTTAGAGTAGTGTTTGAGCCTAAGTGATTATCAAAGGGAGATAACCCTTTAACCTAAAGATTCAGATATCTAATAAGGTACCTAAAACATTAAGGTGTTTTCTATGTTACATCAAATTTAGAAGGCTTGAACTACCTTTCAAAGGGTGCAAATTTGATGCATAATAGTTTTGGCAAACTTGGTGGGAGTAACATCTAAAGTTGTAGAAGAATTATGGTGTATTATTCTACCTATAATCCTTTAGAGGCATTCAACAGACACCAATGGTGACTCTAAATGAATATAGTTGGTTCTATAATCCTAGGTACTTATTTGAAAAGTATTTAATAATTTATTGTGTTTTATTTTGACTCATGAAGTTGGGATGGCTAGGTATGAAGAGAAATTCTATTTTATACTCCTTATCAGCCTTGTTATGACCCCAAATATATGCCTCAACACCATTATCAAGCTTATTACACTCTAATGATTTATATTATTCCTACCATTAGCCTATTCTCCCTCTACATGACCATGATGTTTTATATGAGCAAACTTCTCAAGCTCAAAATGTCCTAGTTACTCCTTAAATCAATCCATTTCAAGTTTGAAGCAAATTCTCTTAGGCTATGAGAGATATATGTTATACCTTCATAAACAAAGGGAATATGGTCAAGATATCCCTAGTCATCTCATTCATGACATGAGATATTTATTGTAGATATTGAAAGAAGAATGGGAACATATTGAGAGAGATAATTAGCAAAGCCTTTCAAGTGAATTGTTAGATGCAAGTGGTCTCATTAAAAAAATAGAATATGTGCTAAGAGTTCATGAAGGATAATATGTCCAATTCCATCATCCCTATGTGTATTCTTACACTCTATATCAACTCTCGTATATGCCACCCATTCTTCCCCAAGAGACCTCTCCAAGTGTTCTAATTCATTCATGTTTTCCTCAAATTTTTCCTTCTTGGAATTTCATCCAAGAGAGAATTCAAAAGGATAAGGAGATTATTTTAGAGAAGCATATTAATTCAATCCAATATTACACTTCTCTTTATCAAGAACCCCCTAATAATTCTTTTAAGATTCTAAGCTAGAATCAAGTGGTGAAGTCATGGAGTGGGGCAAAGTGAAACAAATATATATTAGGTAGTTGAAGGCAAAGAAAAATCTTAACCTATGCAAGTCTCTCACATCCCTTCTCAAGAGTCCTCATGTACCTCATTACATCCCTCTTGTGTCCCTTATCTTCATGAAGTCACTAACCACCTTCAAGAGAAGATATTCCAAGAGAGTATAGAGAGGAAAATCAAAGAGTTGTACTTAAAGATGAAATGACTTGAACCAAGCCAAAATCAAGAGGTTGAAGACAAAGAGATATTTATGCCTAATCAAGCCCCGTTGTCCTCTCCCCAAGAACCTATAGCTTGTATATCTTGGAGGTCTATCTAGGATTATATTCAAAACAATAATGAGACTCTAATTGATAAGGTTGAAGATGAATTTGTAAATGTTGAAGAGCCTCACGAAGGTTATGAGTAAAATGGAGTGCTTTTTGAAGAATATGTTCCTTCCATTACCCAAATTAACTTGATATCTCTCCAAGATTTACTTATAAAATCCACAACTCCCATGCCCATTCATGATCCATCAACCATATCTCATACTTCCTCTCTAACTCATAAACTTACCCATCACATCGGTTATTGAAGAGAAACATGTCCTATGGGTATAAAATGAAGAAGAGATTGTAGTTGTAAGTGTGATTCAAAGAGAAGCTAATGAATCTAGTTCAAGTGTATATGATGAAAATTTCACTATTGGTACTCCCCTTAGTGAATGCAAACACAAATCAGCCTTCTTTAAATGAAGACAAAGATGATATAGATCAGTTTTTTAGTTTCCCATGAAGAGAATGCCAAGATTGATCTCTTTGAATGCAATTAAGAGATTGATCAAGACATAGAAGAGAAGGATTTTAAAGGGAATATTATATTGATTGAGGTTTTTTGAGTCTCATGAGTAGGTTCAAAGAGATGTGAAGGACATGTGGTACATCTATTTGCATATGTTTAAGGAGTATGAATGTCTTAAGAAGCTAGCACCTCTAGGAGAGAAAAATTAGATTGTTGATGAGGAATGTAAGACTAGTATTGAGAAAACATGTCTTAAAGAATACCACAAAGAGTTTTAAATACATTATGGAGCAATATATTGATGACTATGACACTCTTGAAGATCATCAAGAGATTGAAATTTAAAATTCAATAGAAAAAAAGGCTACCTTTGCCTTCATGGACTAAAAAGACTTATGGTAGAAGTATTGGAATATATTTAATGAGTTTGAGGATCTTTAATATCCTACACCCTCTATTGGATAGTTTTAAGATGTTCTGGAAGATTCCTTGCTTCTTGAAGGGAAAGGTGATAACCTCCAAGGTACCATGATTGGAGGCTACTCCTATTAAGTCAAGAGATGCCCATGTTTGAGACAAGTACAAACATCAAGAAAGAGTATGAGAAAGAGATTGAGACACAAGATGAATTCAACTTTATAGGTGATTATTTTTCATCTGACATGACTTCATTTAAGAACATGCCAAGAGGAGAGGCATTCAAGAAGAATATGAAGACATCAAGAACAAGGCTCAAGAGGCAACTTATTTCATGTCATCCTTCATTTCATGAAGCAAGAAATAGTGCTAAATTACCCTTTTGATCTAAAAGGAAGAAGTGGTTTTTAGGTTAGTTGTATATAGTTAGTTTTCTTATGTTGTTGTGTTCACTAAGTGCTTGATAACACGTGTGGATCTTGTTCTTTACTTTGTGTGTTTTTTCCTTGTTTTTTGTGTGTTTAAAGGTCAAATAATATGATCTTGTCATGATCAAGGTATGGTTAGGTCCTAAAATTGAGTACAAAAGACTCTATTTCCCAATGGAATGGTAAGGATACTGGTCCATTTAGCATTTTAGGCATGTTACCCTTATGAATCACCAGATTATTGACCTAATTTTGACCTCAAGTCAAAATAGGTTAACCCCTATAAATTAAAAAATTTCATGGGATTGTCAAAACTTTTATATGGTCTTGTCATGGTCTTAAATGTTCTTAGATGGTCTTCATATGGTCATAGTAGTCATTTCTTAGCTTGGTCCAAGTTTTGATCTCATGTGTACTTGTCTAGTCCTAGGGTTCACTTATGAGGTCCTAATGTTGTCAAACATGGTCAAAGGATTGATATAGTTTAGATTCATTATAAAAGGTTATTCATATGTCTTTAAGGTTATAATATCTTGTCTTAATCTTTTACCATGTTCTTATGTGCTAAAATGACATTTTGGCCACATTTTGGGATTAATATGAGGAGTTGTATGTAATTTTTCAAATGAAAAACAATTCTAGTAAGTATCATAATGTGTATGAGGTCACAAGGAAGTTAGATCATCAATTGGCATGTCAAAACTAGTTAGTTACTTCAGTTTAGACTCCAAAAAAGTAGTTTAAGACACTTGAATGGAATTAAAAGATCACCTTTCAAGTAGAAAATGGTTTAGAAGTTTCCTTTTAGATCCCAAAAGTTGGATCCCCATTTTTTATGTAGGTACACATCTTAAAAATTACAAACATTTCTTCAAAACCCCTATCACTCTCCTTTCAAGCTAATAAAGGCAAATTTCAATGCTCAATATGGATAGAGTAGAGAGAATTTCCACCTAAAAATTTTTGTTAAAGGATGGTTGTTATAGTAAGCTTCAAATCCATGGCATTTGTCTATAGATTAGTAAACTCTCCTTTATGAACAATCTCTATGACCAGGGAGGTGGTCCTAGAACAACTAGTCAACCCCACATGCTCAATCCTTCTCCTTAAAATGGTAGTTTACAACAATTTAAATTCATGAGATAGATTACAAAGGATTTTTAGGGTTTATTTAGGCTTTTTTCATGTTTTTCAAGTTTTGTTTCACATGTGTGGCATTGGAGTTTGAGCATTAGACCTTCATAGGATAGTTTGTAAGGGTTGGACTTTGAGATTTCAGGCATATAGATGCTTTTTATATATCCTCCACAACACCTATCAGCCTTCCCTTGAATCTCACATGATCATACATGAGCATAGTGATCTTTCATTGACTCCAAATCCTTCACAAGTTTGTTAAATTCATGGTTGTAGGTTCAAGAGGTAGAGTTTTAGTCTCATGAGATCAAGATATTAAATACAAGTTTTATAAAATAAACAAGATTTATCTTAATATATTTGAAATTTATATGACCATAAAGGATTAGGCATGATGGAGAAACCTACACTCTTTAACAAACTACCAAAGCCTTGAGTTGACTATATATAATTTGTACAGACCAGATAAGCAAGTTGAAGATGATATGATACTTGGTCAAGAAATTTTATAAGCTCATTGAGAGTGTGGAATGAAAATTGACATGATTTGACTTCAAATTATAAGTAAGGTACTCAAAAGTTTGTCCTTAACAGTCTATGTAAGCACATGAGACCTATAGGCCCAAAACCTATAGGTCCTAATTTTGGACACAATATTCCAAAAAAGAATGGTCAAGAAAGAATATAACTCAATGTATATGAGAAAAGAGGCAAAAAATAATCAAGACATATTAATGAGTGACTAACCATAAGGGGTTGAGGTGATAGGGGTCAAAACATATAAGAGGTATGTAAACTAGTACCCCCACATAGGCCTGAGTTCAAGCAAGATAAAAGGAATGTTCTAAACACTATGAAAAGGTCATATAACATGTAGAGTGGTGGAGAGAGAATCACCATGAATATTTTAATACTCCCAGATGCCATGATAGGCTTGGAGAACCAATGAGGGTCAGATAAAGCAAATTTTACAAACCTAGTACCTCTACATATGCTTGAGATTAAAGAAGCAAGCAGGGGCATGTGAAGAGCTATGAAAAATAATAATTTAACCTTATATCAAGTAAAAATGATGCCTTAATTAGGTTTTGATATTATATGGTTCATAGTGGACTTGAGAGAGTTTAACACTCAAAATTACATGCTCAGACTTCTCAAATGACTACCTACAACCATCTATTAAGAAGATTGCCTTGAACAATGGTGTTAGTGAAAAATAGAAGTTTCAATGAATTGATAAGGATATTAATATATCAACAAAAATTGGTCATATTCATTGAGATTTTTTAGTATTAGCTTTGAATATCAAGAAATTATCAAATACAGTCAAATCCTTAAAACAATCACTTGTAGTTATGGTGCAATCAAACATGAGATGAAAAGTGTATGTAGTCAAAGGGTGGCATAGGTATAA